>CM075475.1:27360335-27697835 GCA_037950665.1 Hypophthalmichthys nobilis | reverse complement strand
GTAAAAATGTAAAAAGTCCATGCTACAGTAATATTATATTATGAAAGTAGGGCATTTAAGTAGAAGCATGCAATGGTAATTTGTTCATCTCAATCAATTTATTGAAAGAAAAGCTAACAGCAGTGGTGGGTATACCACAACAAAAACTGTCAATGTCTCAATAACTTGTCATGTGTCCTTGAGCATCAATTACAGCTTGACAACGACGTCTCATGCTGTTCACAAGTCAACTTATTATCTGCTGAGGCATGGCATTCCACTCTTCTTAAGGGCTGCCCTCAGGTCATTGAGGTTCTAGGGTGCAGAATTACGACCCTCTACACGACTACTCAGCTGATCCCATAGGTTTTCTATGGGATTCAGGTCTGGAGAAAGTGCAGGCTACTCCATTTGAGGTACCCCAGCCTCCAGCAGCCATTCCCTGATGATGTGACCTCGATGAGCTGGGGCATTGTCATCCATGAAGATGAAATCAGGCCTGTGTTGCTCATGCAGAGGCACAATGACAAGATTAATGATATTATTCAGGTAGCATTGTCACAGTACGATTCACAAGGTGTAGGGCAGTTCTGTATTGACTAGACACACCTGCCCAGACTGTAACCCCACCACCTCCAAAGGCTCGTCTGGTGACAACAATGGCTGATGCATAGCATTCTCCTTGACGTCTCCAACCGTGGCCATCATTTCTGCTCAATGTGAATCGACTTTTATCAGAGAACAGCACTGAGGCCCACTGGTTCCTCGTTCCTCGTACGATGACGCCTGTGCCTGGTGGTGCGGTCAGGCACCCTTGCAGGTCATCTAGCATGCAGACCATGCTGATGTAAGTGGTTTCGAAATGGTCTGACATGAAACTCTGGTGCCTCTCACCTCCCTTAAACATACCTGGAGTTGAGTGGCATTCATCATCCGGTTCCACAGAGCACTGTTCACAATGAAGTGGTCATCAGCATGGGATGTGGCCAAAGGATGCCCACTTCTACACCTTTCTGTGACTCTTCCAGTCTCTCTGTTGCAACCTGCTGATGACACTTTGTGACACTCTAAGCTCAGTGGCAACTTCCCTCTGAGAACATCCCGTTTGAAGCCTAGAAATGGCCAGGTACTGTTGATCAATTGTTAGGTGTCGTCTTGGTCTCATGATGTCAAAATGTGAACAGCATGATGAAGAGGACTGTTTAAATACAAATTTTCATTGAACCAGAACATTTAGTGGTTGATTCAAGGATCAGACATTTGTGATTTTTGCGGTTAATCACCTTGTTAGAGAACAGCATGTTATGCAATAAGTACTGAAACACTGAACAGTTCGACATGTGCATTCAAAAGTTTAGAGAAGGTCAAATTAAATTCACCTGTAAAGGTTATAGTGCATTTTAGGTGCATTCTGAAATTTCACCCGAAAGTCGAATATCCCTAACTTTTTGTGAGTAGTGTATATTAGGGGAACCCCAGGTTGGCTGAAAGACCACAGGTTGGAAAAGACTGCTCTACAAAATAAAACTACTCTAGCGTCTCAACACCTAATGAACTTGCAAACCTGGTAAAGGGGTGTAAAAACGTTGCTCACAAACACAATCCTCAGTCTTAAATGTTAAGAGTTACTTCAATGAACTTTATCATGAGTTATAGCTGGCTGTGTGTCAGACGTGGGGAAGGATGACTGGAGGAATGAATCATTACACATACAATGGGAGATAGGGCTTAGCTCACTTTCCCTCTCAATTCTGACAAGATTAAGAAAACAAAAATGTTTCTAAAAGGTGGGAGAGGGTGGGAGAGGGTGGGGGTGAGGTTTTGCCCAATCGGAAAGGTGGAGAGCACAGAATGAATGTGGACCAAAGTGACCGTGTCAAAACACAGAAATGACGTGAGAAGGTGGAGTGCTCTCGGAACTGGCAAAACTTGATATAGCCAAGTAGGACGTGTTTCTGGATTTAACACTGTCATCTTTATTGGTCCTGGAACAACACTCCTATGAAACAATCAAAAACCAAACCCTAACTGTTACCTAAAATCATTGGGAAAGAATTATACTATTGTTCAATAACCTAAAATCTGATTGGTTGATAGGAATATTGCTCCAACCCATATCCTACTTGGGTCAATCTCAATTAAAAGGTGTCCTTTTGAATTCAACATAATAAAAGTCAGTCATACAAGTTTAGAATAACATGATGGGTGAGTAAATGACAATTTTCATTTTCAGGAGATTTACCATATATTTGTACCATGTATCAGTTTTGAGAGCAGAGCCACAGCCGAAGTGTGGTGTGATCCAAAGAATGGAGGGTCAGTCAGTCATGCTGGGACATTCATCTAGTGCTACTCACCTTCCTTGTCCCCACTTGTCCTGCTGGCCTTTGAACTAGCCTCTGTACCTTTAGCCTTTTCCTTCTCGTCTTCCGGCCCTTCCTCCGATCCTCGTTCCTCCTCCTCTTCCTCGCCCACGTTCTTGTAGTTGGGTCTTTTCTGAGCCCTCTTCCTCCCACGTTGACGACTCATCTCAAGGGAACGCTCCAGACTTTCTGGGGGCTTGGTGAAGCGACGAACACCGGCATTGCTCTAAAAAGAAATGACCAATGGATGAGGCGTATGACTAATATGTCCAATTTTTGGGGCTCATGAAAAGTTTTCTTTTCATAATAAAAATAAAATAATAAAAAGTGTGTAACCTGTTCCCCCCCTCCCCCATATATTCATAAGGTTAACCAGAGAAAGTACAAGTACACCAAATGCAAATTTACAGTTTGGAGGATTTCCAAATAACCGAAACTTAGTCTTTCAAACATTTCAAACAATCAAAGCTTTATTAGGAACATTTAAATATAAAAACAAAGACAATCCATATTTTTTTAAACAAACATTTACATAATAAACCTCTTACTGCTTGATCTCGGAACAACATATTCACACATTAACCATCTCGAATAACAGCAATAGCTGCTTTTACAACGTCTGCACAACTTAAAGAGGCAGTGAAAGGAAAACAGTCTCTGGCTTCTCAGAAACAAGAACCCGCTAAGACAGGAAACAGCTGCCAAACAGTCTAGGACACATTTGGTAAGTGCAGTATGGACAGCAGTGATGTTTCTGAGGATCTCCAATAAGTCATGCGAGACGAAGCACTAGACAGTTGCTGCTGGACAGCACACTGAAGGACCCCCAACCTCATTCATAACGACTGCACAAGAGATAAGATGTTCATTCTTAGAATGGCAGGAAAACACAGTGAACAATCACCTGCTCGTGGTCTCACAGAAGCGCTATTGCACTCTGAACCACTCGGTCTGCTCTTCAAAGAACGCCTGCGAGGATTCAAAGAACCCACCTCTACGGTTTCAAAAACTTAAGAAGAAGAGAAACTGTGGATGGAGAACATCAAGTTTGTGAGAAAGCAGCTTTGATGAACATAAACTATCTGGTAGTATAAGAATTAAAAACAACTCTTGAAAAGAAAAAAAAAAGAAAAAGAAAAAAATAAGGACCACAGCAGGTCACAGTGCGAAGAACATGCTGAGAAGTGGAGCGCTCAGTAGGACGCCACATTTGCAAAAAAACAGCCATCTGTGGTCTCCCTGTGGTCACAGACTTAATGAGTGAATTCTATTCAAAGTGCAATGTACATCACCAAGACTGAGCTATTTACGAGAAAAGACTGAACAGATAAAAGGCAGCTGATGACCTCACTCTTATCTGCAGATGCTGTCAAGATAAGCTGAATATATATATATATATATATATATATATATATATATATATATATATATATATATATAAAAACACTTCTAGAGTTTACTAAAGGAGAAAGTGTGGTGTCTGACGTGTTGCATGCATCCCCTCAGATATGTGTGACATCATTTTAAGAATCAAAACAACAGGTCTGTGACATCTGATGCATGTCACACTGATGCGAGAGTCCCAGTCACCTCAGCCAACCGAAATTACCAAGTTGCATTCGCCAGAACACTGAATTGTAACAACCACTTGTTGAACAGAAACAGGTTGCTAAAGCATGCCACCAGGCTACAGGTGCGTTTCCAGCAAACTGCATAGCAGGTGTGCCTTTGCTTACACATGCACCCTGCTAGATATGCAGTATGTAAATCGTATAATGAGAAAACAGGGGAAGCTTCTAATACGGTAGCGGTTTTGCCCTTCATCTCTGCACTACATAACTTCATACTTCCTGTCATCTGCGCAGCCAAGGACGTGTTTGAAATCCTATTCTACACATCCGACGTCTCTGTTTGGTCCTTTCTGTGCTCATCCTCTACCTGTGGCTTGTGGTGAAGGAAGGTCATGTGATGTGCGTATGTGTGTGTGTGTGTGTGTTTGGGTGTCAGAGGCTTGCTGGTAACACACAGGTACTAGCACCTATTTTACAGGCCTTACGGGAAAGGAAAAGTAGGTTAGAGGCAGTGCGGTGATGGTGTAAGGCAAATCGCTGTACATCAGAGCAACGAGAGCCACAGCAAAAGACAGACCAAAACTCTGCATTTACATAAGGATTCCCACCGGCTTCCTCAACCAAGCTCTTCACAACACGCCACAGTCCCACAACATACTGTGTATTATCTAATCAAAACATTGATGGCCTGATAAATAACAAAAATTTTGTTTTAGCTTAAACGGAGACCTTTGTCAAGAAATGAAACTTGCACAGTTAATTCATGATTCATCTCCTATTTCTCACATTTTTTTTTTTAGAGCTAACGAATTTGGTTCCTAAAGAAAGAAAACAATAATATGAAAGTGTTGTCCAAATATATGCACACTGTGGAATACAAAAAAAAAAAAAAAAATCTTGTCATATCTGTACAAGAGCATACATTTGAAATCTTGATATTGCATATCAGAGTTTCCCACAGAATGCAGTTTTGGCATAGTGACATATTTTCAGAGATGTTTATGCTAATATTATCTGATGGTCTTTGTTTATACAAAAACACAATATTTGTTGAGCTTTGATAATAAAATTTTGCAATTCAAAGAGTGCAAATTACTTTACCTTTGATAAACATCCTATATGGATTTGATTTATAGATAAACTAAAGTAAGCAACAGTAACAATGTCAAATTCAATGCAAAAAATGCATTTAAACAACATATATAACTAATTACCCAATCTGTGCCAATTAGTAGCTTTACTGTAGCTGGGTCAGGTATTAAATCTGCAAAAGTTTTGCAGACACAGACAGAGTTTTGTTTACAGTACAGGGCAGCACAGATATGCATGGTGTCAACAGTTTCGTGCAAACCAAAACAAATGTAGCAGTCAGCAAAATTATTTCATTTCACAGCACTCATGCAAACTTAATGTCATTGTTGTGATACAAAAATGCAATTTGCATTAATATATACTGAACAAATCCTGCAAATCATTTTTTTTTAAATGCCTCTTTTCCTTGAACTGCTCTGAAATTTCAGTCACACAGGTTGCACAGGTTTAGGGAAGCTGGGGTTGACAAATTACCGTCAGCTTGTAAAAAAAGGGTCAAGTAGAGCAGGCTGTGGTTAAGCCTGAGAGGTGAGACACAGAAACAGACCACAGAAAGGGGCAGAGAATGGGAAAGGGGAAATGGCTTTTGATAATACTGACACAAATGAGAAGAGAGACTGTTTCCCTGAAAAGGCAGCTTGATTGCCTGTTTCTTTTTTTTTTGCTGATGATAAACATTTATCAGAATAACACGGGGGGAGAGCTGAAGCACATCTACTATTAGCAGATACACTTGTTAATAACCATTCTAGGAATGCACATCAATACACTTATTAATACACTAAGAATGCACAGAAACACTTGTTATTAACCATTCTAGGAATGCACAAAAATACCAAACCTTTTCAAAAACAGCAAGACTATATATTTTTTTTTATCCTAAATTAAAGTTGCAATCAAGCAGAAGTAGCGACAGTTTCTTCTGTATTGTAATGTACTTCAGAGTGAAACAGATTATCAAAATATGAAGGAAAAAAAAGGTGGGGACTTGTCACAGTCACGTTTGGTTTGTCTTAGTTTTTGTGGACTTTTAGACCCCATTTACACTAGTACATTTTTTTTTTAAAACGGCATTTTAAAATGAAAACAATCTTCATCTACACTGGCGTTTCCACAGCGTTTCAGAAACGATCTCTGTCTACACTTAGAATTGTCGAAAGTACCGACTTCGGTACCAATTGGTATTAAAAATGTGACGCTTTGAGTGCTATTGAGAGGATTTGCAAACACCTCTGATTGGCCATTGTGTTGAAGTGCTCATCAGATATGTCTGTGATTGGCTACAATGATCAACGCATGGCAGCGTATGAAAGCACGCAGAGGTGTTTGAATTTGAAAGCGTTTTGAAAGCGGGAGCGTTTGAAAGCAGGCGTCTATCAGCGGACTGGTCCACGATAGATGCCTGCTTTCAAACGCTTCCGTGTGTATCTGTGTAAGTGCTTGGTGAAGAGCTTCATTGATGATTATTTACAACGTTTTTACAGCACTCTATCTACACTACATGGCCGAAAACACGTCACATGACTGTTCATGCACACTGGGCATGGGCGTACAAGTGCAAACAGTTTCCTCTTTTGCATGTAGGTAGCTGCAGTATTACAAAAATGCCGTTTAACTGCACAATGGCTGCTAAAAATTACAACAAAGCCAGAAAAGATTGCAGTTCAGTCTCCATGTTATTGTTTACACGGTCTTCAAGGATACGCAGAGCAATTGTGGGCAGCCACGCCATTGTTCTCAAAAGTCTCCGTTTTGGTCCGTTTATACTGAAACACAGCGTTTTCAAACTAAAACGGGTTCTGCAGCGTTTTCGAAAGTGTCAGTTTTCGCGGTTCGAAAACGCCGGCATAGTGTGAAGGACAGGCGTAACCGTAGCAAAGCGTATGCGTTTTAAAACGAAAACGTGTTCCTTTGTTTAGATTGCCGCCACTCATCCATTACCATGGACACCGACACTAATCATCACAGCTGTACGTCTTTTAGTTCATCACCACTGTATACTTAAGTGCCTCCTGTTCACTCAGTGTTTGTCTGGTCGTTGTTACCTTTAGTCAAGTCAAGTCACCTTTATTTATATAGCGCTTTTTACAATGCAGATTGGGTCAAAGCAGCTTTATAGTGATAACTGGTATATAATTTTGGCTGCACAGCAGCTCTTAAAGAAAATGATGTCATTATCCATCTTAAGCAAATTCAGTATTGATTCATTCCGATGTAAGAATCAATAGTTATTAATTTAGTTAATTTATCTATATCAGCACTGGAGTAAATAGTGATGTCATCATCCAGCTCAGTTCACATACAATGGTGTCAATGCAGGCAGATCAAAACACTGTTGAATATCAAATGTCAAGTGTCCCCAACTAAGCAAGCCAAAGGCGACAGTGGCAAGGAACCCAAACTCCAACAGCCGACATCAGGTGGCACACTTTAGTGTGTGTTGCCCTGCCTTTCTACCTGCTGTTGGAATATTATCATTAAACCTCGTATTGGAACTTTATTCTTCTGTCTTCTTCATCTGCCTGCAACACCCCATGACAGGACTAGGGATGTGCACCATATTTCCATAACGTTTAAATGGAAATTTTGTAACATACTAGTTAACTAGTCTAAGAAACCCCCAGAAGTATGACAAGACCATTGGTGATAAGTCATGAAAAGGAACTATCTTCTATTTATTTTAGGAAGTAAATTACATCATAGATAGATTGTTTCCAAGGTTTCCATGTTTCCATTGCCAAGATCCTCAGAGTGCATCTTAGTGCGTTGAGAGGTTGCTAGGTGTTGAATTAATCAAAGTTTGTTCAAATCCCCCAACCCTAAGTATAAGCAACAGCAAAAATGAATAATTATCAGCTAGAAGGGCTGGGACGATACATTGAATCTAAATTGATCCTGATATTTTCTCTCTCTAATCGAGTCTGAGCTTAGTTCTAACAGCAGATGGCGCTCTAGGCTAGTTTTTAACCGCACACTCTCAAACGCTCACGAAGAAGATTGCTGGACAGCGCTTGTGCGTTCGGCTGAATCGTGTAAGTGGTTAAATATACTTGCACCTCAGATCAGAATGCTTTTATGATGCAAGATTTGTAATTCGCTTCAACCTTTTCGAACTTTATGAATGATTATTTTAGGTTTAAGTGGTGTGTGTAAAGGGACTGGAAGCAGGCAGTGTACGAGTGTTTTTAAAGCACGTATAGTAGTGCCATCTGCTGTTTAAAAACTAAGCTCAGAATCGATTCGAGATAGAATCGCGATACATCGGAAAATATCAGAATTGCTCCAGATTCTTCGTATTGCGAATCAAGATTTGATGTATTGTCCCAGCCCAGCTAGTATTGCCTAATTTCTATCTCACTGCAAATATATTTAAATACTACTCACTGAAATGCTACTAACATGCAGATATGCACATGATACCCAGATCTACTTAGCCCTACCGTCTAACAACTACAGCCCCATTAATTCCCTGTGCTAATGCATTGATGAAATTAACAGTTGGATGTGCCAAAACTTTCTTCAGTTAAAGGTCACCTATTATGCTAAATCCACTTTTACAAGGTGTTTGGATATAAATGTGTGTTGGCAGTGTGTGAACACAACCACCCTACAATGATAAAAATCCACCCACTCCTTTTTTTAAAATCCCCATTAAACCAAAGCAAGTCTCATTAGACAAGCAGTTTTGATTCTCTGAGTAATGTGACGTCACATTACTCATGCCCCGCCCACGACCGCTGACTGACAGTCCTGCATTACCATAATTTCCGCCCTCAGCAAGCTGTACGCTGTCCGCCATTTTCTCTGCGCTCGAGCAGCTGTAGCGACAACAATGTCTGGTAAGCAATTGAGCTGTTTTGTTGTTGGATGTAAGAGTGAAAATAAGTCTTCATTTACCTACATCTGAGCCGCTGCACGCAATGGATTAGTTTTATTTTTGAAGGGAATGCGCCACAGATCTAATATACACATACGATTTCTGTAACGTTGCCTGCTATTTACGTTCACAGACATAACTGACTGTGTTTATGTGAATTGTGTGTATTTTTGACAGAACTTTGTGAGTATTTGACAGTTTAAACAAAACAAAAAATGTGAAAGAGAAGTTACTCAGGAGACTTGACGTCTGACAGCCAGGTGTGTTTGTGCATGTGCTTCAGATAAGTGCGCTCAGAAAACAATCCATTAGAAGTTTAAACTGATATAGCTTTAAAACACATGGAAATAATAAACTTTAACGAAAAAAGAAAAACTATGCTGTCCATAAGAGTGTTCGCGATATAGATAATAATCAAAACCAAGCAGATGTCTCGTTAGTATTTGGCAGAGAACTGTGATCGTAGAGAGGGGGCGGGGCAAAGCAGCTCATTTGCATTTAAAGGCACATGCACGAAAACAGCCTGTTCTTGACTGTAGTCAGAAAGGTATTTACATCATGGATTTATAAATGATCAGTGAGGTATTTTAAGCTGAAACTTCACAGACACATTCCGGGACACCTGAGACTTAAATTCCATCTTGTTAAAATAGGCATAATAGGTGACCTTTAAACAAAGAGACAACTGAAGTCATTGCGTTTGAAAACAAGGATGAAGTTCTCAAGGTGAAGGCAAACCAAGTCAGTAATCTGGGTATGATTTTGGATTCAGACCTTAGTTTCAGTAGTCATGTAAAAGCAGGAATATTGCAAGAATTAGATGCTTTGTTTCCAGTCAAGAGAAACTTGTTCATGCTTTCATCACCAGCAGGGTGGAGTATTGTAATGGACTCCTCACTGTCCTTCCCAAAATACCCTAAGACATACAGAACGCTGCTGCCAGGATTCTGAGCAGAACCAGAAAACATGAACATATCACACCAGTCCTCAGATCTTTACACTGGCTTCCAGTTGCATTTAGAATTGATTTTAAAGTACTGTTACTTGTATATAAATCACTCAATAGCCTAGGACCTCAATACATTGCAGATATGCTCACTGAATATAAACCTAACAGATCACTAAGATCATCAGGATCAAATCACTTAGAAATACCAAGGGTTCACTCAAAGCAAGGAGAGTCTGCTTTTAGCTGTTATGCCAGCCACAGCTGGAACCAGCTTCCTGAAGAGATCAGATGTGCTTCAACAGGAGTCAATCTGATTACACTTCATTTTATATGCATCATCTTTTTGCTCTTTTAATTTTTTTTTTTATTTATAACTGTTTTAATGCATTTTATATCAATCTTTTATTCATCCTCTTTTTATTCCTGACTGCTTTAATGCATTTTAAATCTTGCTGTCTGGTTGGAATAGCTGGGAGAATTGGGAAGTAAGCCTTTGTGCTGTTAGCCCTGGTGGTTCCAGGAAGATTTGTCTGCAAGGGAACGGTTTAAACACACACATACCCAACAAATATTCTGACTGAAACTCACTGACTCTTCCATCCAGATAGGGCTATATGCTTTTATCGTTATTTTTATTTCTTCTGCATTCCATTTTTATTCCTATGTATTTGTTTCCTTTTCCTGTAAAGCACTTTGAATTACTATTGTGAATGAAATGTGTTATATAAATAAACTTGCCTCGCCTAAAATAACACTCTGATAAGAGTGGCAATCTACAGTTTAAGTAAGCATGACATTCTCCTCACTCACTCACTCACTCACTCTCTGAGAAACAAATCTGACATTTAACTGCTTTTGTTTTTGCCGGGTACACGAGAACAACTCAACCAGGCAACCACGCTTTTATTGCAAATATTTGCATATGTGCATATGCACGGCTTGGCCCGGATTCTGATATTCAGACAATAAAAAAAAAAAAAATATATAGAAAAAACAAGTTATGTGCTACAGGCTGCAATACACAATCAGTCTCACATCCACCTACACGCTGCAGTGATGTCTGCTGTGCAGAAGACTTCAAAGCAGCCCATTAACACCACTGATATCACAGCGCTCTTATCTGCCTGCCTTACCTCAGTGTAAATACCCTCATGAAAATAACAAGAGCAGAGGCAAACCGCAAAGAGAATTCTCTTCTCCTCTTCAACCATCTCATCCACAGACTGGAGCAGCGGTGTTTCAAAACTACCTGTTTTCTGAGAAGTTTATATGGGGGGTCTGATAGGCATCTTATATTTAAAAAAAAAAAAAAAAAGGAGACTGTAGCGCTTGACTGACATCTTTTAAGTGATCAAGACGTGATAACATTTAGCAAGCTATTCGGACACGTCACTGTAAATCTGACACATTGAACTTTCCTTGAGGTAGAGGACATTTTGGTCAGTCTAATGCAACCATGACAACTCATTTGCCACCAAGTAAATATCGAATAAAGGCTGAGGCTTACAGTCCTTATGTTTATAATAGCACAAAAATATGATTTCTCTTTCTCTCTCTCTCTCATACCCTAATCCATTCGAATTAATTCAAATTAATGTAAACTTACCACGCTGGTTTTTTTTTTCAATTCAGAATTCTAGATCTGATAAAATAACAAATAAAAATTCAACCTTTGCCAGAAGTTTGATTGAGAGGCGATCTGACCAATCACAACGCCAAATCTGCCATTTTGTCCGACAAACAAACCAGACAGGAGAGTTAGATTAAACGTGCAATGTGTAAAATTTGGGAGGATATATTGACAGAAATGGAATATAATACACATAACTATGTTTTCAGTGGTACATAAGAGGTCAGCAAGTAAGTTTGGCATCGGGCCAAAAAAATTTTTCGCCACTAGATGGCGGCCCAGAACATAGTCAAAAGATAATTTAAGAAATTGATGAAAAATGCAACTAGAATTGCCTGTGACAGACTTACAGTGTCTTTTGTAACTGCTAGTGAGCTGTTACTCTGTTAAATCCTGTAGTAGGACAGTCATTATCAAAAATCCACATTTGTGTGGCAGTGTCTGGGTTTTACACTGGATAAATTAATAAAGCAGAGTAGTGACACACAACCTGGCAAGTATCTTCATGCACCAACTTGCAACACAGATAGCCTTGCTAAAACACACATGTGGGAGATGCGGAATGGATAAAAATAACTCAAAAAATAAAAGAGGACTTGAATAAGCCCATTAAAGGCATGTTTGAGTCATGCTCTTAATGAACTATGTTTTATTTCCTCTTTCCATATTGTGAATAATATAATTATTTGACGTAGCCTACTATAACTTTTACACTCAATTATTCCTTGGCATCCTCGCGTACTAAACTGCATTTTTTTTTTTAAATTGTTTGTGTGCTGGAGATACGCTATTACGTCGTGTGCAGAGTGATGTTAACATTTAAGCTAGCTGGTGAGAGAAAATGGCACTATCAAAGAGTCTAAAAGAGGAAAGTTGACAGCGAAAAGGGCACACAAAGAAGAATGGAAAGACAACTATGCGTTCATCCTACCATCCTACCTTTTGTGAATGCAAAGCCAACGAAGTTGTCGCTGTTTGCAAAGAATATAACACCGTGTCTACAGCGGACGCAAGTGGCGCGACGCGTCAAAAGATAATAGAACCCATTATAATCAGTGATATTGTCTACACTGGATGCGGCACGACGCAACAAATTCCCAACAGTAAACGGATTACCCGTTCTGTTTCTGACGTAGTCCAAGTGCTTTGCAACGGTCGGTTTGTCAAATATCAAATGTATCTAATATGCTAAACAGCGCTTCTTTACCCCACATACGCTTGACTGGAAGAAGCGGAAGCGGAAGCGGCGACTGCGACATAAAAGTTCCGCTGCTCACGAGGCGTGTCGCGTTCGTCTCTTATTAGCAATCGCTCCATCTCTGCTTCATACTACAGTCTCATCCATGAACATGATTTCTGCCCAAGTCCTGTCCCGATTCTTTTCCACTGGCTGTGAGGTGAAGAAGACATCTCCAATTATTCCGCGCTCATACTCGCCGTCATCAAGATACGCCTTTGTTTTGAATAGGCGACCTCTAGTGGCGAAAAATCTACATATTGTAGCTTTAATTATGCCACTCTCCTTGATGGGGTTAAGCACTGAAATTACATGAAATCATTATCCAGAAGTTACAACATTTTCTAGGAGTTTAAATAATATTTGTAGTGGATGCGGTGCTTTTGAACACTTTTCCTATGGCATGCTGTGTTTAAATGTTTTAACTACAGCGAGGATTGCTCGGCACATGATAATTTCACTATAAGTCTTATAAATAGCATGTTTTGAGAAAATACTTACAAGTGAATAATGATCAATGATGCGCATTTACTCTGTCTAAGCAGATGGCTTAGCAACATAATGACAGACACTGAAGGAATCGCACGGTGATCTTCCAACGAGTAGCTACTGTACACAGTACTGTACAGCTTCTGCTGAATGCTGGTGTGCTGCTAGTGTCGTTCACAGACAGACAGTAGCCTAAAGATAACCCATTTCATGGTCTTCACAATAATATGAAAAATATCATTGTATTTGAAGAATACATTTTGGAAGGATAGGATAGAAGGATAAACTTTGGAAGATTTCACAGGATAGGAAATAGTAAGATATGCACATTTTATATTTAAAATGTTTTGTCAGTGACGTGCTGAAAACTTTCCCTGAACAGTATTTTATACAATTTTTGATCTAAAACAAGACAAGGATAGTGAAAGTTTTCTAGCAATAAAATGTGATGGCATTTACAGTCATATTTTCCTAATGTCTTGTACCGTTAAACACGGTGTCACATGGATGGGAATATACATGGAAATGATATGCAGATGACGTAATGCATAGTAAAACTAGGTGTTGTAAGCTCCATGTATGGTTATTTCAGGGAGGAGACGGAGTGGAGATGCATGTACGCACAATCTTCCGCTGACTGGGTTTATAAAGGTTTTTGCGCAGGTTCTGGCACAAGCAAGATTATAAATCTGAAAACTTTTGTACGTATGCAAAATCTGGCTTGTATGCGTACGCACACTTTTAGGATGAAATCTACGGAAAGTTTTATACATAAGGCCCCCAAATCTGTTCATTAAGGCTTGTGCATAAAAGCAGCCTAATAAACCTCTCACAGCTGAGAGTGAGATAGATCTACCAATCGCTTGTAAATAAAAAACAGAAATAAATGCCCTTTAAACTAAATGCACTTTCATATGACTCACACCTTTCATAGGGCTTTAATGCACCTTGAGCATCATGTGCCACTTTGACCTTCACACAAAAAGCATGATAGCAAAAAAAACAAAAAACAAAAACGGTTTTACAAGGTTACTATGAAACAAGAGAGTGGGAAGTAGGGCTGGGCGACATAGCAAAAAAATAAGTTTTTTTTTTTTCCATTTTGATCGATGAGATATATCACAACATATAATTTGATAATCCTACTCAGTTGAGCGCATACGTTTTTTTATGCACATTTATAGAATTTATGCACATTTTGGCGTTTCCATCCAGCGTTTTTTTATGCAATCCCAAAATGTGCATAAAAACAGGTGGATGGAAACATAGCTAATGTAAACTTTTGACTGTGCAAGCATGCTTTTTCTGCCTTAATACAACTGAAGTTAGGTTTCCCTGAAACTTATTAAAATCATAGCAACAAACTTCTCAATTATTTGAGAGGTACAACCTTTACAAAAAAAAGTTCATTGTTAGATAAAAAAATAGTTTACAAAAATATTAATTAAGCTGGTTTTATATCTATAAAATGATTTAGAGGTAGAAATTTGAGTAAAAAGTGCAAAATGTAAACATTGTAAACCAGTCATTATGCTACACATATTAACACGGAACTGCATTTTTGTACTCTCTGTGGGATAATACCTTTTCAGGTGATGGAAAATGCTTCTACTTTTACTTGTACTTCTTGTATATATACGGTATACACACTGTTAAATGACAAACAGTGTTAAATACCAACACTGTGAAATAATGTTGTAAAAACCCCCATAGTATCAATATAGCAATGAGGTGTGTGTGTGTTGCATTACGCAGGTAGTTTAAGACTGGATTTAGAAAGGTAGGGGGCACGCAAAAAAAGGTCTTTACAATTGGTCATGAAAACTGCCTGTTAGGGCGTGGAGTAGGGTTAGTCTTTGTTGTAGCACTGTGCACGCCTGTTATGACCTACAGCTATCTGTCTCTCTTTTATAGCATCTCGTGCATGACATAGCAATCTAAAAACACAGCACTCAGGTTAAAAGAAGTTCAACTATTAAAGACAAGTCTCAAGAGCTTGTGTTTTTTTTGTTTTGTTTTGTTCCACTGATCTTTGTCTGCCATTTTTTTTACAGCAATTTTTGTGAAGAGGCCCTTAATCTGTGCTTATATTTTTTTTTAAAAAACACACAAAACACATTGTGTTACCTTTTTTTTAATCATTTTCTCAGCTTTGGAAGGTAACGTAAGTTAGGTTTCCCCTGACTCGCTGTTGTTGCATTTATTTTTGCTGTTTAATACACTGGTGATTATCCATACCTAGCAAAAATGTCCAGAGCTTGTCATCAGTATTGGCATGAATTTGACTGAGATCTCAATATGATATCGCCCAGTCTTAGCGGAAAGATCTCAGTATGATATCGCCCAGTCTTAGCGGAAAGATCTCAGTATGATATCGCCCAGTCTTAATGTGCAAAGTTAATGGTACAAACAGTGATTGCAAATGTAGTGATTTCATTTGAGTTGAATATGGTTTGAACTTTAAGTGTGACGTCATAACAGTGCCAAAGGTCATGTGAAAGGGCAATTAAGACAACATTTTTAATCAACTAGGAGTCACTTGTTCTCATAAAATGCAATGAACCTAAGTGGTTAATGGATTTTTGTAGGGATCAATCATAAAACATCTGGTTACCTCTTGAACAAACTTCCAAATGAAGTAGCCTACAGGCAGATGTACTCACTGAACTCTTGTGAGCGCTCTGCTCTGTCTGCATGGTGAACACCGACAAATCTCCGTTCAGAATGACATCAGCCAGGGAGTGGACGAGCGGCTGGTAGTGGATGATTAGGAACACCTATGACAGTCGGGGGAACATATGTCGTCACTTGACCACATGTGTGCAGCTCACACTGTGTGTATTGTGGCTAATCTACTCATTGCAAGTCTCAGCAAAACCAAAGTATGTTTCTATACCTGTGACAGCAGGTAGAGTGACACCTGAGGGTTGATCTTACGATCATCAGACTGAAAAAAAAAAAAAAAAGATTATCATCATGTGGCACGTAAACAAGTTGGTTTGGGGTGGAAATAGCCAGAAATGACATCACCATGCTTGGATCACTACTATACACTACCGTCCAAAAGTTTAGGGCAAGCAAGTTTTTTTTTGTTTTTTTTTTAAAGAAATGAATACTTTACAGCAGCATTAAAAAGCACAACTGTTTTCATCACAGAAATACATTTTAAAATATATTAAAAAAAAGAAAACTTTCAACTTTATATTGCCATTAACTTTTATAGTTTCAAAAGAGTCATAAATGCCCAACAGGAATAAGTAAAAGAAGAATAATCATCAAAATGTAGTGAACCTATATCAAAATAAAAGAGTTTTGGGTCACACTTTAGTTTAGGGTCCAATTCTCACTATTAACTAAATATTAACTATGACTTTTGTCCCAATAAACTCCTAATTACTGCTTATTAATAGTTAGTAAGGTAGTTGTTAAGTTTGGGTATTGGGTAGGAGCAAGGGATGTAGAATATGTTCATACAGAATAAGGCATTTATATGTGCTTTATAAGTACTAATAAACAGACGTGTAGTTGTGTCCTCACCTGCTCTTGGCTGACCAGAGAGTACACGTAGAGGGGCAGGAACAGGCGGTTGAGCAGGTGGTCCGTCAACACGTCATTGAGAAACTCACAGTTGATGATGAGGATGTCGTTCAGATAGTGGAGATGGTCCAGATGCTCGGCTACCAGATCGCTGAGTTTTCCTCTGTTTTTATGTCTGATGAGAATGGGTATAGATGGGAAAATGTGCAATATATTCCAGTCATATATGTTCATGAGCAGGCTATGTTTTGAATTCAGATGTTTTAGTAAATGAATTCCACAGTGAACAAATGTGGTCTATAGTGACACCTAGTGGTGCGGAGATGAACTGCACATTAAAAAAGTGTCTTGAAAACCTTACTCTTCATCAGTCTGCACACACTTGTCCAGCTCGATGACGTGGCTTCCAATGAACCAGACCAAATTGGAGAAGTACGGCACGGCCGTTTTGTCCCGGATATAGTGTAGCATGTGTTGGTTGTCCACTGCAGGGCAGGACCAAAAGTAAACATGGTTACTCAAGAACAAACAGAGGGATCAGGTCACAGCCACAATGACGTGGGAAAGGAACTGTGAGGTTTAGTATAACTAATAACACAACAGCGGCAGACGCAGTGATGGAAAAGTGAAAGAAGATTAATTACAGAGCAATGTGCAATGTCATTGGTCAGATGTTGGAGGGTTACGTTAAATGATGCAGATGTTTTCACTAAAGGAAGCTAAATTGTACTCTATCTGATCCAATGCAATAAACAAGTCCTGTACTAAGCATGCTGAGAGTATTAGATGTTGCAAAATGTTTTTAAGCTTGTAAAGGTGTACTATGCCATAAAATAGTAGGAAAAGAATAGGGTTTATCTTGTGGGGTTTGGAATAAGTTGACGGATGGATCATAATAAGTTGATCCAGGTTTATGGATGCTATAATGATCAGTTAAAGGACTAGAGGATGCTCAAGGAAACTCAAGCATCTTTTTTAAGAAAAAAAAAATTTAAATAAATTAAAACACAAAAATACAACTGACACTGCCAAATATCACCATCAAAGCCAAAAGAGTGTTTAAATAAAAGCACCAAAGTTAGTTTATTTTTAACTATTATCAGTGTGTGAACTGCAAACCTGTGTACACAGACAAAAGAAGCAACTGTGTTTAAAAAACAATTCAAGAGAACATGCAATACAAGTGGCACAAGAAAGTTCTGAATTTGACCAACTTACATGACACTGGAATAAGGCACACAGGAGTCACCATAGAGGGAGAGGGGAAGAACAGACAAAGGATTAAACAAGATGAAGGGACTGAGCTAGTGGAGCTCTGGGCCCTAGAGGCCAAAAGATGAAACAATCACACCACCTAGTGGTTGGTATTAAACCTGCACAAAAAAAAGCATCTGGAACCAAGAACAGCCTAAAAACCAACAGACATATCGACCAGCCACATGAAGCTGCCAGGACATGCTAAAAAGCAAAGGTAATCCATAACACCTAACTGCTTATTCTGACAATCAGAGATTTGAACTGCTTCTTTGCGATTAATTCGGTGCATTTATAGAATAATTATGCATGTGATCTGCCAAATCAACAATGTCAATTGTACCCCATGTGGCCACAGAGTATTCAAAGTATTCAAACACTTAAGCGACACGTAAAAATAAATGAACGTCATCGCATTATATAAAATAAAAAATATGCATAGAATATCTCCCATTCAAAAGTTTGGGGGCAGTAACTTTTTTAATGTTTATAAAATAAGTCTCTTTATGCTTACAATGTTTGCATTAATTTGTCAAATTCAGCAAAAACAGCAAAAATGTGAAATATTACTACAATTTAAAATAATAATGCGTTCTGTTTTAATATATTTTAAAATGTAATTTATTCCTGTGATGGCAAAGCTGAATTTTCAGCATCATTACTCCAGCCTTCAATATCACATGATCCTTCAGAAACCATTCTAATATGCGGATTTGCTGCTGAAAAAGCATTTCTTATCATTATCAATGTTGAAAACATTGTTGTGCTGCTTCATATCTTTGTCGAAACCGTGATTTTTTTTCAGGATTTTTTAATAAATAGAAGGGTCAAAAGAACAGCATTTATTTGAAATTTATATGAAATCTTTTGTATCATGTCTTTACTGTCAATTTAATCCGTCCTAGCTCAATAAAAGTATTAATTTCTTTAAAAAAATAAAAAAAATTACCCCAAACTTTTTAACAGTAGTTCAATACAAACTGACATTCAAGTCATAAATTATAACCAAATGATCATGGGACCCCACATTTTTTGTAGTTCACCTACCTATAAAACAAAATCTGTAATCTGTAAGAGTATCAATGGCACATAGGCATTTTGTTTCAGAGCAGGCCTACATTTGTCAAATGACTGATAAGAAAGATTGTTTTTTCAGCTGTACTTATTTTATGCATAAAATATAACAATAACATTTATTTTAAAGAAAGAAGGTTGTTTATTTAATGCAATGACATTCATACATTTTTAAGAGTTGGCTACATCTCCAAATATTATTTGGGGCCACTGTATGCACATTAACGTCAGTAACATGCACCAATGGTAGTTTGACCAAAATACTTCAACAATCTCCACAGGCACTGATTGTTTAGCTATAAGATGAACCGTAATCCAAGGGTAAGCACCAAGCAGACAGTAAGAAATGTTAAGTCAGTTATTCAGGAAGGGAAGTAGGATTCATGTAAAGCTCAAGCCAGAGAAACAGATCAGCGAAAGCCCTTTTGTCTTCAGCACATGACCATACCCAAGTGAAACCCCAGTGTGCCCGTGCATGTGTGTAGAGTCAGCAGAGATCGCTAAATGTAAGTGTGCGTTACTCACGGATGGCGGAGAGCAGCGTCAGCATGCCCATGCATCAGAGGCATGACAGAGATTGACAGCAGAGAGAAGGATCGTGCGGCAGCAGCAGCTGAGTCAGGGCTCTACTCACCTTTGTACACATTGAGTGTGATAGTCCTGACCGCGATCCTGACCATGCTCTCTGGGTGGTTGAAAAACTTAATGGCCTCCGTGTACAGGGCAAAATCATTAGTGTGCTAGAAGTATGGGAGACAGAGAGCGAGGCCATCAGCAAGGAGGATTAGCTCAGAGAGAGGAGAACTGCAACTAGTGACATTACACAAAACCTGTACTTTAATTCTCTTACGTGAATCCGGGACATCTACAAGAGCAGAAGAAATGGATGCATAACTTCACTGAAATTGAAAAGCGTCCCTTAATGGAATGCTACTGGCTGCTAAACAGGTTTAAATGTATCTAATCTAATCCTTGCTATATATATAGCATTTCAATAAAGTTGTGATTTTCCTCTGATTTTAGTACTGAAAATTTCAGGTAGTGACAAGTGCATTTACATTAAATCCACATCGTATGGAGTTTTTAAATGTTTTTGAAAGGAGTCCTTTATGCTCACCAAGGCTGCATTTATTTGATAAAAAATATAGTAAAAATATTGATATACAATTTAAAATAACCGTTTTCTATTTGAATGGGTTTTAAAATGTAATTTATTCCTGTGATCAAAGCTGAATTTTCAGCATCATTACTTCAGTCTTTAGTGTCACATGATCCTTCAGAAATCATTCTGATATGATGATTTGCTGCTCAAGAAACATTTATTATATTTCTGTGGAAACCATGATATATTTTGGTTACCCATGTTGTTATTATGCTGTGGAAAAATATATTGTTGGCTCTAATCAGTGCCAGGATTTAGACATAAGAATGATGAAGAAATGTGGAGTAATGTGAAAATACAGAAAAAATACAAAATAGCTAAGAAGTAGTAGGTAGGACGCAATATTTTTGAAATGTTTGCAGAACATTTTCTCAACTTGCCACATTAAGACAGAATTCTACTGATGTGCGGTGACAGGTATACCAGATAATAGTTACACTTTACAGTAAGGTCTCATTTGTTAACATTAGTTAATGTGTTAACTAACATGAACTAACAATGAGCAATTCATTTGTTACTGATTTTATTCGTCTTTCTTAATGTTAGTTAATAAAAATCCATTGTTCATTGTTTGTTCATGTTAGTTCATAGTGCATTAACTAATGTTAAAAAATACATTTGATTTCCATAATGTATTAGTAAATTTGGTAACACTTTACAATAAGCTTCATTAGTTAACATTAGTTAACATGAACTAGTAATGAACTGCACTTCTACGGCATTTCTTAATCTTTGTTAATGTTCATTTCAACATTTACTAATACATTATTACAATTTTGTTAACATTAGTTAATGCACTGTGAACTGACATGAACAAACAATGAACAACTGTATTTTCATTAACTAATGTTAACGAAGATTAGTAAATACAGTAACAAATGTATTGCTCATGGTTAGTTCGTTAGTTAATACATTAACTAATGTTTAACTAATGAACCTTATTGTAAAGCGTTACCGTAAATTTTGAAATTAACATTAACTAAGATTAATAAATGCTGTAGAAGTATTGTTAATTAGTTCATGTTAACTAAAGTAGTTAACTAATGTTAACTAATGAAACCTTGTTGTAAAGTGTTACCAAGATAATTATAATGTGGCTCATCTAATAAGCTTTTAGAATTTAGCTCTGTTTTTGTAATATTAGTTTACTTTTGTTTATAAAACGGATGGTTCCGGCCCTTGATTCTGATTGGTTAAGCTGCGTTGAAGCCATTGTAAAATTCCCGA
The DNA here is from genome assembly GCA_037950665.1 of Hypophthalmichthys nobilis. Classification (NCBI taxonomy): domain Eukaryota; kingdom Metazoa; phylum Chordata; class Actinopteri; order Cypriniformes; family Xenocyprididae; genus Hypophthalmichthys; species Hypophthalmichthys nobilis. The sequence goes on along the minus strand of CM075475.1, from coordinate 27,676,394 downwards.
AAACATACAGCTGACTGCATTACATAAGTATCGCTGCGCCATTGAATGTGTGTGTTGCCGTCTTAGCAACGACTCTTAGCAACGTAAACATACTGTATGTTTGTTCTCTATTGATTTTGTTCACTGAAGCTTACTGTATTATGTAGAAGAGTATTGTGAGAGAGATATCGAGTGACCGAGTGTTTTACGTGTATTCAGATTTAGCATTTTCCTTCAGGTCAGTCCTATGCTCATAATAAAAGTCTGTTTGAATGTCCACTGCGATCTTGTCCTTTTAACATATACTGGGTTTTCACGTGCCCTGCTGACAATGACAGCGCTAGTCAAAGCATTTGTCATTTGAGTCTTGTTCCGTGTTCACAACAAGTTTCAGTTTAAAAGTCTTTGCGACTGAGTGACTCCCTCATTGCCGCCAACTAATGGCGTAATAATGTAACTTCTGTCGCTGTTCATTGTCAGGGACTATTTTATCCAGCGGAAGGAAGCCTTTTAATGATTTTACTTCATGAAAGTTGCATTGATGCATATTTTTTGGCTTTATTATTTGTATTGTGTGGTAACCGTTTTATACTCTGCTCCGCATCGTGCCTTAACTGTTATAAATTCACTGTAAACCACGGCTTCACGGGGCTTATTGCTTTATTTTAAACCCAAGTATTACATACTGTGGAGCTGATTTAATGCTGATGCAAGACTTATCTATCATTTGCTATAAATGATATCTTTTTCTTAGTGTCCATGAAATTCCAAATAAAAAGGGAATATAATCTAGTGAGACTAACTACTCTTCATTCGTAAAGTGTTTAATCCTTCATACAGTGATATCATTTTTATGCTGTGATAGAAGATTCAGATTATTCATTTACTAATAATATGTCATTGTTTGCTACATTAGTTCTGTCAGCAATACCAGTTAAACTCCTTCCATGTTTAATGTTTACCACAAGATGCCAAAATATTGCTATGGTTATCACTATCACAACCATAATGAGTTCAATAGAGACTCACGTGGCTCCCCAAGCAAGGCAGCTGTCACTCCCAAAACGTTGCTTTTTAATGTCATTCTGATACATTACACTGATTTAAGCTTACATAAGATTCTATAAGCTTCATTAGTCTTTAACAGTTGGTAGTCTTGATATTTTTCTGTAAGTGGCATGTAACATGCATTGGTTTACATGATACTTTAGCAATCCTAACTTCAATTTTACATTAGGAGATTGCATATACAAACAGTGCAGCATCAACTCTCTCATAGAGCGAATCCTTCCACGCAGGCCCTCTCTATTCCTGACACCAACGATTAACAGCATCAAAGGTGCCACGGAATAAAGAACACATGAGGGTTAAATACAACCATTTACAGTACACCAATAACTTTCCCCTATACAAATGAGCCCTGAAACATTTCCGTCACCTTCCAATCCACATAAAACTGTTGTGAACTTACAGCTGGCCTGCATTTGTCCAAAATGAAAGAACATAATTGCTGAAGCTGGATGAACACACACAGGAAACACGGTTTTACAAAGTCACTGTGAATAGTTAGATCTTCCTGGAAGTGGTCTGCTAAACATGATGCGAGCCCACAAATAAAAGCCCCTCTTCTGCTTTCAGTACATAAACAGTCATTTAAAAAATGACAGTTGCCCAAGTAAATGCACCTTACCTCATTGTAGAAGAAGTGCACTGTGTGGTTGTTGAGTTTCAGAGACAAAGTCTTCAGAAAGGAGATATAGTAGGCCATAATTTCCTCATCAGAAAAGTCAAATTTATGCACAATGATGGAATTAACATGGTTATTTGACAGCAAGTAATCTAAAAAGGAAAGGAACAACATATTAAATGGTCAGGACATAAACATCAAATTAGAATTTGAACTTTGTCCGGGGTTTTACTCACAGAGAGAAGTCTCATGACTGATGTTCTCGAAAAGGATGTTGAGTGTTTGCAGAAGCTGGACACACACATACCGCCCGGATTTCTGCCGTAGTATGTTGAGGAAAAATGCAAACATGTTCTTCTCCAAAAAGAAGCTACAAAGAGAGGATGATGCTTACAATCATGAAAAATACAATTTTGTATTTTAGCTGTCATTTTATTGCAAAACTAGCATGTGGAAACACTTAAAATCTGAGAATAACAAAGAGAAACTCACTCAAAGACAGAGCTGTCATTCTGATCACCCCAGATAAGAATCTCTGTAATGGTGCGAATCGTTTCCACCAGCAGATTTCTGTTGTGATCAGTCACTGTTGTGTTCTTTGTTAGGACATGGTACATATACCTAAAGAAAAATTAACAATAATAATATAAAAATCTACATAAATGCAACAAGATATTTCATATTATGACCATCTAACTTATATATTTGTAATGTATTTGAGATCGTAAGGACCATAAACCATTTCTGCATAACAGTAAACTACTTTAAGTGATATATTTAATAAGACAGATATTGTAAACGTATTTAATAAACTAACCTACCAAATCATACAACCGTATTGTAACTACAGCTGTGGTTCAAAATATAGTGAGCCGTCTACACAGACAGCTTTTTTGGGCAACATAAGTGCATCCCCAATGTCACAAAATTATGTCTTGGTAGGCAGCTCACTAGATTTTGACACCAAATCTTCGACTGCTACACACACAGTTTTGCTCCTATGCGCTCAGTTTAACATCGTAAATGAATTCTGTCAGGCGTAATATAAATGTTTACATTTTCTAAACTGACTATTAGTGACTTTCCACAGTAATGACAATCATTGGCTGAATTACAAAGCTAAAACTGCACGAGCTGCGCTAGCGAAATAGCTGCTAAAGGTCCATAAAAACTTACTTCAAATGATCCAAAGAATGAATGTTTTTGGACTTCCCCTGTCCTCCGACCCAGCTCCTTGAACGGCCGAACATTTTTTAGGTGTTTTTATTTCACAATATGTATGTTTTTAACACAATTTGCTAGGCGAATTGATCCATATCCGCAGCAGTTGAAGGCCCAGAAACCTCACATGAAAACATACCTGTCGACCTATCGCTTATGACAGCCCAAACTTCAGCTCGATATCATTATGGGATTTGTAGTTTATTACTGAAGTCGTTAGAGCGAGTTCGCAACGCTTCACTAGACTATTGCGAACTCCATTTCCCATAGTTCCATGCGAATGCAACGGTTTTGGTGAAGTCATGAGAAAGCGCCGTTTGTTTTGTTTTTCACACGTTATAAAGCTTCGTCGTGCCTCTGGATGGTTTTTATTTCTGAATTGTAAACGTCGCCAGCACTTTTAAGAGGGAGTCGGAATATTTTTGTCCTAATGTCAAAGAGCAGCGCGCGGCCTTGGAACATTAAAACATGCTGTTCTTCACTAACTTACCTGCTGTATAGTGGAAACATACATGTGTTGAACGGATCGAAAGGGGAATCCTGCTGAAAAGGGAGTTGCATCACTGCGCTTTTGATTGAAATGGATAGATCCACACTGACCTGTCTCATATAAAGTGTGATTAAATGCTTTTAATTCTTTCAGTCTGTTCAGTGAGACTGTTTGGAGTCTATGACACACTCAATTTACTCTCGGTTAGATTCAGTTGAATCGCTAATCAACGAGCTTCCATATATGTTTTATCTTGGCCTATTTTTTGTCAATGTCTTAATTCTTTACTATGCCTTTTTAATGGAATACATAGTCCTTAATGTAGGGATAGTATTTTTGCCAGAGGATATGGACCAGGCACTGGTGGATTTGGGTGTTCTCTCTGACCCAGCCTCTATTCCCTATGACACAGACACTGAGCTGGATGTTTTTGAGGGATATCTGGAATAAACTACTATGACTGGCTATTGCAGCCGAAGCTTTTGTGGGGAAGGTGTCATTTGGCTGATTCATTTGGTTACTGGAAAACCATTGTCAAAAGGAACTACATATCGTCTCTGCAGACATAAAATATGTTGCAGTGGTCAAATTATAAAAAAAATGACTTTCAGGAATAAGTAAGTAATGTTAAGGTCAGTTTTTAGATTGTGATTCATACTCAAAAAAATAAAATAAAAGTGCATTAATTGTTGTGTCCACAGGCTGTCCAGGTTCAGGAGACTGACCTGCAAGCAAGCTATCGTGCCACATGGAATATTTACCCGGAACAGATAAGCCGAACGGACTATGTGGTTTTCCATGGAGCCACCAGTCAGTATCTCTTCAGAGATCAAATTCTGGCACTAACCACTACTGTGGATATAAATATTGCATTAGCCTATTTATTTTTAGTTTGGCATTCAGCACTCGACCAGGATTCTGTGTCAGCCCTGCAAGGGCTTGTTATTTACCTGTAGAAACCCCCTTATTTATAAATGGTCTGCCTCAGCATGGCTTTGTTCCCTTTAATACTATTCAAATAAGCAATACATCATGAGACAAACAGGGTGTTCTGAATTTTTCTATAAGACTGTCTTTGGAACCTCATATTTGTGACAGCCTGAAAATGATATATTTGAGTTTCAGTTACCCACTCTCTCTCTCTCACTCTCTCTCTCTCTCTCTATATATATATTTAATAAATGAATAATTTCACTTTGTGTTGCCATGGTGTCACATTTGACTTTTAAATATCTGTTGCCATGTTACTTAAAACATACTGTGATAACAGCGGACTACTCTGAGATCCTAACTGGGACAAAGATTCAGTGAGTGGCCTTGATCAATATCTAGTATAAATCTAGGGTAGGCAATGTTTTTCATAAATACTTTTTGTTATATTGGTTGAAATTCTCTTCACATCCTGATAGCAGTCAATAATAGAAGTGGTCTAAATATAAAAATGAAAAAAAAATACATATATCTTCTGTGGAAGCCTCAAGAACAAAAAATGTTCGTCCAATCATTGCATTCGGTCCGAAGGTTTATGATAGGTTGTCCTACTTGCCTGTCAACCTATGTATTTTTATGCCTCCACATACCCTGCTCGTGCAGACATCACACGTCATCAGTGTGTGATTGTAGACATGTTGCGTTCAAGTCATGTCGGAAAGATCGCATTTACATGTTGAACGCACACGAATGCTGTAAATACCAGTGGTGAAGCTCAGGGGTTTTCTTTTAGCCCTGATCCGTACGAGTTGGAGGCGTGTCAGTAAAAAACGTGGCGGAATACCACAATTTAGTAGTGACATTATCAGGCTTCTTTTTATTAACAACAAAATAAGCTAATTGCATGCACAAAAATTGATAGCACTGTAATATAACAATACAATAAAGTTTACAGTGGCTTCCTAAATTAATTAAAAACATAAAAAAGCAAAACACACCTGATGCACATTCTTTGTTCTTCATTTAGAAAAAGACCTTGCTGTATTTTAGTTAAGAGAAGGTACACTGCCAGCTTGCTCTGACCAAAGTGACTTTAATGCACCTGATGTAAACACAAACTTCCCAGAAGGACTTAAATGTAGCAACAGTCACCGAGCGCCGCAAACAAACGAGAAGGGTCAAATTAATACAAACTCATGCTAATTTTAGCTAAAAACCTAACCCAAACCCTAAACTTTACCATAACCCTACCCCTTCCACAAAAATAAACATTACTGTAAAGTTATAAATAAAATACTTTAAAAACAAACAGGATGACTTACAGCATCTGGGCCCAGCTGTTCAAAAGTAATCTGATCAGATTTGGATATCTTGAAAATGGGTTGTTCAAAAGAAAAAAAGGATTATGAAGTCAGATTAGATCATGTAATCCAACCTTGGTTTTGATCTGGATCAAACCTTAAGTTTGTGTTGTTCAAAACTTTTTTGTAAGACCAACCTTTAATCCAAGATATCAGGATTATCCTGATCCCAGCAGAATGGTGGATTCAGCATGGATTTCAGGAACATATTGTAATAAAACTTTAAACCTGGTCAAATAATACAACATTTATATGCAGTATACATATTTTGCAATTGATTTGTGTGCAGTGAAGTACACAGACATTAGGCTACCTATTAAGTCTTTCAGGGCAGTAAAATAAAATAATCCTTCAAACAGCTGTTAATGTCAAACTAATATAATATATTTAATTTTAACTTGTTTTATCATTGTATCTTCATTACAGTGACACAACCATCAGAGATGAACCAGTCAAAAGTAGTTTCTAACTTCTCTTATTGCATGTATATTTGTTTTTATTTATTTGTTGTGGGTCAGATGCGGGGCTATGGAAACCCTAAAGGGACATGGTGATCGGAAAAAACATGAGATGGAAGGACAAATTATATTTTTATGCTTTTGCATTCTGTCACAAATGTTTTGCATTCCTCTGAGAAGCTTTGCATTTGATTGCAAAATTTTTCAGTTCTTTGCAAGCAAACTCAAAATTTCTCAGGTGAGCGCAATGCAAAACTTTTCTGAGAGAACATAATTAACATTGAAATATTTTTTTTCTCCCCTCTCTTGTTTTTTCCATCACCATGCCCCTTTAGGGTCTCCGTAGGGGTCTGACTGTTTAAAGGAAACTGAAAATGGAAGGGAATGTTTGTATTGTTTTATTGTGCTGTTTTCTGTTTCTTCAAATAAAAACACTTAAAGTGACCCTCTATTCTACCTGTTGTTCTTTACAAAGCTAGCAGCCTACATTGTGAAATGTGATGCCATTTAGAGCATAAGTAGCCTAATCTGGATTTGGTAATGTGAAAATGTGCGTGTCTGGATCGGGGTGATCCAGTCCGATTTTGCTCAGTCTAATCCAGATTAAACTTTGAACAACTGGGCCCTGGTGATCTATAGATGTTTTTCCACTGAAATTACTCAGAACAATTTGTCCCAGGAACTTTTTCCCCCTGGAACTGTTGCTGTGTTCGTTTCCATTGCGGTCTAAAGTACTGCAAAGAGCATGATTTTTTCCCCCAAACGGTTCAGTGGAAATCCCCACCCTGCAACCAGTTTCATTAGCTGAGGTTACAGTGACAGGTAGGTTTAGGAATCAGTGTTGGGTGTAAGCAATCGTTTTTGTGACATGGCCAAAGAAATGTTTAGAATCGGCTCCAGGGCGGGATTTCCGCTGAACTGGTTTTGTGGAAAAAATCCTCCAATAATAATAATAAAGCCTGAACCTCGTTGTCGGTCCATCGGTCCTATTTTTTAACCTCCATTGTTGATTTGAATAGCAAACAACTCAAAATGCTGCGTGAACTCAACCAATCAACATGTTCAGTGCCCAAGTCCCACCCCCAAAAGTTCTGGAACTTTGAAAAAGTACTACCCCATAAGGTACTTTCTGAGGGGGAAATTTTTACCCTGAACTTCATTTAGACCCTGGTTCCTGTGGTCAAAACACACCAAGTACCACCCCAAGGTCTATAGTTCCTGGGGAAAGTTCCTGCGGTGGAAACATGACTTGTGTAATATGATCAACATGCCTTATTATTAGGTGGCAATAGTAAAGCTTAAAAAGAGCAGTACCAAACTCCCTTTAAGACAAGTCATTTCACCCGGCGGCCATCTTTGAAAAGCCTCTCAGCCATTCAAGTGCAGCTCCTATCTCTTTGAATGGGGGAACATCAAATTCTCCAAAGCTGTTTGCCAAGCTTTCGATTAAATTTCATATTTGAAATCACCAATGAAATCTGACAACAACTATGTCATAAATTTTGTTTCTAAACGCTCGAATCATAACAAAAAACTGTATTTTTCAGGCTGGATCACACGTCTCTTGTGCCTCATTTCGGAGGCGCACGTCTGACTGTTTCTATAGGAACCAGAGCTTTTAACGGCCGCTGCAGTGACGCGATGACTTTACCAATCGGCGATTGGCTCTTATTTAGAAGGCGGCACTCCCATTCAAACTAATGATGACAACGGCGATTTCAGAGGGAGGGGCTCTGATGACATCCCGAATGTTTCATTGTAAGGGGGTAACTTGTAGTAGAGGAGTAATATCAAAGGGACTTTGGTAATATATAGAAGTGTGGTTTGTAGAATTGCAGGACGCAGTCGGACACACTTGGAACAAACAGCAGCCACCTTTTACAGTTCCTCCTGAACCAAAACAATGAGCTTATGCCAAGTTAATATCCTAAATACCGTGATTGATAGTAGGCAATCCATTCTACACGGAGCAGTTCATGTCCTCAGATTTGGATTTATGCGTTTCTATGGCAACACTATCCCAAAATGAATCTGCGGCAGTCAGGTGGTACAAGTAAGAACACATGGAGCTGATTACGACCATTATTATTGTAATGTTATGTGCTTTGAGACATGAAGTAACGCCTTGTCTCGTGACACTTCGTACTCTGCTATGCTATGCGTGTTCATGTGTTTTGGAGGAGGTGTGGCTTTGGAGAGCACTCTAAAGGCAGGGTGGGATCTTATGTTATGTTATGCTAGCCTCTCCGAAATTGCTTACCCTACCTTTAAAAACATGTGCCAAGTTCTTAGGAATTTAATATTTACATGTTGGTTTCATATGGTTTTGAAAGACCTTTTATAATTTTAAAGACATGTTTCAATTTAATGATTTGTGGCGTATCCGTCAAGTATAAAGTAATTTACATATTAACATGTTACACATGATGGCTTGTTTATATGGAAGCCCGTTTCCGCCACTAAATAAAAAAATAAAAAGAGTAATTGCGACTTTTTATCTCAGAATTCTGACTTTTTATCTCGCAATTGCGAGTTTATATCTCACAATTACGAGTTATAAAGTCAGAATTCTGAGATATACAGTCGCAATTGTATGGAAGCCCATTTCTATGGTATGGAAGCCCATTTCTATGGTATGGAAGCCCATTTCCGCCACATAAGAAAAAAAATTAGAAGTCATAATTATGAGATAAAAAGTCGAAATTATGACTTACTAAATCGAAATTGTGACTTACTATGTCGAAATTATGAGATAAAAAGTCGAAATTATGACTTTAAAAGTCATAATTATGAGATAAAAAGTCGAAATTATGACATACCAAGTCGAAATTTTGACATACTATGTCGAAATTATGAGATTAAAAAATCGAAATTACGACATAACTAAATCGAAATTTTGACTTACTGACTTCCAAGCTCATTGATCTGACGCGCCCGACACGGCAAGACACAGGATGAATGCTTCCATAGAATTGTGAACACAGTAGCTAAAGAGTATTTTAATCGTGGTTTGATTAAATTCTTACCTTATAGCGGAACGGCACGGAATAGCTCTCGGAGCAAACGCACGTTTGAAAGGATTTAAGCAAAGAATTGCATCACCCCAAGTAAGTCAGTGTAGGCCTACACAGAAGTAGAAAATCATAAAATTAAGATTATAATTCACGTAGCCTATGTAGATGTGAATATGAATGAACCCGCGTCATATTTGGAATATATATATATATATATATATAAATTGGGTCAATTACTGCATAAACATGTGGCTTCTGTCATTAAACTGTATTTTTATGAGTAATGGAGTAGCCATCCATGTGTTGTGATTTGCATATAGCCTAGGTCTAAAGTCTGATTTTTTAAAAAGTTATAAACTACATAGGCTATATTTAGGAACTAATAATTCCATTTGATATCTTGTCATCACGATATACAATCGTGAATTCAGTTTTGTTTATTGAAAAAGATTGAACTAAATCATAAAACAGATTTCTCGTTGTGATTCCTATCGTTCGTTCAAAGTCGTGTCGTACCCTCCACTAGATGGCAACTGATAGCAGCTAACGCCGGAGTTTATGTTAATGGACGTTACCAGCAGCATTGAGGCAAATTTAGGCTATATATCATTGTTCTGTTCTTCTAGGATGGATGACCTTTGTGACTTTTTGAAGACAAGAAACGTCACTGATGACATCATACAGCAAATGCAACAGGATAAGGTAATCATGAAACTGATAAATATGCATCACACGTGCTAAAAAAAAAAAAAAAAAAATGTCTAAAAATGATGTCATAGAGAGACTTGGAACAATATATTCTGTTAAAATTTCTCTAAGTAGAAGTGCTTAAACTGCTCTGTACTGAATCCTATATATGTTTCTGGGTCAAAAAACAACTCACTACACTCTATAAACCCCTGGGTTTATAACAATCAGTTGACTGTACATTATTCCTTATACCTTACATTAGAGTCAAGTCACCTTTATTTCTATAGTGTTTAATACAATACATATAGGCCTGGTTTCACAGACAGGGGTTAGACTAAGCCAGGATTAGGCCTTAGTTCAATTAAAACATTTGCTGGTGCGTCTTGAGACAAAACAATGGAACTGACATTTTAAGATATGCAGTGCAAGTTGCTTTCAGTTAAAACCCTTAAACATGCATTTTAGTCTGGGACTAGCTAAGCCTTGTCTGTGAAACTGGGGGATTGTTTCAAAGCAGCTTTACAGTAAGAAACTAGAAAATAATGGTCGTATAAAAATAATAAATGGTGTCATTGTTCAGCTGAAGTCAGATCAGTTCCATTCAATAACTCTGTAAGATCAATTATAAAATGAGTTCAGTTCAGCTATAAAGCAGCTCTTCTGCAGAAAACAGTAATGTCATCGTCCAGCTCAGTTCAGATCTCAATAATGTCAGTTTAGTCAAATGAATAATATTTTTGAATTATACCTCACAGGGTCACTGTCATATTTAAAGTGTTTTAAAAATATATTCTTTTTGCAGATTGATTGCAGTGTCATACAGATTATGACAGATGACCAGCTGAAGGAATATCTGCCTTCCTATGGTGACCGACTGGCTATTCGTGGATACTGCAGGCGAAAAGAACAAGATCCCAGTGGCCGAAAATCTAAACTTTTTGATCGACTGAGAACCAGGCTAGCAAGAAGCAAAGGTGACACTGACAATGTATGTGAAAAAAAAATGGTCAAAAGAGTATGCAAAAAATTGAGATGGGATGGATGCATTTTCGAGAAGGGAAGTTTACTCAGGTCCGAACAAAAAAAGATGGGGGTACACGGAAAATTAGTGTGTCAAAGGACTGTAGAAAAAAGGACCTACTTGAAAAGGCTGCTGAGTTGTTTTTTCCTGATGAGAAATGTTCCATGGGAAGCTTCACAGATTTTGTAGTCGATGTAACAGACTTTCAGGAGCAAACAATAGATGAACAGATTACAGTTGGAGAACTTTATGAGCTGACCAAATTACCAGTCTTGCGTTTTTACTTCACAACCAAGAAGAAAGTCATCGCTAGTGACACACATTTAGACACACAGTTCAACTTCAACAGCGAAACAATTGCACAGGGAGGGGAAAACGTGCAAGATTCCAGGTCTCCCACACGTACCAGCCAATCCCCTCTGTTGACTGAGAATGTAGAGCCAGACCTAATTTATGTAGGGAGTAGCACTTCAATTGCAACAGGCAGTGATGATGTTTTATTGTCAGACTCCATAACTATCATGACTGATGCATCAAGTGTGATTGAGATTGATGCAGCCAGGCAGCCAGAGGTGGACAATTTGGAAGATAGTGGAACTGTAACAATCTCCACAGGACTTACCTCTGGGCTGGAAGACACTGAGCTTGATGACACCTTACCTCTTTTAGAGGAACCGTATTCTGTACCTTCTCCAATTGATAACTCACTGGAGCCCTTTGTTCAGAGTGAAAGGGTGAAGAAAATTCTTGTTGTTCATCGCGGTCAGGCCCTTCGACAGCTTATCGCACATGGATGGACGGCTGGAAAATGCTGTTGATGAAGGGGAAGTTTTGAGGGATGTTCTTTCAGAGTTTTGGAATGACTTTTATGAGCAATGTACTTTGGGAAATAGCTTTAAGGTCCCTTATCTACGACATGACTTTGGTCAACAACAGTGGGAAAGCATTGGACGAATCATTGCATTTGGTTGGCAAAAAGAGAAGTACCTGCCTGTAAAAATAGCACCTGTAATGCTGGAACAGGCAGCCCATGGATGTGTTTCAACAAGTCTTGTGGACTGCTTTCTCAAATATGTTACAGAATCAGACAGAATGATCCTAGAATCATGCCGTTCAGATTTTGCAGATGTGGACAAAGAAGAGCTGTTTGAGGTCATGGATCATCATAACTGCAGAAGAGTCCCAACAGCTGATAATATCGAGCAGCTCTTGGAGGAGATGGCACATCAGAAACTAATTCAAGAACCTGCGTTTGTGATAGAGCAGTGGCATTATGTGCTTGCACCTATGAAAATTGAGCTCCTGGACATTGCAGCTGCCTATGATGAACTACAACCGACATCAAGAAAGGTCATGAAATCAATAGCCTACCCTGCTACGATGAATGTACAACAAAAACACACTGGCAGGTATCTAAGTACATTTCTTAGAGAAGCAGATAAACAACACCTGTCCCTCTTCCTTCGGTTTTGCACCGGGTCAGATTTGTTCCTGGGAAAGAACATCACCGTTAGCTTCTCACAGTTGGAAGGCTTTCAGAGACGACCCATTGCACACACATGTGGCTGTTACCTGGAGCTGCCTGTGAATTATGATAACTACCCAGAGTTTCGCCATGAAATGAACAAAGTGTTAGAGAGCAACATATGGGTCATGGATATAGTCTAGTACACTTATAGTAATAGTAAGTCTAGTACAGACTTACTATTAGGAAGGTTAAGCTTCATCAACATAATTGAGGTCACAGCAGGCTTTATTTTTTTTATTTCTTTTTCAAGATATGTTGTACATGTTCATATTTCCAAAGTTCCTGTTAATGTTCTCTCTGAGGCACAAGGTTTCAAAGGGCCTGTTACAACTTTACAAGATAATTTGTCATGTATATTTGTTGATAAATTTTATTTTGATGCACTTTATTATACAACACTTTACTTTTGTTTTTCTAGTATTCTCACCATCACTGTTCTGTCATGACTATAACACGTATTCTACAATTTATTTTTTATTTTTTTGTTCTGATATTTTGGAATGTGTTATTTTGTGGCAATTAAACCATTCCCTGTTTAAAACATAACCTGTTTGTCTTCACTACTGACCCTTAGAATACAAATGTCAAATGTTAGGTCTGCAGCAACACATATTTGTTTTAGTTATGAGGCTCCAACTCACTGTTAATTAGCTGCCTAAGAGTTATGTACAAGTCCACTTCTGCAAACACATCGTTCATAAGGTTCAAATCATGCTCTGACATAAGATCAACACATACGTTAAAAAGGTCTTCTTCGCATGGAAAGTCCTTGAAAACACACTCTTCTAAACAGACTTGAACCTTCTCCAGACACACTGGATGCAGGTGGTCTGTGGCTCCATATAGATGAGACACAGCATACATGATGGAAGGTCGGCCGTGCGGTGACCGTGAGTTGTGGACTGGCCTTATTCTGTGGTTGTTCCAAGCGAAGACAATCTCATCAAGCTCTTCCTGTAAGGAAACATGTTTTAAAACAGATGATTGAAAAGCTGTGTGCGTGTAGCAGGAGAACCACAGAGCATGAATCATGGAACCAGGTAATCAAATCACAGAAACTGCACAATGAAGAGTATTTTAAGGTATTTTACGTTTTTGGTATGCATAATACATTATAAATGATTTATAACATTAAAAATACACTAAATGAGTGAGGACATTAATGAATATTAGGTGAGTCAAGTTACAATTCTATGTTTGAATTAAAGGGTTAGTTCACCCAAAAATGAAAATTCTGTCATTATGTACTCACCCTCATGTTGTTCCAAACCTGTACAAGTTTCATTGTTCTGTTGAACACAAAAGGTGATATTTAAAAAAAAAAAAAAAATGTTGGTAACCAGATAGTTGACGGTAGCCATTGACTTCCATAATAAACTGTTTGATTACCAACATTGTTTAAAATATCTTCTTTTGTTCAACAGAAGAAAGAAACTTTTACAGGTTTGGAACAACATAAGGGTGAGTAAATGATGACAGAATTATTATTTTTTGGTGAACTATCCCTTTAGGTGACATCTGGTGGACACTTAGAGGTGACGGAATAGACAAAATATAAACAACTATAGTTAGATTTGTACGGAGCCCCGCACATGACATGCAAGGAAAAAAAATCGTGCGCACGATTTACTAATTTAATTTAGTAAATCGAGGGAACGAATTAGCCTACTATTTTTTTCCTGCATGTCATGTCCGGGGCTCCGTAGTTTTGACCCTTAACACCAGGTCTGTCCTGAAGTTAAACAAATGTAATAAAATTTACTGAAAATTATCAGGGTTTTTTTGTGTGTGTTGTGAAGCCCTGTGTGGACAAAATTACAGAGCTTTTCTTCAATCAGATGAAATTAAAGCTTTTCTCATGTTAACCATCTATGGTAGGCTATTTATTTTCATAATTAATGGCACCGAATTTTGAAATTGTTGGTTTAAACCACATATGCCTACAGTTTTCCCTTTTCGGTTAACATATTAAGAATACTTTTGTAACGTTAATGCTTAGCCAAATAATTTTGAATACAGTATCACGACGACAAATTTAGGCATTATTAAGCCTACCTACAGAGCTCCACAGAAAGTTGGTAACTATAATCTCTTCAGTATGAATTAAAATGTTAATGTATAGGCAAGCAAGACAATTGAGATAAACGAGATAAACTCACCTGAATTTTGTTAAGGAAACAGAACTGGACCAAAGATTTGTCCAAAAAAGTGTCTGCGAAGTGCCCGTCCTCTCTCAGCTTGTCAAAGAGGTCTATCCAAAATTGGACACATTCACTTCGCAAAGTGAGCCACCATCTTTCGATGCGCTGGTTTCCAGAGCTTGGGCCAAAAGTAACACGGTCTGTTTCACGGTTTTCTGTTTCCTCAGAAAAAGTCAAAAATCTTTGCATCTCAGCCACATGAACATTTTCTGTTCCTAAATCTAGCCTTACTCTAGCAGGACAACCCCCAGCGTTAATTACGGCATCCATGAAGTATCCAGCAATAAGTCTTGGATCACTATTGGTCTTGTATGCTTCAAGCCATATCATGCTCCTGGAAAATCCATCTATACATCCACTTATTCCAATTCTAAACGGCTTCAGCTTATCATAGCCATCTATATGCCAGACAAAGTTAGGACCACGACTATGATACACACGCCTCCTCAGTCGATTTCTTGACCTCAAATCAACCCCTTCACCATCTAAAAGCCGCAGCAGAACTCGCACCGTTTCCCTATCAGTTATAATGCCATTCAGCCAACATTTCTGGTGCATCCATCTATAGCCATGACATTGGCCAGATGTTTGAAGTTGCTGTTCAATGAAAGCTGCCACCTCTGCCACGTCTGTTTTGTTCTTTCTCCGCCAAAGCTTATTCTTGCTCAAAATCCTCTCAAGACTGCGTTTGCTCAGAGCTATTCCATGCCGTTCCGCTAACACGGCAAGAATTTCATCATTAGTAAAAGCACGATCAAAATACTCTTTAATGTGTTCGCAATTCATCCTGTCGTGCGCGTCAGTTCACTGGAGCGTGAAAGTCAGTAAGTCATAATTTCGACTAAGTTATGTCATAATTTCGACTTTTTAATCTCATAATTTCGACATAGTATGTCATAATTTCGACATAGTAAGTCATAATTTCGACTTTTTATCTCATAATTATGACTTTTAAAGTCATAATTTCGACTTTTAATTTTTTCTTATGTGGCGGAAATGGGCTTCCATAGGCTTCCATACATATGTTTAGCATGTATATGTGTAGCAATTATTCATTCATGAACATCATTAAGTTTTTGGGGAGTTGCACGGTGCACCACATTACATTTTACAACCTAAACGATAGATAGACAAACAGACAGATAAACACAAACCACAACAAAGCAGCAGTAACAAGTACTTCAAGTTGAATTATCTGAAACTGTTACAATCATGAAAAACTCATAGAACTCGTTTATTGTAGTAAAAAAAAAAAAAAAAACAACTTTTAGTGCTAAAAACCATATATTTACAAAAATGTCAGAAAGTGCAAGTCAGTCAAATGTAAAGTAATTTCAGTGCGAAAATACAACTTTTTGAAGCAGCTTAGTGTCCTCATTGGCAAATATCGATTAACTATTGAATTGTACAGTGAATGATATTTTGGTGCCATGTCAAAGTGATCTTATTCGTGAATCTTGAAGACGAAGGTGTTCAAAAACTCCATATGGAATGCAGTCATTCCACAGCCTAATGAGGGAGAAGAAAAAACAAGATTATTTGTACATCATGAAAAAGCATTTAAGTTGCATAATGATGATTAATAATGGGCGTAATGTATAATCTTAGTGACTATGGTCAGATTTTAGAGATTTTAGACTTCTGTCTGTCCACCTGACTGTGTTGGCAAACTAGATTTGCAAGATGTTTCAACTAGCTTAAATGTGGTGCTTAGTCTTGAGATGCTAGTATCTGAAACAAGTAAAAGTTCATGTACTGACCTATCAGACCACTACATTAAAATAAGCCACAAATGATGTTAAAGATTAGAGACTCACTCCAAAGACTTCATTCCAGAGCAGTTTTTCAGAGCAGCACTGAGCTTTGTAGCTCCGATGTCTGTGAACTTGTTGAACTTAACACTGAAAGTAAATAACAAGAAATGCATCTATATAATATAATATATAATAAAATTATATTTCTTACATTTTATTTTAAGAGAAAGAAGAGAAACCTAATGTCAAAAAAGAGAGACTGAGATACTTAAATTACCGAAATGAAATAATTTTTTCTTGTTGTATAAATCTATTTAGGAGGATTTAACTCAATTTGGACAAGTACTTACTCCAAGTCCTGCAGGACTTTCATTTCTGGTAAAACCAAAGCCAGGTGTTCCGCTCCACTGTCAGCAATTGCATTTCCATAGAGACTAGAAGTTAGGAAAGTGGAATAATTGTGTCAAAACAGTGAGGTTTTTATAAACATTTCCAAAAGTCAGCTTTTATTTAATAAATATATAGCTATTTCCGTACCTGAGGGTCTGTAGAGAAGGGAGGGATGCCAGAGCTTTAGCCAGTTTCTCCACACCGGCATCTCCAATGAAGTTTTGAGACAGACTGAGTGGTGGAAAGAAGACCTCAGTTCAGTTGTTACACAGTTCCTTTACAAGTTATAATTGTGTGGAAAATGGATTCTTCCAGACACTACATGCGTTATATTTAAGGGAATAAATGTTTCAAAACTTACTTCAGCAATTTCAGACATTTCAAAAAATGTAAAACTCCTGATAGCTTCTCAGCTCCAGAGTCTCCTATCTGGTTTTTCTCAAGACTGAAAGACAAAAAAAAAAAAAAAAGAGTCAAGAAATTTTTTAAATCTCAATCACACTAAAAGCCTTCTTTTCTGATTCCAAATACAGTCATGGAACCATATGATATACTCACTCCATATGCTGGAGAGAATGCAGAGAAGGCAGAACCTCTATCAGTTTAGGGAAAACTTCTGGACCGTTCTGAACTCCAAGCCTACAATACAGAACACCACCAAATATAATCAACACTGAATGGATAAAAGGATAAACAGTAAAACACAAGCAGGAGCTGGTGGGTATTAGTAGAAAAAGATAAGAGTGAGATTTGCTTACTCAAATTCTAGTCTCTGAAGATGCAGGAGGGCTGGCACACCTTTATCCAGCGCAGACACAAATTCACTAAAAATACAGCCATATTCCTTAGCAACATCATTATTTTATTCCACAGTTTGAATTGAAATAGACAAACAATGATAGTCATTGGACGTCCTAGTATCAAACACAAATTTGATGCTGTACCTCATTGGTAACTTCTTCTCTCTGTGAATTCGGACAAGGTCAGGTAGGCTTTCTATGTGATAACCTTGTGTTGCCTTGAATGGGTTCAAGGTGAATTTCTCGATGGCTTTTTTCAGATTCAATTCATCATTGCTTTGATGCAAGTCCTCCCATAAGCCAATGGTGTCTGCTGTATGTGCCCTAATGGAAAAACAAATACAATAAATAATAAATATCAATAAATATAAATGAAAAACTTTTGCTTAAAGCACTAGTTCACTCCAAACTGAAAATTCTGTCATTTACTCATCCTCATGTTGTTCCAAACATCCATGCTTCTGCGAAACACAAAGGCAGAAAAGCTTTCATTGTTGTTTTCCATGCAATTAAAATTAACTTCAAAAAGGTCTTCTAAAAGGATATTAAGTATCATAAAACTGGTCAATACAACTCGTGTTCCATCTTCCAAATTTTTTCACGTACATGCCAATGAAAGCTTAGGCAGAAGTCAAGATTGCCACTAACGATGAACAAAGAATTGGAAGACTAATCGTGACCAGTGTTGGGCACCTTACTTTAAAAAAGTAATTAGTTATAGTTACTAGTTACTTCTCACAAATAGTAACTGAGTTAGTAACGGAGTTACATCATTATAAAAGTAACTAATTACCAGGGAAAGTAACTATTGCGTTACTTTAAAAAAAAAAAAAAAAAAAAATCAAATATGTCAAATAACTTGGATGCCCCCAATATTAAATGTAAGTCTAAAAATAAATGATGCTCGATCCGACTCGTGACTCATGATCCGCTCTTCCTCACGACATGAAATTTCTCTGTACTGTACCAAAGTCATTTCACTCGGCGGCCATCTTTGAAACACCTCTCGGGCATCCAAGTGCAGCTCCTATCTCTTTGAATGGGGAAACATCAAATTCTCCAAAGCTGTTTGCCAAGCTTTCCATTAAATTTCATATTTGAAATCACCAATGAAATCTGACAACAACTCTCTCATAAATTTTGTTTCTAAACGCTCGAATCATGACAAAAAACGGTATTTTTCAGGCTGGATCAAGCTAATGCGCATGCGCAGTCCTAAATGAGCGTCTCTTGTGCCTCATTTTGGAGGCGCGCATCTGACTGTTTCTATAGAAACCGCAGCTTCTAATGGCTGCTGCAGTGACGCGATAACTTTACCAATCAGCGATTGGCTCTTATTTAGAAGGCAGGACTTATTCCGCCATCTTGCGAGTTGCACTTTCTCCCATTCATAATAATACGAGTGACGCGTCTTGTGTTATTCTATAGTCTTTGACTGTACTACGTGTTGTTAGCCATTAAAGAAAACGTAGTTTCATATTTATGTTTAAATAAGCCTGTTATGTTTTAAATTCATCTATTTGATTATGAAAAGTGAACAGCATGAGTAAGATAGAATACATCATACGATACGCAATATATCGGGAGACATGGAGTGGGTCAGACATAGGCCTAATTTTGACCACTTCATTATGTTTTGTTTTGTTGAAAGCCTTTCTTTAAAGTGAATTTCGTTTTGTAAAAATTGTATCTTAATATTAATCAATGTTTTATTAACCAATTGCCTGGATTTAATAAATAAGAAGCAAATATAGCAGACAATATAATCATGACATGGAGGCGCCGGCGCGATCACTTTCACGTGAACTGGAGCGCGTCTGATAGGCTAAATGAACCGAAACTCAGCGTATAGGCTGCTTGCCTCACAGACATGAGAAAAATATCTATAGAAAGCTTGAAATGTCTTGAAATGAAATAGGCTACTCTGATTATGTGCATTCTCTCTCTAGGCACGTCCAGTATGTGGAGATGATGAGAGTCAGCAATGTCAACTTCATCTTTGCAGCCGACACTGATTCAGAAAACATTACTTTATTAATAAACAAGTAAAATGTCTCCTTGTTGTTTTTGTCACATTCATAATCATTACTTTTGCCGGTTCTTTATGGCAAGCTTTATGCGTGCGCTTGAGTGTTATATAGCCTATATTAAACGCTCATTATTATGGTTTATTCTCTCCAGTATTTAAGAAATTAAATTAATATAAATGTGATTAGTCAACTAATGGCTTAAATGAACAACTACTAGTCGACTAGAAAAAACTTATTTCACATATTTTCGCAGCATGTCACAAAGGCTATTCTGGTTTGAGCTCGCGCTCCACTCGCATGCTCTGACACAGACACACACAGAGCATCGTACATTATTAGCAGTTTAAAATTATATATTTGTGTATGACTAACCTGTACTATTTCTTTACAACAAAATGCTTTGTAGGTATCATCTCTAGTCAAGTCAAGTCAAGTCACCTTTATTTATATAGCGCTTTTTACAATGCAGATTGAGTCAAAGCAGCTTTACATTGATAACTGGTATATAATTTTGGCTGCACAGCAGCTCTTAAAGAATAGTGTCAATGTCGGCAGATCAAAGCACTGTTGAATATCAAATGTCAAGTGTCCCCAACTAAGCAAGCCAAAGGTGACAGCGGCAAGGAACCCAAACTCCAACAGGTGACATCAGTCACACACCAATCATCATCAGTTAGCATGCGTCCTGCCCCAACACACACCTAAACACACACATAAAACTTTGCAGGTCCTATGGCTGAGAGAGAGAGACTACTCGGATAAAAACCTCTTCAGTGCTCAATTATAGTAACGCGGCATTTTTTATTTATTTATTTTTTGTCAGTAACGGTAACGACGTTGTAATGGGAGAAAAAGTAATTCGTTTGATTAGTCGTTACTGAAAAAAGTAACGCCGTTAGTAACGCCATTTATTTATAACGCCGTTATTCCCATCACTGATCGTGACTAATTCGTCTGATTAGTCATGAGCAAATTATTCAGACCAGTTTTGTGAATCAGAACAAATTACTTAAAAGAATGATTCATTCACGAATTCCAGATTCATTAACACTTATTATTTTGAGTCATCTGACCTCCAAAACTGGTCTGATTGGTTGAAGACTAATTCAGTTCTCTAGTTCAACTCACTGACTTAATGATCTGCTTGCACCGGCTATCAGTGAATAACTTGTTGAAACTTAGTCTGATTATCACTTTTGTTTCACTTGGAATAGAGAGCATGAATCATATAGACTACTTTTATGATACTTTTACGTCCTGTTTCGTTTTATTGTAATTGTATGGGAATTAAAATAATCTTCAGCTTTTCTCTTTTTGTATTTCACAGAAGAAAAACATTTATACAGGACATGAGGGTGAATAAATGATAACAATTTTCATTTTTAGGTGAACTATTCTCTTCGCAATGCACAATTTCTTACCAGAATGACTTGATACATTTGAGTCCCACAAGCTCTTTCAGGCCACTGATGGGAATACATGTATCTTGCAGGTTAATGGAGAAGGTCCGCTTCATTGCGCTGGCATGTTGAAGGAGATGGCATATGACGTACACGTCTGAAGGGCAAAGCTGCGCCCCACAGAATGACAGATTGTCAGGCAGGTTTTTTAACAGCAGTTTGGCAAATTTGTCTCCGTTTGTCTCATAAACACAATGAAACAGTTCTAATAACCTGGCAGGAACCAAATTATTAGGCTTCATGCTCTTCAGATGGGCTTCAACAGCCTTTTTTTTGGCCTTTATGTTGACACTGCTGTCCAGGATGCTGACTCTATCAGGTGTCTTCTGGAAGATCAATCCCGTGACGAACCTCTGCAGCAAGTCCTGCGACTCTCCCTGAACCTTTCGTTTCTTCTGCTGGACTATGCTGTTTGCCACCACCATTTTTTCATTCACCTGTTTGGATTGCACCAAGTGCAGAGCGCTCAGGAGGTTCTGAGTGAAGAGGTCTGCAAAGTGGTTTTCTTGCCGCTCAGATGTTTCGTAGGATACAAGTATGCCACTTTTAAGGCCGCAGTCCAGCAGCTCTGTTGAACTGGCAGAGTTTACACATGTATTGTGATTCTTGAATCCCTCCCATGCCATTTTGCACAATTGTAGGATGTCTGGCTGTTTCCTCTTACATAATGAGCGGTTTCCAAGCATAGCCAATTGCAGATACTTGGAGGTCACTCTTTGGTACAAGTCTGTGAGGGTTGAAGGCAAATCATCACTGCGGCTGTCTTGGTTCTTAAGCAGGAAGCAGGTAGTCCAACAAAGTAGCGGGTTGGAGCATAAACTGAATATGTAGCTTTGATTCTTAATCTTTTTTAGTGCATTCTCTTGGAGGGAAGCATCCCCAAAATATTTTGATGTGTACAACTCAATGTCTTCAGGAGAGAAGCCACATAGCTCCAAAAGGCTGTCGATTTTTCGTAGCACCTGATTTAAAACGTCTTTAGGCCTTGTGGCAATGAGAATTGTGCACCCTGAGAGGATTTCCTTTTGGAACAAACCCGAAAATAGCTGCTTGATAGTGTATTTAGTGTCGGTGGGTGATTTAGCAGGGCACTGAAGAAGCCCTTCAAAGTCTTTTATGTGATCAAAGCTGTCAAAGATAATGAGAACTTCATCAGGACAGGACAGAATGTGATTGAACACAGAGTCTGAGTCCTCACAGCGAGGAGACGTAGACAAATCCAACAGTAAACCTTTCAAGCTGTAGTTAGATTGGGTGAGGTCTAAAATTTTACAGTTCAGCAAAAAAACAAACTGAAATTGAGGCAGGCTGCCGCTCGCCCAGTCCAAACATAAACGCTGAATGAATGTGGTTTTTCCCACCCCGGCTTTTCCGAGGAGAGCGACAGATTGTTTTGGTTTTGAATCACCGTTATGAAACAACTGACTTCTGTCCAGCTTTGCTTTCTTTCGTTCTGAATCACTGAGGACTACCAGTTCTTTCTCCAGACACTTGTTTGCATTCTTGCCAGATTTGATGAGTAGTTTCCTCTGGATCACATCCACATCCACATAATGCGATTCCATTGCCATTCCCCTACGCATAGTGCAGCAGACATCTCTCATGCGGGACTTTACGAGATGTATGTATTCTTTAACACATTCTGTAAAACAAACATTTATCATGTTTCTCATAGTCCAATAAAGTCATGATCAAAATGGAAGAATGATTAAAATGGTTTCTTACCTGGTGCTTCTGGGCGGATTTTACTTTCGGTTTTGGAAGGTGGGGAATCAATTTTCTTTTGTGGGTTTCCTTCTGTAATTAGCAAAACAAGGAGTTAATTCTATAACTATTATTTCCTTTGTCAACAAAACAGTTCAGAATTCTTAGTACATACAGTAACGTGCCATATCCATCAATGGTTGTATATCAAGGGACAGGGACATGTTTATGTGCATTTGTTTTGTGATTTTACCGGAAAAATAGAACCTCCACAACGGTGTTAAGCAATCGATTGACGTGCCCGTCTGTGCTGTGAAGACTGTGTGCAAAGTTTCTCGGGGAACGCAATAGCTTTAGAAGCGAACGAAAAGTTTCTCAGTAGAAAACAATACTTTGCTGGAGAACAAATTTTGATGTGGGAACGCAATACTCTGCGAGAGAACGCAATACTTTTGCAAACGAAAGCATTGAAATATCACCTTTTCCCTTCCGTTATTATTATTTAATAATTATTCTGTAATTATTTTTACTTTTCCGACTGGTGATGCTAGGGCTGCAGAAATTACACGCTTTAACCCCGGAGGCACTGATATTACTAGAATGTCTCTATCAAAATAAAACATGATTTTGAATCAAAATATTGTCATTTTAAAATAAGATTTTATTTTAAAAAAAAATTTAAATGATCTAAAAATGATTTTTATTTAGATTTAGTTTTAGTTTATCTTTATCTACACCTGTATGCACAGATACATATTTGCTGTCCTCAAACCCTGAACGCACCTTTTGTAGGGGAGAGTGTGTCTACAGATACTGATGGCAAACTCTTGCATGCACGGTCTGAGGATGAGCCGACTGGGAGCACTGAAACTGTGAGCTCCGGTGGGGCAACTGTGCCATCAGCTGGAAAAAAAAAGAATCTGTTACACACCACAGTATTGCTAAAACCAGGAATACCATGTCTGCATAACAAATCTAACTCAATGTCCAATCAAAAAATAGCCCAGAACTACCACAATGACCCTATCCCAAATATCAAAACTCAAAATATGCCACTCCAATACCTAAATACATATTTTAATATGTATACAAATGTATAAAATACAAATCACTATATAGGAGTCAAATCAAGTCACCTTTATTTATTTATCACTTTTTACAATGCTGTTTGTTTCAAAGCAGCTATACAGTGATAGCAGGAAAAAAAATGTAACAAAGTTTGTTTGTTTTGGCTGTACAGCAGCTCTAGAAGAATATAGTGTCACTGTCCAGCTTAAGTCAGTTCAGTTTTAATTCATTTCCGTTGTAAAAATCATTAATTTTTAACTTAGTTCATTTATCTATACAGCAGCTCTGGAGAAAACAGCGATGTCATTATCCAGATTAGTTCTGTTCGCATACAATGGTGTCAATGCAGGCAGATCAGTAATACTGTTGAACGTTAAGTGTAGTAATCATAAACAATCTGTTTTTATAGAGGAGCTCACATAAGCTCAAAGTTCCCTACCAGCGGCCCTCGCTCACAAAACTCATCATCTAGCACAGTTTTCTCATTAGTAGAATGTAAAATGGCTAATATATTTTAATACAAGCATTTCAGTCAAATGCAAGTTTATATTTCGTCCCCTTGGAATTATAAGGTTTTATCTGACATTTTTGTCAAAACTGAGTTATTCACATATTCTTATTCTGTGACAAATTATTTACATTATGTGATGTTTTTGGTAATGTTGAGTACATTTGGGGACTTTTTATTTAGAAAACAAAAAGGTTATAACTTTGAAGTTCAATATCTCAGAACTGCTCAGAATGCAGATAGAACCTTATAATTCCAAGGGGACGATTTTTATCTGTGTCAACAGTCTAAAAGTAGCCCAACTCCAGAGGAAAACTGCAGACTTGACAACCCTGCCTATGAGGCTTAATTATCCATGAGACAACATCTTTCTTTAGACTTACCAGGTGAAAGAGGAAGTATCTGTGTGCCTGGACTCACATGTTGGGGCGACACTGCAGAGATTGGATGTGCAGTTAGAGATACAGTGTAAAAGAACAAATACAAAATAAAAGAACATGCAGGCACATGCAGCTGTTTAATAATGCATTTAGTTGACTTACCAAGCACGTACGTGGGCCATGTCGGAACCACAGTGCCGATCAGAGGCGGCGTAAAAGGGCAGATGCTGAACTGTAGTGCTGAACCACCTGAGAGATCCAAATACTCATAGTCAATGCTCAAAGACAAGGCCTAGTTTCTTGAAATGCATGTACAGTATGAAGAAAAAAAAAATGCAAATCTCACCACTAGAGGGCAGAGGAGGTGGACTGAAAGGAATACGTAAAATTTTTTGGAATGTGCTTGAGCTCAACTGGAAACTTCCCTTGGATGTAATGATGGGTGTCTTCTCACTGGAGGGGCTTTCTGGGCACACTGTTGCTGCAATAGAGAAATGCTTTCGGTTTACAACATTGTGGTTTAATTAGCCTATGAGCTACAGTTATCACAAATATGTTTCCTTCCTTTTATTAATAAGTAGACAGTTCTAAAAAAAGTTAAAACGGAAGTAAAAGAAAAAAAAAGAAGTTAGGCCTATATGTTTGGGAGTTAAATAATCCAACACTTCTAGTTCTGACCATTAAACAACTTAAAATGATTGTACCAGTGCTACATTGTGTTTTAGTTACCTTTTTTGTTGCGTTTGCCATCAGTATCTTTGCGTGTTTTGTTTGAAGGTGTATCAACTATCAATGGAAGACACAACTCTTACTTACTGAATTCAATACAGATCTTTCATAAGAGAACATATTAAAGAAAATAACATTACCTTTTCGCTTTCTTGACCTTTTGTTTGTCAAAATGTCTTGGCCTAGTGCTTGGTCAGGTTGTGTGCAAGTTGTGTCTGTGTCAACTGCTGTTTGTGAAGCAGATGTGAAAGACATTACAAAAATGATTTAACTTTACTTTTGAATAAAACAGTGTGATGCAAATGCATTAACAAACAGTCATTGGTTACCCTTCATTTCCAAAAAATATTACTGAAAAATATAATTCAGTTCAAATAATATTATGTTAGGGAGTCTTACATGGAAAACTGAGGTTATCAAGGAAGTAGGGATCTGCCAAGACACAAGAAAGTACATAATTTATAGCCTTCATGATAGACATTATGCTTAATGCTTTTATGTAACGAATTAAACAATTAAGATAAGGGCAATGAGTGAAACTTACCAATAGCTTCTTCAGTTTCTTCCAGAATGGACTCAAGATATTTTGATAAGACATTGTCTGTGAAAATAAAAGGTAAATCTCAATAGAAAACTCAAATGCCAAATAAAGGGCTACATTTGTTTACCAAGTTAAAATACCTGTGCTTCTATTACTCACCAGGTAAGAGTTCAGACATTGGGTCTGAGTCAATGTCTTGAAATTCAGGATCTGTTGTAACATAGTGACACATTATATTACATATCTTTTTAATCAAGACATAAATATAATAATATATAACGTTACAAATGTCTGAGGTAAAATGCGTCGTAGTAACGTGGACGCGCAAGATGCTGTGGGGGGCGCGCTCTCGGTGAGAAAATAACTCGGGGAAAAGCCCGTTTCTGATTTATAAATATTTGTCTGACAATTCAAATTATAATTTTATTTTGCACATGTTATATAAATGACTAGTTTTATGGAACAAATAAGTTTACAAGTTAATAAGTTAACAAATAGGCTAAGTTACGACGCAAAACGCATTGCAAATATAAAATGATAATTGGCTAAATTAAAATATTTGTACTTTACCTGTTTCACAGAGATAGTCCATGTTTACTGAGAATTATTAATCCATTAAGCTATATTAAAGTTGTGAAGCAAAACAGCTTTATAGCGCACGACGTGTCCTCAGATTACACGGGTGAGGCATCGTCTGGCAAACACCAAAACAGGCTGCACTTTCTTTGCATGCTTTTACTTTCATTATCTCAGGGAGGCTGGTTTGGTTAGGCAGAGACCAAACTCACCTTCCTTGGTGTTTACTCACAAAGGACATGCATACTGTGTGCATGGTGTTTTTCAACTTTTCTGAGTTGATGATGGAGATTATGATGATGATGATTATAATTATAACGGGTCATTCTACAGAAACGTTGATTTTTGGTATGGCATGATGTCTTAAAATGTATTTCTTTTTCTAACATTTAAACTTAGACCACATTATTAGATTACCCTTTGACTTTATGAATACACATAAATGACAGCTTAATGATTTTTATTTTTTTGTGCATTTATTTAAAGAATGCACTTTTTTTTTGTCACTGGTGTTACCTTACTTCTCTGGCAATTTTAAACATTTTTATGAAATATTATTTCTCAATTTTTTCAGCACATGCAGTCAGAGTTACAGAAAAATAATGATAATACAAAAAATAAGAAGATTATGTGTTATTTATTTTAATCAGGTTAGTTAATAGTGTGATTGAATGATGTTAGTTCATTTGCACAACCATGTATTTGCTATAACAATAAAAATATTTGAAAAATAGTTATAAACAAGTATTGATGCAATCCTTTAAATCTTAATTCTTAAGCGTAGCAGAATTCAATGATGTAAAATTATCATCATGTCACATATAACACGTTTTGTTTAATGTGACAGACAAAAAACAGTAACACCAGTGACAATTTTCATGAAAAATGCATTTTACAAAATGGCTGCTGCAAGGTATCAAACCACATGTTGTCAATTATGGTATACTTACTAAATTAAGTAGTTTAATCCATTTGTATTCTAGTTTTTTTTAAATTCCCTAACAATAAAGTAGGTAATACCAGTGACTTCAACTAAAAGCTTCATATGAAATTATGATTTTCTCATTAGAATTTCTGATAACTGAAAAGAGATAGTGGACTTCCCATTGGCCTTTCTTCATTTAACTTCAGGAAACAGGAAGAAGGAAGTCAAATGATGTCATCAGTGTGATTTTTTTTTTTATAACAAATTAAGAGATTTTTGTTAAAGGTAACACCAGTGACACAACTTCAGGGGACCACTACTTTCATTAAATATTTTATAATATTTATTCAGCGTTTGTTTTTTTTTGTTTGTTTTTTATGTCATTTATATCATATATTTGATAGCTATGTATAATTATTGTATTTTAAATGGTAGAAAAAAACTCTTTCTGACCTCAAAATAAAGCACTTTCCCTCTGTACATGACTGGGGACAAGCACTTTTGTGGCGCTTGGAATTTTTATAATTAATTAAAAAACAAATATTGTCACATTAATGGCTCAAGAGGGTTTAATTGTTCAAAAAAACATATTGTTTCATTTTAAAATATAAAAAAATTGTAATCCTAAAGTGTTTTTCAAGTGTAATATTTCTGTAAAAGCTAGGGACAGAAAAGTGGACGTTTCTATAGAATGACCCTAATATAATGTTTATAATGGAGATGACGTTGATTATGTTTGCTGAATTATTTTATGGTCATGTGTTTTACCGGTCTGTCTTTACACTTTTAAGTCATAATGTGACCTTCCATTTCACCAACTGTGTTAATATTAGTACACTTTAAAGTAACAAACATGTTCAAAGCTCAAATAGGCTGATATAGCCTATTAACATTATACATTATATAATTTATTGACATACAGTAAAGAACTATAAAATATATAGCTTGTTTGTTAATAAACTGAAAAAACTCAATTACTCTAGCTTATATTGACATGTTTTTCTAATCCTGGCACTCATATGTGGAAATCCTCCGCCCTGGAGTGGCAGGTATTTTCCATTGTTAGTTGTCACCTTTTTCTCGCTCTCTCTCGCTCTCTCTCGCTCTCTCTCTCTCACTCTCTCTCACTCTCTCTCGCTCTCTCTCTCTCACTCTCTCTCACTCTCTCTCGCGCTCTCTCGCTCTCTCTCGCTCTCTCTCGCTCTCTCTCGCTCTCTCTCTCTCTCACACACACACACACACACGTTTATTCCTTTATTTTCGAAAACCTGTTGAATATCTGTGGGAAAACAACAAACAACAACAACAACAACAACAACAAAAAACCCTTTGCAAATCCTGCCATTTACAGTGAAGTTCCCAGCTCCAATACAAACGATACTGTACCAAACATCTCATGCCACCCTCCTTCTAAAATGAAACGAAAGCACAATGATCACAGACTAGTATAACAAGTACTTTGTTTGCTTTAGTTTTAGTAACAACACTGCCCATAATAGAAACCATCTCGCAGACTGGTTTGCTGGTGACACCACATCTACCTTAATTTACAGTACAATATAATAGTCAACTCATATTGTATATTGAGGAAGGGCGTCTACAATTAAAAGTTACAGTGGGTTCTTTTGGGCTGAACCAGACATCTTCCTGTGTTCTTCTGTTTTTTAATCAGCGATCTCCATGGAAGGATAAAAACCTTCAGAGTCCATGCCACGCATAACAGCGTGCTTAGAAAGCAATGCTGTATCTGTGAGAGATCTGGTTACAGGTGCATCCTGTCAAGGAGTAGTACTGCCTTGTGGGTGTGGCAAGACGTATCATAGCAATATTAACCATGTAAAAGACACTATGTAGAACCTTAAAGTGTTCTGTCGGGTGATTCATATATCGAACCTTTTAGGGGTTCATTTTATGGATTTAGTTTTAATTAATTTATTTATTTTTTTCCATTTTAATTTAATTTTGATGAATGTAATAGCTTGTAAACATACTTATCACTAGAAAAAAATGAAATAACCCATTAAACATGAAAGTATTATACAATCATTTAAGATGTTTTTCCTTTTAAAGAACCTTTTTGGCATAAAGGATTCTTTAAGAGTTAAATCAACTCTGCTCAGATTACATATGGTCCCTCTCTATATAGTGTTAAAGTAACACTGAAGCAGAGTTAATTAATCACTTAATTATCTCATGAACTTTAAGTTATGATTGAGCATTAGTGATGAACACCTGCTGTTAACAAGAATCACTGAAGAGAAACACAATAACTACAGATGACTTCCAGCCACAGCCTTAGATGAAATAAACTGAAGATAAAAGACACTAAATCTCTCAAGATCTGATCTGAAACAACTCCACAAACAGCATATTATCTCATTAACTTTAACTCTGTTTCAGTGTTATTTTAACTCTATGTAGAGAGGGACCATATGTACTCTGAGCAGAGTTGATTTAATTTTGCTGTGGGTTATATTTAGAACCCCATTGAACCTTTTTTGTTGGAGTGTGAATGTGGTCAGTATTTACATGTATATTCGTCAGCTTCAATGCAGAACTAGCTTCCTGCAGTGTTGTTTTGTTTATTCACACCTTTCTGTTGTATTGCTACTGTAGTGTTGTCATTCTTTGTACATATATTTTTCTTCATAGTAAATGATTAAGCATTTTCCCCTCAAGTTCTCAAAACTTAAGACATTTGATACAGTCTTTGCATCAGCAAAACTGGCATTGAAATCTGTGCTGAGACTGGGTTAAGTCTTATGAAACTGCACTATTCTTGTGGGCAGCACTCTGGACAAAAAGGATCTATCAGGTGACTGAGAAATGCACATGAGAAAGTGATAAACATTTTATGTTAAATAGGGTTTTTCTTAAAGTAAATTTTCCATGACAGGGTTATACGTGTATAAGAAGACCACATTTACATTACATGCTTAATATTGTTAAAATACACATTAAAAATGCATATTATGCATGTTGGTAAAATACAAATTGTACTGATACTGATTTTTTTTTGTTGTTATCTTAGTATTTTCATGAATTATTACATGAAGCATTTCGCCCAAAAAATTGCAGCTGTGGTGTAAAGTTTGGTAAACCCTTCAGGGTAAGCCGTGTCAGCGGCTCGACTATTAAGTTCTTCATCCAAATTCTAATTGCAAATGCAAATAAGACTCTAAAATGCATTAGTAACACACACACAACATATATATATATATATACACACACACACACAGTGCACAGCATAAATGTGAGTACACCCCCTCTGAACAAATACAAAAGATGTATTTTCTTTATGATCACTAATTCAATTCATGGAAAGATGGCTAAAATAAAATGTATTAAACATATACATAATAAAAACTGAGAAATATATGTCATTAATAGCCATAAAATAAGTAAATTAGCCAATTTTGTTTAAATTAAGGATTGCAAAAATGAGAACACCCTAGATTTAACAAATGTATAATATTCTAGCACTTAATATGCCCTCCATCATTTTGAATATACTGCTCTGACCCTTCTTGGCACAGAGTGTACAAGTTCATGACAAATTGTCACATCTGTCCTGTGTAACTCCTGGATGATGAGCTCCTTAAATGCCCTGATCTTTAATGGGGAGTGTTGCTCAACTCGTCTCTACAGAATCCCCCACAGGCGCTCAAGAGTGTTAAGATTGAGTGCAATACATGTGCACAGAAGGTTTTTCACCTTGGGAGAATGCATCATTGTCATGTTGAAAAAAAAAAAGCCCAACAATGCAGGGAATGAGGAAAGGGTAACAACATCTGTTTCAAGTTTGTGTATTAAATTACACAGTGGTGTGGGAATTCATGACAGCATTGATAAAGCACAACTCTGTCACACCTTCAGCACTCATACATCCCTATATAAGAACTTAACTGTGGGAACCAGGCACTTCTCACTGTACTCCTCCTCTAGCAACACCATAACATTTTGGATGCTCTTAGATCCAAAATGATTGATTTGGTCTCATTAGAACAGAGTATTGATTCCCATAATCTATATTTTGTAAATATGGGCTTTGGAAATGGCTAACTGACTTTATTGTGCTTTGGCTACAGTAGGTAGTTCCAGTGAGAACAACAACCATGCATGTCATTTCTGCAGGCTGCATCTTACTCTGTGAGATAAACAGTCACTCTTTTCATAGCTTTTGCTGGCTCTGAGACACTTTCTTGTTTTTTCTCCTGCTCTTTGTCTAGCAAAAACAAACAAAAAAAATCCCTCATCACTAAATGAAAGCTTAAAATGAAGGCCTGATTATTTCAGGGGCCTTGTCACAAATCCATTGTTTTTGAATTTAGCTTTTGCTATATTTTCACACTTAAAACAATGATTTAGTAATCCTCTTGTACCACTGTCCTCTTTTGTGCTAAGAAATAAGTCTCCTGACAGTTCTCTCCCAAGTGCTTCCATTGTTGTCAGCATTAAGTCTGTGAATGATTCAGTGGGCTATATAACACTTAATTGTCAAGAAATTATTTCTTTTTAAATGTTTTGGTTCAATATTGATAAAACATTGCCTTAAATCCTGAATAATTTTGACATGCTTCTTTAGTAATTGATTAAGCAGACTTGCTGGAACATTATATTTCTAAAGAACCCTAACATGTCTTCTAAGTAATTGAGTAATTGCTGACTTTCAGAAGTTTCAGAGGGGGTGTACTCATTATGCTGTGCACTGTGATCAGACACCTTGAACATTTCATTCATTAATACAGTTTTTTCAAAAATATGACAAGATCTCAGAGTTAAACTGTGTCAGAAAAAACTAATCTTAATTATGTCAGTCAGATAACACTTAAGCAAAACATGGTCAGGTCAAAGTGTCTGAAGAATTTTTGGTTCCAAATGTGTATCAATTTTACTGGTAGTATAATACTATAATACATACTTGTGTATAATATATCACAGTTTACTTTATTTTGCTATCCTCACTTACATAAATGAACTATAGTGTCCTGCACCCACTAGTAAATATATATCAAAAATATCAGAATAATTTCTGGTTTGACTATATATTTTTTTTTTATACAAACAACTTATTTATTCTCAGATTATTATTTGACAAGCTAATTGTGTATTTGTCAATGACGCAGCATACCCTTATATTGTCACTTAACCGATTTTTTATTATCATTTATTCCATAGCCATCTTCTAAGGTGTTCCTCTAATTTCAGTGGATATTTATCATCCTGAAAAATAATTAGTCTCTTTTCTCCTTGAGAGGACAATCTACGTTAAAAGCGGCACATCTTACATCGGCATGGAATGGAAGTTTTTATATTAGTTAGTTTCAAGTTAGTCTTTTCTTCCTTGTTGCGACATACAGTTGTGCTCAAAAGTTTACATACCCTTGATTCTTAATACTCTGTCATTACCTGAATGATCCATGACTGTTTTTTTTTGTTTTGTGATGGTTGTTCACGAGTCCCTTGTTTGTCCTGAGCAGTTAAACCACCTACTGATCTTCAGAAAAATCCTCCAGGTTCTGCACATTGTTTTTCCAGCATCTTCTGTAAATTTGAAACCTTTTATGATATGGCTGTCCCTCAACAGTTTGAAATGATGGATCTCAAAATCTTACAGTCACAGCTGTAAAGGGTTCAAATATGCAGAAGATGCTGGGAAACCAAAGAATGTGAAGAAGCTGCTCAGCTCAAACAAGGGACTCATGAACAACTATCTCAAAGCCAAAAACAACAACAACAACAAAAAAAAACAGTAGGGAATGACACAGAGTATTAAGAACCAAGGGTATGTAAACTTTTGAACAGGGTTATTTTTTATAAATTCAGCTTTTTTTTTTTTTTTATCTTGTGGACTATATGTAAACATCGGTTAAGTGAAATAGCTTATTCAGGACAGTACTAAATAAAAAATAACACGTGATTTTTATGATCCTTCTTATTTTATTAAAATGATTAACATTTTTGCATATTCTGCAAGGGGTATGTAAACTTTTGAGCACAACTGTATATCCAAGTGAAACTGCTTCTGGAATGAGAAAAAAAAACTGTAGGGCAGGACTTGATTTCTTTAATGGATATTTATTGTATCTTAAGAAGTTGGGTGTTACTAACTAAATGGAGGCAGTTCTGAATGCCAGTTTGAGGTCAGTTGTAGAGGATATTTAGTCCCACCCTCCACTGAGACGCACGTCATGAAGAGAACAGACGTCATTTGGAGGGGGAGGGGAGGTTAACATTTTAACCAAGATTTTGAAGACACATGAATTAAATAAATAAATAAATAAATAATTTCCTGAAATAAATAATGGTTTCCTAAAAACCTTTCAGTGATAACTATTTTTTTCTTATAGTGAAGAACATATTAATCTTAAGAAACACTTTACAATATGGGAGTACTGATTAATGCATGCTTAATGCGCAAAGTTTATATGACTCATGAAGAACTAACCATTCATTAATGATTGCCGCATCAACAATAAAGAGTCTATCTGATAGATTAAATCATATATGAATTATTAGTTAAATGTGCCATCATGGATTAATTCCCTATCAATATCTAGTACCTGCTAAAAGTATAAATAAATGTGTTAATTACCATAATGGGCCAAAGCCATATTGTTGCGAGGGGGCGTTGTTCGGCGGAGTCGGCAGCGGGAGAAAGCGACAGGAGCTGTGTGCCTGTTTCCAGCCGTGAATCTGAGCTGCTGTTATTTTGACTGACACAAAGAGAATGTCTATGAAAGTGTGGAAAGCAAAAGTTTATATGACTGATTGGGAAAAAATTAGGCTACTTAATGCATGAGCTTCAATCAGCTGACCCCGTCTTCGTCCTTCCTTATCACAAACCTTGCGACACATGTAGGGTGAATCAAGGGTGATTGGGACATAAGGTCAGATGGGACGGTATAACTGTACATAATTTATTTTCTCACCTTTTTTTTTTTGCTGAGCCCTAGCTGTGAGGCCACATAATTAAAACAGGAAGATGCCCTCATTGGTGTGACATCATGTAGGTCGGGAGGGCTGTGTCAGAGAGGAAGTTGACCATGAAATGCATGAACTGAGAAAAATGACATAAGGTGTGCTCGACACTGGTTGAGGCTGGATGCAACCGATTGACGAGAGTAGCCGCTTACAGTCGGGGAGGAGCTGAAAATGGAGGCGTGAAGTCGGACACTTTCAGCTTCCCGTAGTGACGCTCGCGCTGCGTTTGCATACTTTATCACAGCTGAAGTAAAATAAATGCAATATTTGACTAATACACAGATGTTTCAAAGACATTTTCATTCAATACTTTATGTACTGCTTACAGCGTCTGTTTGTACAAGAATAAAGTTCAGCATAAGCCTATACTATTTAAATACCAATGAAGTGGGGTCTATGCTTTTTATCAGTTTTACTTTGATAAACATAACAATATAACAATATTAACTGTTATAAAAATCAGATGTGTGAGCATTAGTGGAACTAAATGTGTGAGAATAAACACGAAACACACGTGATCGGTGTCATGCGGTGAATCCAGCCAATCGTGAAACAGCTGTGTCATCATCAGAGCTCGAGCAGCCAAGTGGACAGTAATGATCACTGGGCGAGGCCATAAACAGAGGGCCGTTTTTGAGAGCGTTACCTGATTTGCCCACGTTAGAGTGTGGGTAGGGTTTAGGGGTGGGGTCGGGTGAAGGGGATCATTTTCACTGCATGATATATAAACACCCACCAGTTTGAGAACACCCACAAATACAGAAACGCCCACTTTTGTTCCGCAGAGACCTCATACTCCGAGCTGCCGCTCTTGAACAGCTGCACCGGCTGACTCATCCAACTGCTCTCGAATCGCTCTCGTGGTACTTAGATGCCATACGTCACAGTCACATGGCGTCGGCGCGGTCTCAAGTCGGACAAAATTTTTAACTGGCATGCACTGCTTCAAGTCAGATGCCGATCGGCCTGTGCAGCGCTGCAAGAAGTCGAACAAGCCTATAAGCTTTTGCTAATTTTCATAGTAAGGTCCTAAATTGTCATAGCTACTATATTGTACAAACTTCTGATGGAAACATGAATATGATTCACTACTGATACAAAATCAGTAGTGACGCATTAATATATCATATTTGACATCCACTCTAGTGACTGCTTGTTTATGGCACAGGAATGTTTCTGGGTGAAGCTCAAGGTCTATGGTTCAAAAAGTGGGTCACTGAGAACATACAACCACATGGACACTGTTATTTTGAAACACTATCTACATCATTTTCTGACATTATATTCACTGTGAAACTGTCTCAGGATGTCAAAACAACCTTAATTACGTATTACTTAAAGGATTAGTTCACTTTAATATGATAATTTCCCCAAGCTTTACTCACCCTGATGCCATCCTAGGTGTATATGTGTTTATTCTTTCTGATGAACACAATCAGAGTTATATTAATAAATAGCTTGACGCGACCAAACAAATATCTAGCTTCCGCCAGACCGCCTTCCGTATTCAACTTACGAAAAAAGCTTAACTGATGCGACATCAGTATGGAAGGCGGTCTGGTGGAAGCTAGATATTTGTTAAATATGGATATTTTTCTTACACAAACACATCGCTTCGCTTCAGAAGGACTTTATTAACCCCCCGGAGCCTTGTGAAGTACGTTTATGATGGATGGATGCACTTTCTTCAGCTCATACTCGTTGGCCGAGTTCACTGCCATTATAAAAATTGGATGCGTCAGGATATTTATTAATATAACTCTGATTGTCTTCATAAGAAAGAAGAAAGTCAGATACACCTAGGATAAACTTTGAGTAAACTGGAGAAATTTTCATTTTAAAGTGAACTAATCCTTTAATAATGAGTCAATAGTCATGTGCCTCAACAAGTAAAATTATAACATGGTATCTTCACAAATCATTAGCTATGATTCATTAAAACAGACAGCTGGAAGTTAAAATACATAGCTTTGACCAATTGTGGTAATTAACACATTAATTTACAGTATGTGTTAATACTAGATGTTGATAGGGAATTCATATGATGTAATTAATTAAACAAATAGACTCTTTATTAATTGCTGATGTTAATGAATGGATTATTGAGTCACATTAACTCATGATTATTTGCGCATATAAGCATTATTAGTGCACACGTATTGTAAAGTGTTACCGAACCTTTTTATAAAGAAAGTTTTGCGCATTGTTCCATGGATGTTAAAGGTTCTTCATAGAACTATTAATGCCAATAAAGTAAAATAAATATTATAAATAGCATAAATGTGAGCAGATATAAAAAAAAAAAAATGGGAATAAGAGCATTTAAAGACGTTAACTCACCAGAAGGGACCAATTCCTCCTGTTTTTTGAGTGTTGAATCCAGGATGCCTTGGCTGATGTCCCAGTTTTGCCAGATAGGCAAAGCGAGTTTTCTTGCCAAATCTTCTCCATCATTACAGATGACTTCAAAAAAGAGCTGCTCTTCAACTTCACCATCCTTATAGAGAGACTGGTAATACTGGGTAGAGAAGACGTTGGCCTCGTGCAGCTCTCTGAGAAGATTGTGTAGTAATCCAGGGCTAACCTGTAAAGCTTTTCTCACCTGTAACAACACATACTCAAAGGGAACCATGACTGGACAGCAGCTGACAGATACTCTCATTTCAATGCTTTATTTCCTCCTTGGTATGCTAATGTTAAATTATCTGCGCTTTTGTTCCTGGATAAAAAAAAAAACAAAACAAAACAACAACACAAAACACCCTTTGGTAAAAACCTCAGCAGATTCCATTTGTCTGCTTCGTACGGCAGTGTGTTTGAGGACAACCAGTTTTACCCAGGTCAGGTGAGGACAGTTTCGCATGTACTTTTTCCACAAGAAAACTAATGTTGCTGATGTGCTGTGCATGGACAAATCAAGAGACCACATCTCCCTCTCACTTCTCTTTTTTTTTTTACTAGGAATTTATATGGAAGAGATTCAATGTATACATGCCAGATTGCAACACTTACCACTAATATAATACCATGCTTCCACATACAGAATAACATGTTCCCTTTCCTCTATATACTAAATATATGCATTTATATGCATCTGAGAAACTGCAGGTAGTATAAACTCTTAAGAATAAAGGTTCCAAAAGGGGGTTTTCGTAGCGATGCCATAGTAGAACCATTTTGGTTCCCCCAAAAGAACCGTTCAGTTTTATGTTAAAGGTTTTTCATAGAACCATCAAAGCCAAGGAGCCTTTATTAGATTATTTGGAGGTAGGAAAGCACCAACGCAAAACCGAATCCAATATTTGTGTACCATCCGTCTACTGAGGTTAGTTTATGAAGGCAGCATACAATAGATATGCTGTTCGCCAATTACGATACTCCACAGTCCTGTGTGTGCAGTTCAGTGGTTGGTGTAAAGAGAACAAATGGCATGTGAAGCAGCAAATAGAAAGTGAAATTAAATTCATAAACGGCAATTATTTCACCCAAAACGCCAGCTGTGATGTAAAGTGTGGCAGATGCTTCGAGATAAGCTGTGCCAGTGGCTCATCTGATAGTGATTTGCATCCAAATGCAAAACTGAAATACGACTACATTGTTCTTAAGGCAGCAGCGCTCACACTAGAAGTTTATCACATGAAAGTTCTACAGACACCGCAACAATCGTAACATGATGTCACACTCTGCAGCAACTTTTTTAAAAACGTAATTTAACATAATACATCCAAAATGTAAAAATATACAATCTACTACACTTTACTGAAACGTTGCAATCCTACAGATTTAAAGTTTGTGTTCTTTTAAAATCAGCTAAGAGGTCACAGCGTGACGTATCAATCTTCTGTTGGGCACACATCTTCACTTGATACAAATCTGCAGGGCAGAATTTACCAAACCTGACCTATAAAACCGCGGAATTCACGAGCTTGCATTTCCTGTCTCCTGCATTTCACAATGCGTATGAATGAAAATCAATAAGCTTTCAGATGCAGCTCAGACAAAGACCCCTAAATGCTTTGCCTTGAAAAGGAAAGTCCCTGAAATTTTGATTTGAATATGCTATGTACTTATGGTAGCACTATGAATAATACATGAAGAACATTATCAATACTCTGAAGTTTTGATATACATCACAGAACAACACAATAAAAGGTTAAATTGCGTATGTGCTATAAAAGGTCTTGTTGCATTTTAAAAATTATTAAACAAATTAGATGTTTAGTAAAGATCAGATTTAGAAATTGTTGTCTTAAAGAATTTATTGGCAAATTTTACAAAGCATTTAAAACACAAAATTAAACATTAGCCATTTCTCTACTCAATGACAAGAAAAGGCCACTGTATGGCCCACATTGTACGTTTTCTGATAACAAAACAACATAATTCCTCCTGGTCTGCTGAAGCCAATTTAATTATAGTAATTACATTTCTGTTTCAATTTCATCATTTACAATTTTCAAACTTGGATTCACGTACAGCTCCATGTGACATGTGTCATTGAGCTCTACTTTTAAATCCATTATAAACATTAAATATTTTTAGATACAATATTTTAGAAATTATAAAACTATTTCAAATCTCCCTTCTCATTTGTTTTTTCCAAATCTGTGATTTGAAAGAAACTGGTTATCCAGTCTTAAAAGGGTACAATGCCCTGTTATTAAATGGATTTTTTTAAATGTGACCAAGAGTATTGAGCAGATAATCATGACCTCTATTTTGTGACTGGCCAATCACATGACACTGCTGTCTGAATTTATAGGATATCTCAGCTGTCTGGGTAAAGATCTGGCTGGATGTTCTCTGTCAACAAGGATCATGATGCAGAATGGGAGGAACAGTAATCTCTGATTTCTGTAAGAAAAAAAGAAAAGAAAAAAAAATGTTATTGTCAGAACAAATGAAGGCCGAGCACATAACAACAGCAAACTTACTAAACACTGAGTCAAAACAGAAAGATATCCGGATTCCAAAGAATACACACTTCTGTAATCTGCTTCTTTAAAAGAGGGGGGGAGAGTTCATTCTCAGAAGCTAAAGTTTTTTTTAACAGAGCATATTTCAACAAGTGTTCCCTAATAATTATGCAAAACATACACTTGTTGGTCATTTTATTAAACTATACACCTTTCTAATATTAGTGACCCTCTTTGCCCCAGGACAGTGTACATTTTTAGTGTCAAGGATTCAGAAAGATGCTAGAAACACTCCTGGTCCATGTACACATCATCGCATTAGTGGTGGACGAAGTACACAAATCAAGTACTTGAGTAAAAGTACAGATACGTATAATTAGAGTTGTCAAATGTGCCGACTTCGGTACCACGTCAGTACTGAAATTTTAAAAATGTGACGCTTTGAGCACTGTTGAGCGGATTCGTAAACACCTCTGATTGGCCATTGTTCACGCACTCCTCGGATATGTCTGTGATTGGCTTCAATGATCAATGCTTCAAAAATGTTGTAAGTAATCATCAATAACGCTCTTCACCAAGCGCTTACACAGATACACACGGGAGCGTTTGAAAGCAGGCGTTTATCACGGACCAGCCTGCTTTCAAACGCTGCCGCTTTCAAATTCAAACACTTCCGTGTGCTTTCAAACGCTCCCGTGTGTTGATCATTGTAGCCAATCACAGACATCTCCGAAGAGCGTGTGAATACAATGACCAATCAGAAGTGTTTACG
Source organism: Hypophthalmichthys nobilis (assembly GCA_037950665.1). Classification (NCBI taxonomy): domain Eukaryota; kingdom Metazoa; phylum Chordata; class Actinopteri; order Cypriniformes; family Xenocyprididae; genus Hypophthalmichthys; species Hypophthalmichthys nobilis. The sequence continues at coordinate 27,636,277 of CM075475.1, read as the reverse complement.
AATCCTCTCGATAGCACTCAAAACGTCACATTTTTTAACTTTCAGTACCGACTGGTACCTAAATCAGTGCTTTTGACAACTCTACATATAATAAAATATTACTCCAGTAAAAGTATTAAGTACTCCTTTTGAATTTTACTTAAGTGAAAGTACAAAAGTACTTGATTTTTAATGTAGTTTAGTAAAAAGTACTGATTGGTGAATGTTTATTTTGTAATTTTATATATAATTATATAATTTAATTTTTATATTATATATTTTATATAATCCTATTGCTCAAAATAATTATGAATGATTATGAATTGTCAAATAGCCAGTATGGAAAATTAGTGGAAACAGATACATTATATGTAATGTGTGCTGACAAACAATGTAAAAAGTATGTACAGCATAATAATAAATTCTTCGTTCTTTGCTCAGTACATAGCCCTATAGAGCACCAGCATAAAGGGGAGAGAAGCTCTGCTCAGAAAATCCAAGGCCTTGTTGCGGATTGATGTGTTCAAGCCAAGTGACTGTTGATGAGGTTTTTGGTTAATGGTAAACTGAGGTCAAAGAACAGTTGCTGTTTGGTTGTTATGGCATTCTTTTTTAATGTGTGCAGGAATACTGGAGATATTTCAAAGTAGATTCCAATTGTTGCTTGATGTGTGTCAACTGCTACTGGAACAAGTATGTCTGTGAGGAAATCTACAAGTAGTTCAACACACCTTTGGTAGGATTCTCCTCACATCTGCAATTGTACTTATCAGCGCCTGGTCACCCAGCATAAGGGCAGATTCTGTAAAACTAGATTATTGTAACTCACTGTATATGGGTGTTACCCGAGTATTGCTAAACTGTCTTCAACTTGTTCAAAGTGCGACTGTTAGACTTTTAGCAGGCAATTATAAAAAAAACAGCATGTGAGTCAGATTTTAGCCTCACTTCATTGGTTGCCTGTCCAGTATTCCATTATTGTATATAAAGTAGGGATGCACCGATACCAGTATTGGTATCGGCCTGATACCAAGCTCATGTACTTGTACTCGTAAAAATACTCCTGATACCTCACGTGCACAGAGACACCGGCGGCAGCAGCAGAAACAATGTCAGCCTCAGAGGTGTGGAAATACTTCAGAATTAATGATGACAACACACACATTGAGAACTGCATGCTTTCAATCGAAAATCGTTATCGATTAGTGAAGGCGGGATAGGCGGAATCGCGCTGAATGACACAGACCAGATTCCAGAAGCGCTCTCTCTCTCTCGCGCGCGCTCTCTCTATTTCTTGCGCGCGATCACAGTTCTCTCAGACAGCGCGCGATCAGTTGTCCTCGCGCCTGAATAGTCAAATGCACACATAGTTGTCAAAATGTCCATCATGTGGAGTATCTCACGTAAATACAGTCAGTTATGGCTTAAGTGGACGTAAACATTTGGGTGAAAACAGGATATGTGTCAGTATCCATAGATTCGGTCTTAAAGGAACCGTGGTCTATATTTGTCATTAATGTTACTAAACCTACTGTATCTGAAAAACAAGCTTATTTAATTTGTATCTCTATAGTATTTGTTGTATTGTTTGTAAATTTCTTTTTATATAACAACAATTATATATATTGGTAATTATGCCCTTTGAAGGTTATTGGACACTATGAAATTTTTGTTCTTTAAGTTTGTGACAAGCACATAAAAATTATTACTTTTTTCATTAGAGTAATAATAAATAAGCTGTCCTACAGTCATTAGTCTTACTGTGTTTGCTTGGAAAACTGCAACATGACCAAAAAAAAAAAAAAAAAAAGAAATGAGAGAAATTAATAAATGTATAGGCATCGGTATCTGTATCGGTGAGTACTAGAAAAAAGTATCGGTACTCGTACTCTGTCCTTAAAAAAATGGTATCGGTGCATCCCTAATATAAAGCATTGCATAACTTGGCCCCACCATATTTAGTACAACTCTTTCATATTCATAAACCATCTAGGTCTCTCAGATCAGCAATCAGAGGATCCTAGACATTCCAAGGACCAGACTGAAATTGAGTGGTGTCCGGGCATTTGAAGTAGCAGCTCCAAAGCGCTGGAATAATCAAGCTCTACATCTTACCCTCATTTTACACTGCAAGCTTCAATGGCATGTGAGCAGCGCATGAGCGTAACTACATTGTTACTGCAGCTGCAGACACGCGTGAGTATTCACACCGGAAGCGTTTGTTCAGCGTCACTGCAACGGCGCCAAGCTACATATAAAGTGAGCATTTCTTTACAAAGAATTTTTATAAGTTGGTCATTTATAAACTTGATAGTCTTGAAAGTTTTGTTAACATGGGGAGGTGTACAACATTCTCATGTAAACGTAAATAACAAACAAAAACAAAAAGCCTTGTGTCATATTGCTGCACATGAATGAGGTAAGCTTTATATTTACATCATCTGCTGCTTGTATATGTTTACAAGACAGCAAACTCGGCGAAAAAAAGACCACAAACTCAGGTTTGATTTGGGTATTGCTGCCTATATACCTGTCTATGTAATAACTAAAATATTGTTTATATATCATATTTTCTGGCTAGTTTACTTAAGTTGTTTATAATACACCATACTTTCACCCAAACCGAATAATTAAAAACAAGTTAAATGGGTAAATCTATAAATATTTTTGATTCTTAATTTTTTTTTTCTGACATACTCCAATTCTTGTTAAAACACACTTAACATGCTTATTCTGTGCATTTTGAGCACTTTTTGTGTGAAATCATATTTATTTTGTCCATCAAAAGTGTAATTTCACTTTAATTGAGCATCAGCAGCACCGAAAAAATAGACTCGGTGCAGAAACCCCAGCTTCCCTGCTGCTCACGCAATGTTCCTGCTTGACGCTCACGCGCTGCTTCTGGTATGAATGCACCCATTGGTTAACATGCACGGCAAAAAAAAAAACGCTGCTCACGCGCCGCGGTGTGAAACCGGCGTTAGACTGGCTCTTTTTTTAGGTTATTTTAAACAAAACCTGAAATTACATTTACTTGAATTAGCGTTTGGTTCAGTAGCCAATTAGCAAGAGGCTCTTAACAGATGTTGCTAGTCATTGTTTGTCTGAAAGTAAATTTTATTTGTGTAATTTTATTGTGTGATTGTACAGCACATTGTACAACATTACAGTGTTTTTTTTTAACTTTGCTTTATAAATGAATAAAAAAGAAACAAAATCAGGTTACACAGCATTATGTAAGACAATTAATCTAGCATGAAAAGTAGTTTTAAATATATCAAATGTTTTTAATCCCCTACTTATAAATACCACATTTTGCTAGCAACCCTGGTACTACATAATTTTACTCCATTACAAAAATTAATGTTGGCTCATATATTAAATATATTATATTATATTCATGAATAAGGGCCACTGCATTCTTTTTTTCTTTTTTTTTTTTGCATTCTCTATAAGTTCTGAGAAAGACTGTCATGCATAAACAAAATCCCAAGAGACCAGACATTTGTGAGAAACTCAAATTATCGCTTCTGGCACAATCACTCAGATCACATTTCTTCTCCATGGACCCTATTCCCATTTCATTTTTTGTAATTTACTGCCACGGTAATATAACACAAAGTATAGCGTTATAAATGTATATGAATTTTTAAAAAAAAACAAAATTACTAGATTTGCGATGTTGATAACTGTGGAAACACGTCATCACAGTCTGAAAATGATCCATTCTGATTTTGACAAGCATGTGTACCTAATAAAGTGGTAAATGAGTGAATATAGATAAAGAGAAATAGATCAAGTGCAACAACTTTAAAGGAACCAAAAAAGGGGAAGACAGAATCTGTATAAAACAAGTTCTCAGAAAGTTATCTTGGGCATTCTTGGCACTCAAAACAAGATTAAATGTCTTATGCCCACTAAATTCCTTGGCTCGCGGAAAACCTTCGCAAAAACCGGTTCTTCATAAGAATGGGGAAATAAATAGGTTAACTGTTAACATATTTCCTGTGCTATAGTTCAGTGGTTCTCAAACAGTGTGTAGGGTGCATCTGTTTGTGCCCCTCCCCCGACCCCCAAAGAAAATTGGTTGGCATTCTTTTGTAAATAAAGCTTTGTACTTGACCCGTGTCCTAATATCCATGAAAAACAGCATTTATGTGCGCAAAAATGTGTTTTGGCATACCACTGCCTGTGGTACTCGGCCACCCCGATGGGGCAGTTGTCACGCTAACCGGTGCATAGCCCTAAGCAAAAGTGAATAATATTGAACATTAATGTACTATCCACACAGAAGATGAATAGGCCTATTGAACATTTTATTGTAATTAATATGTAATTAATTTAATGTTAAAAAAGCCTAGAAATTCTAGAATCCCCCCCCCCCCCTTTGTCTACAACAGTAATTAAGATTTTAAAGTAAAACACTAAAGCGGCATTACCAGAATGGTTAGTTATGTCAGTTCATTAGTTCATCATGAGTGGGGCAGGTGAGTAAATAGAGGCTTGCTTGGATGACTCACTCTGGACTATGCTCTGATAGGCCACTGCTGCAGGAGATTCTGGAACCTCAGTTAGGAAAGACTTTCCCTCATCACAGCTTTTCCCTTTAAAAGCAAAATACAGAAGTACATTTTGAGAACTAGAAACTGCTGGCAGCAGACTTTTCCTCATGTTTAAAAAGAATCACTGTAGGGAGTTTTTTGGTACTTGACTCAATCTACTGACTACACCCTGTAAATATAAAAACAAGGAAACACTCTAACAAAATCAAGAAATGGGATGCACCGCAGTGCTACGGTGTAAATTGTTAAACTTCCTCATATTCTGACCACTTAATGCGGAACAAATGTAGAATAGCATTTCATTACTATTTAATCTGGTTTAAAAATTCTCTTCCTTGTGAATGGTGAAAGACAAAGGCTTCTTTTACCTATCCGTGGGTCCAGGGGTACTCTGCCCAAAAGAGGGAGATTTAGTTCTTCACACATTCTCTGTGCTCCTCCTGTGGTCGGAGGAAATATCTGTGAAGTATTCTGTAAATAGAGACAAGGGGTAACAAACAGCAATATAAAATGTGACAGGTCAGTCACCCGTGTGTTGTTTCAAACATGTATGACTTTTTTATTCTGTAATACACCCAATTTAATCGTCTTTTGCCATGCAAGTACAATGGAGCTTTCAAAGAGGATGCAAAAGCATCATAAAAAATTAGTCCACACAACCCAAGTCATTTAAAGAGGTTAAAGGATTAGTTCAAGAAAATTAGCCCAAGCTTTACTCACCCTCAAGCCATCCTAGGTGTATATGACTTTCTTCTTTCTGATGAACACAATCAGAGTTATGTTAATAAATATCCTGACGCATCCAAGCTTTATAATTGCAGTGAACAGGACCAACGAGTATTAAGCTCAAGAAAGTGCATCCATCCAAAACAAAAACAAAACGTAGGAGTACACAGATCGCCCTCCATATTCAACTTAGGAAGAAAGTGTAATGCCTCTCACAGTTCAAAAAGCTTACACTACATCCTGTGCCTTCCCTATTCAACTTACGAAAAAAGCTTAACTGACGTGACCCCGTTTACATTTTCTTCGCAAGTTGAATATGGAAGGCGGTCTGGCGGACGCTAGATATTTTACTTCATAACTTAAATATGGACATTTTTCTTACACAAACACATCACTTCGCTTCAGAAGCTTTATACTCGTAAACCCTTTCACTGCCATTTTAAAGCTTGGACACGTCAGGATATTTATTAATATAACTCTGATTGTGTTCATCAGAAAGAAGAAAGTCATATACACCTAGGATGGCTTGAGGGTGAGTAAAGCTTGGGGTATTTTTCATTTGAAAGTGAACTAATCCTTTAAACTTACATTTGTTCCATTATTTATATTATATGGGAATTAATCAGTTCTGCAACTTAACTTATAAAGATGGCCCTGATAGCAGCAAAGAAATGTATAGCTATACAATGGAAATCTACAGAACCTCCCAATTGTGTAGCTGAAAGAACTATCATCATATGTTACAGTTGAAATCTAAATCTCTCAATCTAAAAAAAAAGACATTATTTGAGAAGAACTAGGGCAAATTTATTGATTATATGAAAAATTGGGATGCTACAATGATAGATGTGGTAATGTAACATTGTGATTGTCTCAAATGAATAAAACTTACCCCGTTACATGTATTACCACATATGTTAAAAAATACTTTTTTCCTTTTTGTTACTTTAACATGATGCTTATTATTTTCATGTGATTAATTTTATTTATCTGTTTTATTTTATTTTATTCTCTGCAGCTACCCATTCTGAAATTAGTCTGCTGTCTACCCAGAGGGAGGGGAAGATGGATTAGAAAAGAATGTTGACTTTAACTCTGAATTACCTCTGTACACTGTTTCCTAAAATGGCACTAAAACATTCTCACATAAGATATGGCTTCTGAAAACTTGGCAAGCAGCATAGCGACTCAAAAACTCAAATGTTACGCATCTTCTGAAAGAGTACTGAATCTCCGGATCAAAACATAGGTGAAAAAGCAGAAACAAGTGATAAAAGCATTGCTTATAACAAAATATATATATATATGTAAAAAACAATCTTCTCACCTTTTTGTTTAAAATGTTGCTTTTTTATGAAAGTTACCCAAGTGTTGATTACAAATAAGAATGCATGAAGCTAGAATAAAAACTTTTTTTTTTTTTAAAGCAAAAGCTCTGTTCTTTATTTTGATATATTGCATGTTTAGATATTCATACAACAAAATATCCTGGGGTCATGAAAATTTTGTGAAAATTATGGTGCTTTGGCATCTATTTTGAAGCATGAAAGCTCCAGTCCCTATAAATTGTGAACGCCTGGAAAAAATTTCTGTTTTCCTTCTAGGTAAGGAAGTTTACAGGTTGAAATGACATGAGGGTAAGTAAATGTCAATAAAAATAAGAAGAAAAGCTGCAAGCAGCGATGAAAGGGACATGCATGTAAGCGTATAAATACTGGAGAATTATGGCAAAGTCATTTCAAAGTGCCACACTTCCTGCTGCCAACAGGTGGCGCTTTGACTGTAACTGAATATTTTGCTATGTAGATGTGTTCAGGCCAGCACTATTATCAAACATGGGAAGTTTGGAGCAGATCGGACATTGCATGCTTGAGTTACAACAACTTCCTGTTTTGCGGCGTTAATCGCAAACATTAGCACTTAGCAGAGTGTTGCATGATTTAACGTGTTTCTAGCATGTTTGGTACTTTGTGGCATATTGAAATGTGTTTCTGGGAGCGAATTACAGTGCAAAGCATGCCATTTCCTGTTGCCAGCAGGTGGCGCTATGATTAACTGAATATTGGTGCATAGATGTCTTTAGACCAGGACTCTTATCACACATGTGAAGTTTGGGGCACATCGGACATTGTTTAAGTTACAACTGCTTCCTCTTTCATGGTGAAACATCAGACTTTGTCAGGCCGCCACCGACACGCCCTCCAACAAAAACTCAAGATCTTTGATATTTATCATCGCTATGGTCTTAAGATTAGACTGACAACATATGATGTTAATCTGGTTAAATCTCTATGAGGAGTTAATCACAGAGTAAAATGTGTCATTTCCTGTTGCCCGCAGGTGGCGCTATGACTGTAACTGAATATTGTCATGCAGACGTCTTCAGGCCAGGACTCTAATAAAACATGTGAAGTTTGGTGCAGATTGGACATTGTTTGCCCGAGTTACAACAACTTCCTGTTTCATGGCGAAACATCGAACTTTGTCAGGCCGCCACGGACACGCTCTTCAGTGAAGAGTCAAGATCTTCACAATTTAACTTCACAAAGGCCTTTAGATTAGACTGACCAAATATGATGTAGATCTGATTAAAGCTCTAGGAGGAGTTGGTTAAAGTACAATGTCTGGAAATGGCAAAAAATGGCAAGTTAATTCAAAATATCTGACTTCCTGTTCGGTTTCAGATTTTTCTCCAAGAGACTTTTTTTGTAGGTATTGGGCTGTTAAATGTGTGTACCGGATTTCATACCTCTATGTGAAATGTAGCGCGAGGGGCACTTTGTTAGGTGGCGCTATCGAGCCATTTTGCCACGCCTAATTCTGCGACCCATAACAGACGTAAATTTTCACCACTTCTGACGCATGTGCAAAGTTCCATGAGTTTTCGAGCACGTTTAGGCCCTAAAAAATGCGACTGATTTCGGAGAAGAAGAAGAATAATAAACGGAGCAATTCCAATAGGGTCCTCACACCATCGGTGCTCAGGCCCTAAATATCAAACTTCATTACACAAGTTCAAAGAAAAAAGTCTTGTGAAACACTGTTAACATACAGAAAACATTAATGGTGTTGTGTGCTGTGTTTTGCTGTAGGATACTGCATTTAAACTCATATACTATACCTTGCATTTAGGACAAACAAAGCCACTCATGTTTTCAATCACACCTATGATGGGCAATTTGACCTTTTTACAGAATCGGATCTCTTTTCTCACATCCTGCAAAGACACTTCCTATTTGAGAAGGGAACAATAAAAAAAAAAAAAAAACACATTATACAGCAGTCAAAACATGCGGTTACATATTAATAGGGATCCTTAAATGTTGAAATACTTGTATAAATGCATTACAAATACAGCAAAATTGTTTATGTTGGCTAATACTTTTCTTCTCATGTGCTGTGGTAGCAGTATGTGCCACGACAACGGTGACCCTAACAGCTATAAAGCAAACATTCAATTTAAAGTGTACCACTGCAAGACAGCCTGGTATTTTAAAACACTACAGTCCTGAAAAAAAGACCTTTGGCTATTTTAAGGAAGTTTAAGTGCAGCTGTGCCCTTTCACACTCTCTAAACATGAACCATCCTTGATGTTACTAATCAACTGCCAGTGCCTACTCAATGCTTAAATACTTAGATGTGAGAAATATTTGTTGGTGGCTTCTTTAAGCATGTGTGCAACTAAGAAGTGCAACTTGTCTGAGGACATAAATAACTAGTCTTTTTTATACATTGTTCACACCACTGAGTTCCACTTCACTGACAACGTGCAGGAAATCAACCATTTTTTTTAAAAAACTTTCAGTTAAGTGTGAAAGCACATTGTTTCCTACACTTGAATAGATCTGAACTCATGATTAAAATCAAACTACATTATTTTGCACTGGTTGTTTCTGTTTTTTTTGTTTTGTTTTTTTATTATGCAAATCTTTTTTTTTTTTGTATTGCAAACTAGATCACATGTAAAAGCAACTTCCTGGAACATGCAGTGTTTCACATGTCTGAGTTTTCACCTGCGGGGTGGTGATAATGACCGCCCCATCGATGCCAGCGCCGCTGAGATACTGCACAATGGACAAGTGCTCATCAGATGTTCCTGGGGGCGTATCTACAATCAGATAGTCCACTTCTCCCCAGTCTACATCCCTCAGGAACTGTTTTATCATACCTAAACAATAGCAAGATACCGAAAATGAGACACTGCACTCTAGCAAATGTATCAAGTTGCAAACAACTGCACTGATTAGCACTTTAGTCTTATCTTTTGTGAGATGCAATCTCAGAGATGCCAAAACTTTCTACATAAGCTGTTATACTGCAGATAGAAAGTACACCGATAGTGATTTACTTCCTCTTAAAACAGCAAACAAAAACACAAGGAATGTTGATGCTATTTATCCAATGGATGCTTTGCTCCAGACAAAAAAGACGACTACACATAGCCAATTACTTTTACAAAGTACAAAGATCGTCATTCAAAAGCGCTTAAGTTTGTCGAGTGCATAGCGGCTTACTTTAGTTTTTAATTACTCACTGCTATGTGCTTGTGGTATTTAGTTTGGTTTGTGCCATATACTATAAATATCATTGCCTGTTTGGAAAAAAGTTAAATGTTGGTTGATGGTGTCATTTAGGGTTCCAACTTGTCACTCAAAGTTTCCCTTAAAGGGTTAATTCACTCAAAAATTTAAATTGTGTCACCATTTACTCACCCTCATGTCGTTCCAAACCCATAAGACTTTCTTTCATCTTAGGAACACAAATGAAGATCTTTTTATTAAAATCTGAGATGTCTGTTCTTCTGTTGATAGTATACACTACTACTACTTTGACGCTTCAAAAAGTTCAGAGAGATTGTAAAACTAAATCCATATGTATTGAGCAGTTTAGTCCAATTTTTCTGAAGATACTCGGTCACTTTATATGATGAACAGATTTAAAGGTGCAATATGTAATATTTTCTGTCCGCTAGAGGTTGCTAGAGGCCTATTCAAAACAAAGGCGTAGCCTGATGACGCTAAGTTTGAGCACGGAATCTTGGGACATGTGGTCTTCACCTCACAGCCGGTGGAAAACAATTGGGATAGGACTCGGGAAGAAATCATGTTCATGGATGCGATTATTAACGTTACTGTAGTATGAAGCAGAGCAGGACCGAGTGTTGTGGGAGCTGAACGAGGCCGCTGGAGCGATTGCGCAACACACGCCTCGCGAGCAGGGGAACTTTTATTATGCCACAGTCGCCGGCGCTGCTTCCGCTTTTCTGGTCAATCGTATGAAGTAACGCAGCTCTGTTTATCATATTAGATACATATGAGTGTGTTGAAAATGATGTTATAATGTTATGTTCGTGTATAAGTGCGTTCGCTCGGCAGCTGCTGTGAGACACTTGTTGCACACTGCAGTAAGATAGATCGATTTTAGAATATCATATTAAATGCTGGATGGCTTGTGTTGATAAATGGCATGCGATTCATTTTAAAACGTATTGTATGATGGAGAAAATTCTGTATTACTGTTACTAAAAATAAAGCTGCATCTGATTATGCTATGTTAGCTACTTGACAAAATAGTGTTTCTCTGAGGCATGGTAAAGCATGGTAAATCAAGAAAATTAGATTTAAACAATAAGACTAAACATGTTGAGCTATATAACAATAATTCGTTTTCTGTCTACATATATATCAAAACAGTTGTTCCCTTGTCTATTAAAACATGTAAATATTAAAGCGTCTTTGGTGTTTCCATGGTTTTTACAAAATAAAACCGGAAACGAGGGTAATGCAGATATGACGCAATTGACAGGCGACTCCTCACACGTCCCGGAGCCTTGGTTAAAATTGCAATTTTCTCACGATTTACAAATAGTTGTAAACATTTGGGATATTGTAAGTACTCAAGTGAACAAAATATATAATACTGGCCTAGTGGTTTTTGGATATTTTACTGCAAAAATCTTACATATTGCACCTTTAATTTAGGCTTTTATTCACATATAAACATTCATCAACTGACATCACATATGATAAACGGAAGCTCAAGCATGTTAGCTTGAAGTGCGAGAACCAACGAGGTTCATTCTCATGTGTTACGCAGCACGTTTGAGCTTCTGGAAGATGTTTGTTCTCGTGCGTCAAGCAGGTTGAGCTTCTGTTTATGTTCGTTGATCAATGTTTATATGTGAATAAAAGCCTAAATTTAATCTGTTCATCATATAAAGTGATGGTGTCTCTTCAGAAAATTTGGACTAAACTGCTCAATTCATATGGATTAGTTTTACAATCTCTTTATGAACTTTTTGAAGCATCAAAGTGGTAGTTGCTTAGCTGTCTATGGAGGGACAGAAATCGCTCAGATTTCATTAAAAATATCTTCATTTGTGTTCCAAAGATGAATGAAAGTCTTACAGGTTTGGAACGAAATGAGGATGAGTAAGTGACAACAGAATTTTCATTCTTGGGTGAACTAACCCTTTAAAGTTGATTTAACCATATAACTGAACCTTAAACAATAACTAATATTATTTGTTGTCAAATATTTTAATGTTTTTAAAAATGCCATTAATAATCTATCACAAAAAAACTTTCCGTTTCCCATGTCCATTTAAAATCAGACATAACCGTAAAAAGAAGAAAGGCAGACTAAATGAGTCAGAGTCTGTGAGGCTGCTGCGTGAATCTTTTGACCGAATCTTTGTTTGCGAATCGGACATCACAGCTTGTGTTGTATTCAATGTTGCATGCAGGAAACAGTGGCACATTAACCCTTACAAAATTAGATCTGGAGAAATTACATATCGATTGACTAGATTTTTCATTTTTGTCACAAAATTATATTTTTTGATGCATTTGCGAGCATTTTAGTGCAGTCCGGAGATTTGGAGTATAATCCTGGTTTTCTAAAAGCCAGACAAGGCCAGCGTTACTTACAATAAGCCTTTCTCACAACTCTAAAGTAAACAGAAAGTACAGAGATAACAGAGAGCTTAACACAAGAGTAAACACACAGATAATACAGAGTAAAAAATTACAACATTCCATGTCTGGTATGATAACAAACAAAATGTACCACACAAAATCATTCTGGCTGCATAATAGTCACTGCCCTGCCAAACCACCCACCTGTGCTAAATAAACACACTTACAGTGGTCTTAAAAAAGGAACAGAAAAGAAAATATTTTGGTTTTCTAACAGGTAAATGTCACTGTCATACCTTTTATTTATTTTTCATTTTTGGGCGACCTATCCCTTTAACTTTCTGTTCATTTGCATTCAGTCGCAGGTTTTACATTAAACAATCAAAAAACAAAACAAGTTTGACAGAAATGTACAACGTTACTTCCTAAAATGCAAAAAACAGCTGGCTCGACATCTGATAAAGATGCTCAAAAACGGCTATGGCAAATTCTGTGTGCATGAAATTCGACGCCAATCAAGAGTCATTCAGCTATTATATGTACATCAACGGGGCTGCTCAACATCTTTCATTACTGTATCAACAGAAGACAGAATAGAGAAGCCACATTCAACACAGCCGTGAAACACAGTAAAACACACCAGTTCTCATCACAGATGAGACATTAAGATATCAGACAGTGGTTACAATACACGGCACGAGGAAGTGAAACTCATCCAGCCTAAACTTAACTTTGGGCTTCAGAAAAACAGAGCCACATGCTCTCTTTAGAGAACAAAGCTTTTCTGAGCATGTCATCATGGAAAATGATGCCAGTTTTTCTGTTCCTTTGTAGTAAAGGGTGTAAAACACATTTCACGGTTACACTTTATTTCGATAGTCTACTTTAGACTCTATTAACTATTAGTAACTTTGCAACATGTCAACAAATTCTCATTAGTGTTATTAGACCATAGTAGACTTTTAGTGGACTGTTAAGGCCAATTCACACAGCACAGACAAACGGCAGAAAACCCTTTTGTTGGGTTTGTCTGATTACCCCTGTCAGCGCTTAATGACGTTGGTGAGGGTTTGTTTTTCACCCGACTGAGCATGTTTGTCTGTGTCTGTTAGGGCAGTGTGAACATTAAAGTTATTTTTCATAAAATTCTAAATCCAACAGCCAACTTGTTTGTTGGTGTTTGTTGGCATTTATGCGGAGTGAATTGGCCTTTAGGGTTAGGTGTTAAGGTTCGGTTGCTAGTATAAGTTGACATTTAGATGCAAAGTTACTTATAGTCAGTAGAATGTTTGTTGGAGGACCATCAAAATAAAGTGTTAGCAGATATTAAGCAGACAGTGTCATAATGCTCTAATGACTGGTAGTTGACTTGTAGTTGCAAAGTTAATTATAGTTAGAAGAATGACTAAAGTGGACCATCAAAATAAAGTGTTACCCATATAACCAATATTACTTCTAAGTCTAGTGCAGAAAGAATGACGTATTTCATACAATGCATTTGATTTCCATTTTGATTTGGCCAAGTTCTGATAATAGTCATATCTGTCGGAACTGAACCGTTTCTTTAAATTTAATTTTGAAAGCAGTACTTCTGCTTCAGAGTTTTACTGTGGCAGGAAGCTAACACTGCCCTTGTATCAGCTACCACTAGTTCAATTGTCATTTATTTAATTACATTTACATGTACACTAAGAAGCACCAGCTATTGCACACTGTCTTGCAGAGATTGAGACCTGTCTACTGAAATGAAACCTGCAGATTAACCAAGTGGAAACAATTTATTTAAAAACAGCTACATGAAACCAAACATGCGCCACTAAGATATACTTAACCATTTAACCAGCAATCATATGACTGCTACCCACAGTAAAAACCCCACATGTACCCCACCTGTGATCTTTTACACCAAGGACATGATTAGACTTGCTCTGGAAAGTAGGCAAACATTTAGGGTGGGCGTTTTCATACTCCTCCTACACCAAGGTGTGATTCATGTACTCAGACTTTTTAATACCTGCATTATGATGTTTTTTTTTCACGAGTGGTCTGACAGAGGTGTCTGAATTCCCCAAGAATTTTGAAGTAGAGCATTTTGGGTAGAATTCAAATAGGTCACATGGCTTTGTGCCTCGTGCAAGTAAACAGATTTACAAATAACTTCTTTGAGGTCAGTTAGCACATACTGTCACACTTTTAATTGAACTCACAGCTAAATTAAGACTGCTTGACTATGAGGAAGGCAATTTAAAACTCTTAATAAAATATATAAAAGTGTTAAAGTGAAGTACACACCATTCTTTTTGGGGCCTCTCCAAATAACAGCATCATCTGGACTACTGAGCAGAAAGCCGATGGACATGACCGCCAAGTTGTCCTCAACATACTAGACACAGAGAGTATATCAGCACGTAATAATGAACCAATGAAGGAGCATCAGAATCCAAATCAAAAGAATATATATATATATATATTTTAAATCTCACCACTGGGGACCAGCCTGAGCCACTCTGATGAACCTGCAAATAAAACAAAGATAGTTTGTTTGCTTGTTTATACTTTAACACCATGCCAGCTACCCCGGCTATATTCATGGCGAGAAAGAGATTATAATTGAAAAAAAAAAAAAAAAGATTAAAATAGGTTCACACTTGTCATGTTTGGTTCGATTAAAACGAACCCTGGTGCGATTGCTCTGTTAGTGCGGTTCATTTGAACGTGTGAACGCTGCCATCCGAACCCTGGTGCGTACCAAACAAGCGGACCGAGACCGCTGAAAAGATGGGTCTCGGTCCGCTTCCAAACGAACTCTGGTGCAGTTAGAATGATATATGAATGCAACACGGACCAAAGACATGTAAACGAACCAAAAACAGGAAGATGAGACCCTAAAAAGTACAGAATTCTCACGCATATTGGTTTGTCTCGTCATAGTCGCAAGTTTGCCCATCACAGGCATCAGACCCGCGTCTCCTCACAGCAGATTGTTTGTGTGTGTGACGGAGGTATTCCCGCTGATGTTTTGACTCCTTTACACATTTTATAAGCTCTTCACGAGTTCCCAGCTGGCCAAAATACCATCATATGCAGGCTACGCATACACAACAAGCGCATTTACCTCAGCACACAGCATTGTTTTGGATGTTCGGCAAGTTCCGTCTCAAAAAAAAACAATACGTCATAAAATCCGACCAATCAGGTGTATCCCTATGCCTTTAGGTTCGGTATCTTTTGGTTCGGTGATAAAATTGCCAATCTGAACGCTAATCGGACCAGGACTGAATGTTTTTTTTTTCCTTTTTTGGTCCGGACCAAATTAACCAAACGAACCGAACTACAAGTGTGAACGCACCCTAACTGAAAAATAGAGAATTCGGTCCCCCTTTATATTAGTTGGCTCAAAAATAAGTACAATGTACTTATTGTGTTCATGCTGTACTGCAAAACACTTTTGAGGTGGGATATGGGTAAGGTAAGGGACAGTGTCCGGTTTTATAAAGCACCTTAAATTTTTCCCTTAAGTATGACACTTAAGGCGTGATTTCCCCTTAATTAAGGGAATGACTTAAGGGTGTTGCATATAATCTCTTAACGGTTTCCCTTACCTAAGAGAACAGTTTAAGTGTTTCACGACAGCAACACAGGTTTTGCTGTTATAAAATTCTACTCTTGCCATGGACACGTTATTTGTTAATACCGATCGCAATCCGTTTTCACAGAAAACAACATAAGATGGATAAGGAAAACAAAAAAGAAAACCAAATATGACGAGACGAGAAACTCAAATTGATAGTTTACTCAAAATTGAGATTTCTGCCGTCATTCACTCACCTTTATGTCTTTCCAAACCCATAAGACTTTCATTCATCTTTGGATAACAAATAAAGATATTTTTAATATTCTCTCATCATTTATGTCTATTTATTGAAAGACATCCATATGATTACGGCTGTGTCGGAAGCTCAAACGTGCGCACAAGAACCAATGAGGTTTGTTTTTGCGTGTGATGCATGCACGTTTGCGCTTCCGTTGACCATATAAGATTTGTGCTACATATGTGATTTCATCAATGTTTATGTGAATAAACCGCTAAAGTACAATTTGTTTATCATATAAAGCGGTCGATCGTGTCTCGTTAGAAGACTTGGATTGAACCTGCTCACTCCGTGTAACGCTTAAAGTGAAGTTTTCCGAACCTTATGTTATACTTGAAATGACGGTTAAGGGGCTTTATGCAACACTTACGGTTTTTTAAGGGATTACTTAAGTGAAAAATATATACTTAAGGGAAATTCTTAGGGTTTATGACATTTCACCTAAAGAAACCCTTAAGTAACACTTAACAGTTATTTTCTGCAAAATCCTTAAGTTTAAGGGAAACATAAGGGTGATCTTAAGGGAAAATTACACTTAAGGTGCTTTATGCAACCGGGCAAAGGTTTGGTGCTATAGTTAGGTTTGACCTCCTCAGACCCGGAAAAAAAATGTTTTTTGAATTTAGTATTTTAGTATTATGTATTTAGTATTATATCGTCATTACATTGCTTAGACCATAAGAAACAAATAGAAAAAACTTTTATTTGAAAAATGATACTTTATTCATATGTTATGCTATGTCCTCATAAGTGGACAACAGAGGTCCGTTCTTCGGGCGTCGCTAACTCGGTTAGCTGGATTTGATTGATGACGATTTGGCATGATCTTGGATTGTTCGGTTCTTCGACACTCATCCTGGACTTGCTATCATAGCAACAGGTCCGTAAGCTCAAACCTGCTCTGGAGCAGGCTTATGTCATGTAAACAGGATTAGAGTTCATCTTTTTAAGTGGAGGTGATACTTAAAATCTGTCCCAGGCACTGCTACTTTCTTACAAACGTACCCTAATGTGAACCAGGGACAATAATAATGATTTAAAAATAAATTTGCAAATAATACTATAATGTTGTGTAGTCTATCATAATATAGACACTGCCAGTTTTACTTGTTGAGAGATTTATTCGTGAGGAAATAATTACCTAATAATTTTATTGGAGTCTTACACACATGATGTAGGCTACAGTTAGTCTATGCCGTGCATGCATTCATTTGAATGGTGACGCTATTATGGGAGTGGCTTGATGAAGCACAGGAGATGCAGATAACTTGATCTTGACCCTTAAGAAACTTTAATTAATGCTGTCACGTAACAATCTGCTTTAAAGCTAAAATTAAATGAATTGCTAATTACAACATTGAAATAAAAATGTAAAGCCTGCACAAATAGGAAATCGTGAATGTAGCCTAAATAATGGGAGTCATGTAAAACAGTGCACATTTCATTTATCTATTATGTTCTTTTTTTTTTTTTGCTTGGCTGTTTTCTTATAAAAGGTGCAGAAATTTGTCGAGTTTTTTTGTCAGGTGTCTTTTTTAATTATATAACGTGACTACGTTTCCATCTGCATTGCTGATCGTGGTTTTGAGTATCGTTTCATCTGCCCTTTTCAAGGAACACATGAACGCGCAGTAATCGCAGATAATTTAATCCAGATATTTTAATCCAGTCCACAAATTCCTTTAAAGAACTAAATTATCATGATTAAAAGATCTGGCATCTGTCAAATCATCTCGGATGTATTAAGCAAGGTATGAAGAAAAATAAAATGACATGAAATCACAATAGGATTTTTTTTTTTTTTTTTTTTTTTTTTCACCAATCAATTTTTAGCTTGAGATTTTTTTTTAACCAAACTTTGTTTAAAGATGATTCTCAATTATGTTATGAAAAATATAATGGAATGAACTGATATACCATTTTACTTTATGCGGGTTAAATGGCCATAAATGGGTTTTCCCATTCAATGCAATGTATCTATACACTGTATCTAATTTGCATATTATTGTGTTCTTGGAGCAACATGTAATGAAAAAAGAAGTGTAACAAAATAATAGTTGGCAACATTTTCATAATATGTAAATTTCTTTCCTATGTGGGATTACAAATTTAACATCTATTTAAGGTCTGCTGATCTTACATCCTGATATAACATCACATAAAAAACTAAGGGGAACTACACTGTATTGGGCATTCAAAGTGAACATAATGGCATTTATTACTGATCAGATTCAATATAGTTAGGGGGTTTTGTCAGTCTTTGATCTTCCTACTGAGAGTCAAACTGTGTGTGAATGTTTAGAAATTCACTAAAATATAATGTCCTCGTATGAGGACAGAGGGATGCAGGAGGCTAAGGGTGGGTTAAGGTGTAAGGGATGGGTCAACAGTGCAATTATAAATGTAATTACAGAAATTATTTACAGATGTAAAAAAAATATATAAGTACAATGTAAAGACATGTATGTACACAATATGTGTATTGTATCAAATAGTTAATTTAAATGTAAGTACATAGTAGTTAAGGCCACCTAATATAAAGTGGGACCAAGAATTCTAACAGAGTTCAATCTATCAGTGATAATGGATTCAGACATGATGGGCATAAAGGAGGATCTTCACCCATTAACAGAAACGTATAGGTTAAACAAAGATTATAAACCACTCAGACATCTCAGCATTCTGACACAAGTATGATGCATAATGAAGTCTGTTTCTTAGGTAACATACCTGCTCCCCCTCTAATCCCATTATTCTTGGTATAGATGGCCCACAGATGTCCACATCTAAGAGTGCTACCTGGAACAGGAATAAATAAATAAAATAAATAAATAAGCATGACAACTGGCATAAGGTTGGTTTAATATAGATATGAATTATGTAAACATTTAATGTCTAATTTTTAGTGTGCCTTTTAACCAGACGTTTGATTAGGCGGAACAATTATTGTATAAAAAAATGTGGTAAAATGTGTACATTTGATCAGTCCAATTTAGTCCCCTGCTCATATGATTTGCTTTAATAAAACAAAACAAAGAGGTTGGGATTTGAACAGCAAATGAAAATTGCACCACTGCAGTACAATGATGTTAACACAAGGTGCCAGTGCAGCACATTTTAGTGAGTCAGCAACTCTCACACAGACTCACAAACACAGCTTCAGTCTCACTAGCACTGACTCATACCCAAGTCATTACATAAGACCATCACTTCAGTTCCAGCTCTATTCACACAGACCACAACAACCTCCAATACATGTTTAAGCTATTTAAAATCATCTGTGAATGCCACATTACCCTGCTGTGACCAGAAAACATAACCTTTTCACGGCCTGAATGAAATCATCAGGTCTGTGGTCTCTCATGTCTGACTGTACAGCCTTAATTTGGTGTGGGCTGAGTACCTGATGGTTATATTTGAACTCTAGGCCAGAGGTGGAGGGGAGCTGTGGGATAAGAGCCGGTGCCCAAGTTTGTGAAACAGTCTCCCCTTGCATGTTAAGTCTGCCCCTTCTTTGCTTTGCTTAAAATTGGCTATTAAAACGTACTATTATTCACTAACATTTAATAGTGTCTTAATTTTTATCATTGACTGATGTTGTGTGGATTTGTCGTTTTATTTGTTGGTTTACTGATTCTGTACAGCACTTTGGAACAACATGTGCTGTATTTAATAATAATTCCTTACATTTATATAGCGCTTTTCTGGGCACTCAAAGTGCTTTACATATATTGGAGGGGGGAATCTCCTCAACCACCACCAATGTGCAGCATCCACCTGGATGATGCGACGGCAGCCATATTGCGCCAGAACGCCCACCACACACCAGCTTATTGGTGGAGAGGAGACAGATATATTTCAATGTGCTTTAAAAATAAATTGAACTGAATTGCTTAATGTGCATCAGGGTGAGTGATAACATCCAGAACACTTCAACAAATACTGCCAAAACTATAGAGGTAAGATAATTAAATTTGTTTGCATTTTAAACAGTTTGTCAACAGATTAGATCACATTCTAATTAACCATTATCCGTCCGTCTCTGTCTATCTATCTATCACTAAAAACACCTCAACAGGGCCTCACAGAAACAGCTGCAGATGTCATTCGGCACGGGGAAAAAAAGACTGGGAATGTTTTAGAGGGATGATATTCCTGGCTTTTGTAAAGGAGATCATTAAAACTCTTCTTCATCTCTTACAATAGAGCATGCCCAATGGATTATACTATAGCATATGTTTAGATAATCAAACCAGAGCAAATCTGTAGTCATGAGTTAGTGTTTGTGTCTGTGACTAATTCGTGGACATGACAGGAACTAAGAAAAATTCCAGATGCGCTGATTTGACTTTTTGGATCCATGGAAGGGAGCCCTTGTTTTTCCTACAACAAAGACTTGACAAGTTCTCAAAGCATTTGTTTAAAATATTAAGTGTATTTAGTTTAAAAAGCAAATATAGAGTCTAATAAACGTATGACCTTCTTGCCCCTGGCTTGTGTTAAATGTTATTTGTCGACGGCTGAATTAAGCAGCACGCTTTTTAAACACACTCTTGTTATGGTCACACTCAGAAGATGTTTATTTCTCCCTCCCTGTTCTTCTGTTTCCTGAAGAAAATTTACTGAAAGCAAACTGGGGAGTGAAAGCAGCAAAGAAGGAGCTCAGAACCCCACTTAATAGTCCCACAGGAACCGAGCAGGTTCCCTCACTCTCCATTTTGCTCTCTCTCAGGAAATGGCCGCCCAGTGAGCAGGGTTATAGAGAGGCTAAGACCATAGTGGCAAAAGTTAGGGATTCTCCTGCAGAGCTACAGGGGAAGTCACAACACTTCCTCCAAGAGTCTGAATACTTTTGTTCTGGCAACCGCTCTTCTTTTCCAGTACTTCCATTTTTCTTGGGCTAGAAACAAAAACGTACATGTCTTAGTTGGCCTTCTTAAATTAATGTCTGAAAACCCTCAGGGCTCATCAAATATATGTTGAGCAAGGAGGGGAGGGCACGTCTTAACCTTTCAAAAATGCTAAGAATCCCACGGAAATCTTTTGGGAATATGGAACATCCACAAAAAGGCCTGTTTGGGACCAGATGTAGGTTTGGCTACTGTAGCCTATGTGCTTCTAGAGAAGCAAAGAGACATTTGCTGGTGTGGCTGAGCGGTAAAAGACCTGAAGTAGTAACCCAAAGGTTGTTGGTTCAAAGCCCAAAAGGGGGATTCCTGAGCCATGTTCAAAGACCTCTCAGCGAATGGTCACACCACATAACTGCTCAAATGTGATCAAATGTGTTAACAATACTGTTAAAGAAATGGGACTTTTAAACTGTCCAGCTGCAGGCAATTATTCTCAACCATCAAAACAAGTGGCTGCTATATTCATCAGGATTCTGCAGACAGCTACTAAACCACCAGCATTTCCTTAGAAAGCAGCTTGGGATAGTGAAAAAAAGGAGAATAAGTTTTACATAGGCACAGCTCACTCATAAAGGGTATTTATCTTCTGTTACAAGGAGGGGAAAGAGAGAGTTCATCCAAAGGGAAATTCTTATATCTTACTTCTTCACATGTCTAGAAGCAAGTTATGAAAATATGTCACTGTATCTCTATAGACAAACAGAAAGATATTTAATAGAAATGTCTAAGAAATATGAAAACAGCCCGAGATTTGGAAAAAAACAAAATGTGTGGATTCTACTCAGAGAATCAAGAACCAAAAAAAGGGTGTTTGTAACAGCCTAAAGCACTTAAAATGGCACAAGAACAAGACATTCTTGGGTCAAACACAAGTCTCTTCCCAGTTTCAGTTGGGCGGAGTATTCCCCTGTAATCAAAACTATGAGACAGACTCCATATGGAATAAAAAACCTCAATTGTTCAAACAAAGCATATTTGTACAGCCTTTGCAATCGGTACAAACATATTCTAACATAGTGATTTAACATTAAAATAAGTTGCATCAAAATTTCCCTGAATTTCAGCATAAAGTATATGCAAAACTAAATGTAGGATTTGAAGATATCTGCACTTGATCTGATTACTAGTGTACAGCAGATTTATCCAGTTATCACCATTAATACACACTCTTCCTCATTAACAGCTACATAATGCTTTTCATTATGCTCTAACGATGACCTCATCCCTCATCGCACTGCTCCAGTTACTGTGAGTGAACACCACACCTCTACTTTTCCAACTCACATGCACCTTCAGTCAAAGCACTCAACCTATTAAAATGTAAACTGAGTAAATTCAATACATAGATGCTTATTAGCAAGAAATGAGTCTTAGAGTAAACAATATATGTTTACTATGATAATCTACACTATTACAAGAACACTAAACATTATTTTAATTCATGATGTCAGTCTACAATGTTTAATTGTATGACCTGACCTAGCATTTACTAGCAAACCAAAATAACAAGAGTAGGTGGCTGGATGTGCTGAAGTACATATGAAGTACTCAAAAAACAGTGGGCATAAACAAACCTAACATAAATATAAAGGACACCGGTTATTTTACTAAAAGCACTGCCATTGAACAACACCTCAGAACATGGGACAAAGAACATTAAACAAACAAAGAACATAGTTTCATGAAAATACAGAAATGTATATACAAACCCTACCACAGGAAGTTGCTGCATTTTCAATAGCCATTACTTGAAGTCAGCATTAAATCAAAACTGACCCCATTTACTTTGATAAAGCATACTACCAGACTTGTGGTAAACAATAAATCCGTGCAAGTTAATCCAAAAAAAAAAAAAAAAAGTCTTTGTAATCTTTAATCAAAATCTGAAAATGTACTTTCCCTCTGGAATGGCCTTTCTTCTCTAATGACGTCATTTTGACGAGTTTGAGTAGAACATCCCCTCCAACTGTCAGTCTACTGCAAGATTGTGGTAAGATTTTTAATATTTTAACATATTTCAAAATGTAATTTATTCTTGTAATGGTAAAGCTGAATTTTCAGTATCATTAGTTTTCAGTATCATTAGAATTTTCTGTATCATTCTTCAGTGTCACATGATCCTTCAGAAATCATTCTAATATGCTGATTTGATACTGATTTTCAAGAAACATTTATGATTATTATCAATGTTGAAAACAGTTGTGTACATTTTCTTCAGGATTCTCTGATAGTTCAAAAGAACATCTTTTGTACATAATCTTTTGTAACATTATAAATGCCTTTTAAATCAATGCATCCTTGCTGAATAAAACTATTAATTTCTTTAATTTCTTTCCAAAAAAACAAAACCAAAAAAATCTTAATGACCCCAAACTTTTGAACGGTAGTGTAAAATGCTAAAAAAGCTTACTATTTCAGATAAATGAACTTTCTTTTGAACTTTCTATTCATCAAAGAATTCTGGAAAAAAAAAATATTGTACACAACTGTTTTCAACACATATTAAAAATAAATGTTTGTTAAACAGCAAATCATCATATTAGAATGATTTCTGAAGGATCATGTGACACTGAAGACTGGATTAATGATGCTGAAAATTCAGCTTTGATCACAGGAATAAATGACATTTTAAAATATATTTCAAATAGGAAACAGTTATTTTAAATTGTAATAAATTGTAATAAATATTATTTAAAATTGTAATAAATATTAAAGTTTTTTGATCAAATAAATGTAAGGCTTTCTCTCTCTCTCTCATATATATATATATATATATATATATATATATATATAAAAACAGGAATAAAATGAAAATAAAATAAACTTAAAAATAAACTAATAAGCAGAAGTTAAAAGATTTAATCATAAAATTAACGTCAACTGTGAGGTTTTTCTTTCTGTTCCACATCCGGTTTTCTCCATGTGAAATACATTCCTTATGACTGATCAAGCATGTGCGTTAAAGTGTCTCTTATCTGCTGAAGGTTGCACTAGGAGGGCCTCTCAACGCTTTCCTGATTCTTTCAGCTTTCAGGAAGTGTGAACACAACGCAAGGCACACAACAGGATGTTCCCACTCAAGCTCACAGCCCTTCTAGAGTCTGAAGGGGGACTTTTGACACAGCAGATAAGTGTGAGTTATCAGCACACAGGCCTGAGTGGACGGTGCTGTTTGGAGATCATACTGACGCACACAGAGTTTCAACTGTCAACAGCATCAGCCAGGGTGACTCCAATCCTACACTCACCTCAGATTAGCAAAAAATCACCTTGATTTTTTTCCTGCAGGCTACAGCATTCCATTACTACATATACTATGTGCTTGAGAAATAATAACAGTCCCTGAAGAAAAAAAATCAATACAGAGAAAAATGCAGTTGCACAAACTGCCATCTAACAATGGAAAGAGAGTGGGATATAAAAGAAAAGAAAAAAAAAAAAAAACATGACCCATAATTTCACAGTGAGACCTTTTAAAGGCACTTCTGAATACTGGAAGCAGAGAGCGTGGGACTAGATTCCTCTTGGCTTTTTAGATATCGGCCACATTGGATCGCTTCACATTGTGGAAGTCCCCAAGCTGTGCGATTTAAATTGTTTGAGGGATTGAAGATTATTTCAGTCAGTGAGCTGCCAAAGGGTAAACAGCGTACTCAGTCTGCACACTGACAGCACAATTGTGGCCGCAGTTTGTTGAGACGAGATCAATACAGCTCTCCCTAGTGCACTGGCTCAGAAAGAGTCCCAGGCAAAGCCGTGCTCTTCTCAATGAACCCGGTAAACACAGCTCTTTCTGCCGCAGAGCCCTACAATTCACTAAAAATAGCCAGCAGTCTCAGACAGAGAAACATTGTGAAGTGCTTGGCTCGGCTGCTAAGATTCAAACAGAAGCTTTTCCTGTTCACTGCACTCTCATAGTGATTCATCCAAGTTCGAAAGCATAAGTGTAACATTATCCCTCAGCGGTTGGTTGGTTGGTTTTCCTATTCTGATAAATACAATAATGTTTTGCTAAAGGCACTGCATTTAAAATGTCTGATATGATTTCAGAAATGTTTCTGAACAAGTTTGGAAATGTGATTTAATGTTCATAGTGCTGTAAGGCAATGTATAAATAATACATTGAATAACTAGCTAGAATGAAAATAAATCAAAAGGAAACTCTTTGTAAAAATAAACAGGTATGAGTTAGGCTTGCAGCCCATCTAAATTAGCCGTGACATTTAATATTTTGAAAATATCTTTTTAATCAAAAAGGGCAGGTCATAATATCTTGATAAAAACAATTTCACTGGTATCACAATAGTGAGACAAATATTGGACAAAACAAAGGCTGTGTCTGAAATCTAAATAATGCTGACTTTACAGGCAGCGGAGGTCGAAAAACATCAAGATATCGACGATCATGTACCATAATTTCTACTAAAATCTAGTTGCCTAAGTTGAAGGCTGCATAGATGTATCCCATGACATCCAACTGTCATATGTGTTGTTCATCAGAGCGGATGAAAGAAGCTGATTCATTTTTTGTACATAATTTACTTCTACAGATTCAATGGATTTTATTTCTACCGAGAAATTAGTACTGTAAAGATGCAGTATGTGATATTG
Source organism: Hypophthalmichthys nobilis (assembly GCA_037950665.1). NCBI lineage: Eukaryota > Metazoa > Chordata > Actinopteri > Cypriniformes > Xenocyprididae > Hypophthalmichthys > Hypophthalmichthys nobilis. The sequence goes on along the minus strand of CM075475.1, from coordinate 27,610,699 downwards.
ACAGCCTGTGTTTTAAAATGTGTACTGCAGTCCAAATTCAAAATATACGTTCACGCGAGTTGCCAGATTGAGGACATGCAACAGGAACGAGCAATTACACTGCAAGTTGATGAGTTGATTTATCTGCGTTTTATTATGCCTCTGGTCATAGATCTTTTTAGATGGATGCAGAGGCTTTTTAGGTCAAGTAGAATCTGCGATCTTTGATCCAGTTCGTTTGCAGGCTTCCATGGCTGCAATATGCTGTGTTTTCCACCAACTGGCAACCCGGGGTGTCAAAATACTACTGGGTAAATTTGGCAGTGGGCGGAATCACACAGACCAAAACAAAAACAGACATTCTGAAACAGAACACACATTTCAAAGTAGAATAGATGGCTGTAGCATTGTTTTTGGAGCAACAAGAATGTGAACTTCGCATGTTTCCTAAATAACTGCAAACATTATGATGGTATTTTTATGGTTTAGTTTTTTGCAGTATAAAATAAAGTAAAATCTACAACTCTAACCCTAACTTTGCAACATAACTGAATTAGAGTGTGATATATACATATACATACATATAGATTTTATATATATATATATATATATATATATATATATATATATATATATATATATATATACACACACACACACACATATATATATTCACTACCAGTCAAAAGTTTGGAATTGGTAAAATTTTTAATGTTTTTAAAAGAAGTTTCGTCTGCTCACCAAGGCTGCATTTATTTCATTAAAAATACAGTAAAAACAGTCATATTGTGAAATATTATTACAATTTAAACTAACTGTTTTCTGTTTGAATATATTTTATAAAGTAATTTATTCCTGTGATCAAAGCTGAATTTTCAGCATCATTACTCCAGTCTTCAGTGTCACATGATCCTTCAGAAATCATTCTAATATGCTGATTTGCTGCTCAAGAAACATTTATTGTGTACAATTGTACAAAATATTTGTGTACAATATTTTTTTTCAGGATTCTTTGATGAATAGAAAGTTCAAAAGAACAGCATTTATTTGAAATATAATCTTTTGTAACATTATAAATGTCTTTACTGTCACTTTTGATCGATTTAATGGATCCTTGCTGAATAAAAGTATTAATTTCTTTTCAAAAAAATAAAAATAAAAATTCTTATTGACCCCAAACTTTTGAACGGTAGTGTATAATGTTACAAAAGCTTTGTATTTCAGATAAATGCTGTTCTTTTGAACTTTCTATTCATCAAGGAATCCTGAAAAAAAAAAGTACACAACTGTTTTCAACATTGATAATAATAATAAATGTTTCTTGAGCAGCAAATCAGATATATATTATATATATATATATATATATATATATATGTCGCTAAATGTCAACAGATGACGTCATAAGGCAATTAGAATATTCATTATGTCATTAAGTTGCATTTGCATTCGGCTAAGTGTCAGCCCTTTACATTTGTTTGCATCTCTGCTGCTACCTCTTTGTGCTCACATAAAGTATTTTAATACAGCCAAATTCCCAATAAAATTGTTTCATCTATGTATTTTTCTGTTTTGTTGTCAGACAGTATGAAATGGTGACTGAAATGTGGCCCATTAAGACTACATACAAGCCTTGTCATGTGCTTGTCCTTCGGTCATTCACTTGTCTGAGTAAAACAGTTGCTTGTCTGGAAAAAATAGGATTTTTTTTTTTTTTTGGTGTAAATATAAATTTATTCTGAAGCAATATCCTTTCAGAATATTCCAGCTTTGACATATATAAATCTGCATATTTGTGATATTTACACTGAGGGTATTTTTATTTTTTTTTTTACCATTACAAGGGGCAATTTCCCCCCACCCAATCCTGTATGATTCATGTAAAATGTATGATTCATATTTTATTTTTAAATTCTTAAAATTGTTCAATAAATTCAATTAGAATAAGACACTAAGGGCTGTTACCAATCAAATGAAATAATTTACAATAAAAAATGTTATGGGATTGTTTTAAAAAAAAAATTTGACAATTCAAATAAATGTTGGGGGGAAAGTGATACTTTTAAAAATGAAACTAAACCACCAGTAGGTGGCGGCAAGTAACCGTCTTAATAAGTGAGTCATTGAGTCATTCATTCAAACGATTCATTCCAATGGCTGATTCATTCAAGAATGAGGCAGTTGTTTATGAATGAGTCATCGCCTGCGTCTTAATGTGCATTCTATCCATCCTAAATAGTATGTGACATTAGTAATATTCAATACTATTTACGGCAGATAGGGTGGATAGTATGCACATTGGGATGCAGTGATTGAATCTTTGACTCAACCGATTCGTTCAAAACGCTGAATCATTCAGTAGGCTAATGAAAACAAGGCTGTGCAAGCAACCTTGTAACCGTCAGTCCATTATACAGCCTATTATTATCTACTATCTATTGCCACTTACACTAATGAAATCTGTCATTCTTGCGTTTTGGTGATTCCCAAGTTTTTGTTTTTTTATTGACGATTTAATCAGGCTCCTTGTCCGAGCGGGCAAGTAAAATTCTCTTTCACTTGCCCCTTCAAAAAATCCACTTATCCTGGACTAACTGACAAGCGTTAGTGTCGAGCCCTGACATGTTATAATCCTGATTTGTAATCGAGACGTTGTCTGACAAAATCACCATACACAGAAGATAGAGACAGTTGCTGTGATTGTGGCTAAATGTACATGTAAAATGATCACTCCGGTTAGAAGCAACAGTATCTATTTTATTTGTTCTCTGACAGAGCACACAGCCTCAACTGAATGCGCTGCTCCTCTCGCTACTGAACAGTAGACGCAGAGAGAGGCGCGCCTGCGGCAGGAAAGCAAGATCTCGCGCTCGGAAGCTAGATAAGGTTTCAACAAGTCGCTATATTTGTCACAATGCGCTTTCTTGGAAAAAAGTCGCTAAGTTGCACTGATGCAGCCTTCCGTCTCCAGGTCCAAGCCAGTAAACTGCTATCAAAAACGGCGTTACGGCAATTTTGCACCGGCCGGAGGCAATTACCAAACTGGTTCCGCGTGTATATCACACCAATGTACATATATGCGACAGCAAATCAGTTATTAATTATTAAGGCTATATTCAAAATAAACTGGTAGTACTATTTTTCTTCAAAACTGTCTAAAAAATGTAATGCCTGTAGGAATAAAATTTAATGCTTTTTAATGCCATTTAAGGCCTTAATTTTCGCAAAATCCATTTAATGACTTTTAATGCTTTTTAATGCCCCGCGGATACCCTGTCATGTGACACTGAAGACTGGAGTAATGATGCTGAAAATTCAGCTTTGATCACAGGAATAAATTACTTTATAAAATATATTCAAACAGAAAACAGTTATTTTAAATTGTAATAATATTTCACAATATTACTGTTTTTACTGTATTTTTAATTAAATAAATGTAGCCTTGGTGAGCAGACGAAACTTCTTTTAAAAACATTAAAAATCTTACCGTGTCCAAACTTTTGACTGGTAGTGTATATATATCAGACATTGTGTAGAATTGTTTTCATCCCGTATAAGGAGAATTAATTGATGAACTAACACCACATGGGAATAAAAAAAAAAAGGTCAACAAACTCATCTGCTAGGAGACAATATTATCCCAATTTTTACAAGTCAGGCCTCAGTGAATCAAATTTGTATTTGTGGCTTAAAGGGATAGTTCACCCAAAAATGAAAATGATTAAATTTACTCACCCTCAAGCCATCCTAGGTGTATATGACTTTCTTCTTTCAGTCAAACACAATCAGAGTTATATTAAAAAAATATACTGGCTCTTCCAAGCTTTATAATAGGAGTCAATAGTAACACATCCATCCATCATTAAAGTCATCCATACAACTCGGGGGGTTAAAAACGGCCTTCTGAAGCAAAGCGATGCGTTTTTGTAAGAAAAATATCCATGTTTACAACTTTATAGACTATAATCACTAGCTTCCGGTAACGTCCATCGGCGCATTTACGAGAGAATAGAGTTCTGGCGTATGACGTATGAGGTAAGAGTAGCGTAAGCTTAGGTAAGATGTATGTAGAGGCCTCTCGCAGTTCAAACAAATAAGGCTGGGCAACAAACTCAAGCTCCTCTGACATTTCTCTTTAAAAATTCTCGTTTTAGACTTCTAATTCGTGACCTGTGTTTTTTTTTGCTCTCTCCTCTGCGCTTCCGTGTTCATCAATGCCTCATGCATCAGGTCAAAGTTCACTCTTCCTCCGGAATTGACTCGCATATGGAAGCCAGTTTTTATAGTTTATAAAGTAATAAATATAGATATTTTTCTTACAAAAACACATTGCCTTGATTAACTCCCTGGAGTCATATCATATGGATTATTTTTTTATGATGGATGGATGTGCTTTTTTGGGCTTCAAAATATCAGTGACTATTCACTCCCATTACAAAGCTTGGAAGAGTCAGAATATTTTTTAATATAACTCTGACTGTGTTTGACTGAAAGAAGAAAGTCCTACACACCTAGGATAGCTTGAGGGTGAGTAAATTATGGGATAATTCTCATTTTTGGGTGAACTAACCCTTTAACACTGTTAATCATAAAAAAAGAATACACTTAAAGCTGTATGCGACCCAAAATTTAAAAAAAAAAAAAAATAACATGAAATCTTATAAATGTCAAGACAGCATATCCAAAACTAAAGAAGCCAGGCAGACATGAGTGAACTTGTTTCTTAAAATAATAATAATAATCAGTTTAAAACTATAGCAATTCAGCCCTGCTCAGTTCTGAAAAAAATCTATAATGGTCAGAAGATGTGACATCATAAAATACTCATGAAGGACGTATAGAATTCTTTGGTCTTACCTCTTTGGAGTCATCACTAGCTAATGCATGAGACAAATGTGCGCTGAATGTGCTCTTCCCAACACCCCCTTTGCCAGACAAAACTAGAATTTTGTGTTTCACAGAGGTCATTTTTTGTCTGATTTCCTCTATGGCTGCAATGACAGAAAACAATATATCATATACTTCAGATTTATCTGGAACCAACAAGCAATTAAGAACATTGATGTTGTACATCATCATCCGATAACAAATCTAAAAGGATAAATCTTAAAGAGTCATATATATATATATATATATATATATATATATATACATACATAATCAATGTATACCTGGATCAGGGGCTTTGGCGGCACCAGAAGCACATATATTCTGGTTTGGGCATCCCTGACATGCTGAAGATTTACCAGCCTGCTCACTGCTTGTGCCTGGACAGTCTACATAGAATGACAACAGACTTAAACAAACAAAAAGTACATAGACATGTATAGTGTGGATCATGTACAGATGCCTCCCTTTTCTTTCTTTCTTTTTTTTTCTTTTATTGAAATTATTAATAAACTCAAAGACAAACGAACTCAGAAAAAAGTTCAGAAGTTCACACTTAGTTTGATAGCATGATGAAACTGTAACTACATTTATGGATGTTAAAGTAAACAGTAAAGTAAACGTGTAGGCAGCTGACACTCTATAATGACTGTCTATAATGACAGATGTCAGTTTATGATAAACATCAAAGAGGCACAGCGAAACGTGTTAGATATGTGTATAGTTGGCGAAAGCGTACTTTAAAATGTAAACAGATGGCAGTTTAAAAAAAAGTGTGGATTCAATGTCCTTAAAGTTAATTACATACACGTTTATTAGACTTACGCTCTGGCGCATCACTAGGAACATCCGCCATCTTTCAAATCCTGCGCAGTTCCTGACACTGGTGCAACGACCATGAACTTCCCCGGATAATGCAGTGTGTTGAAAGTTCCGCACGGTCACATTGGGGTATTTTGACGCACATTGTAGCTTTGGTTTGTGTGGCAGTGAAAAGTGAAAATATTTGTTACATCATATTTTCACATCAGGGACCACTTAAAGTGGAAATTAAACAGTCAGTTAAGTTAACTTTATAGTAAACGGATTTAATCTATTCAAAAATTATATGACAAACATGATAAATGTAACAATTTAAAAGAAAAAAAAAGAAATGTTTTGTAGCGAGGGCGCCAACTGTACAAATAAAAAAGTAAGATAAAGTAAGAGATAAGAAAAATAAAAAAGATTAAAAAAATATCTTAAGGGATGCCTGCCAACTATTAAGGCAATAACACACACACATGTTTGAGGTATTATGTGATCCATGGTTTGTAGCTTAGCAAGTTTTGACTGTTGTGTAACTTATGGTTTAGAACAAAGTGTGATTTCTTTTTTTTTTACAGGATTGTTTAGGCTATTTAGGGATTTCTTAACTCTTTATCTTCTAATAGGTAGCTCTGGAATGCCTTTTGTGAGGAAGAAATTTTCTCTAGATTACAAATTGTGATAGCCTAACAAGTTCACACAAATATGTTTATACAAACTGAGCATACAATAATGCTCACGGAGATGGTGAGTAAAGACAATTTATTGAACAGATGTTCAAAAGGTGAGCATTTACAGATCAAACAACAAGTGTGCAGTGCAGAAGAAGAGGGATGAGTCCGATGCTGGTGGGCAGCACCACACAACCACACCAGATAGTCGCTGATATTACAATTAAAGCCAAGTTTACACTACAGGACTTTAAACATCGGCGGATCGCTGTGCTGTTCAGACTACGTGACTTGCTGTGGAGTCTTGAAGTCACTGTGGTGTTCACACTACGTGACACTACCAAAATGATCTGCTACAGGAGGTTACACACTACACGAGCTGACGACAACTGTCACCCAACGACTTTATTTGAAAATAGATGTTGGGAGGAAATTAGATTAAATTTTGAATTAAATTTAATTAAAGTTAAAATAACGCTTTCACACATAAGTTTAAATCATTCTGGCTGACCTCCCAGAGTTAAGGCCACTGTTATTTTAGAACGTTTCCCTTTATTGTTTCCATGACGACGCCTTGTCAAGTGACACACCACGGCCACACTTATGACAGATGTATGGCTTTTCTCACCATGTCATCAACTATCTGATATTCCGATTCTCAAATATGTGCAAGTGAGTGTTTTGTCATTTAAAAACCTAGATAATGACCTTGATCTTAATATGTGAATTCTTATAATGTGAATTCATCCATTTTTCCTGAAATACATGTGGCCGGTGAACTGGGAGGACAATAGAGTGAGTGAGCTTTATAGTTACTTACACAATGTGTATCTGATATGAATAAATGTCGGCAAATTATATTTGAATGGATTGTTATTGCTGCTTCCATAGACATCAGTGTATATTTCATTGTCTGTTGTGTCGCGACACGTGACACCACAGGATATCGAGTCGGCCGACAGCTCCAGATATTTAGCATGCTAGATATTTGTCTGGCGTCTGCGAGGTGTCGGTGACACGTCAGCGAGCCTCGTTGATCCGTCGTTGAGTAGTTCACACATAAAGATTGGCGTGCGCCGATCACTCGCTGATTTTCCTCCGATCACAGCCCGACCTGTCGGCGAGCTCGTTAACTTGCAAATCGGGCTTAAAATGCTGTAGTGTAAACTTGGCATAAGAATGTCTCTTTTTCTTACAGCAGGGGTGTCCAAACTCATTCAGGCCACTGTCCTGCAGAGTTTAGCTCCAACTTCCCTCAACACACCTGCCTGGAAGTTTCTAGTATGCCTAGCAAGACCTTGATTAGCTGGTTCAGGTGTGTTTAATTGGGGTTGGAGCTGAACTCTGCAGGACAGTGGCTCTCCACGAGCAGGATTGGACACCCCTGCCTTACAGGTACTCGGGAACAAACTTGGAGACTGGAGCAAGGAGAAGGAATCTACTGGAGCAGAGACAATAAACAGCACAGTGGTAAGTAACAGAAGCAAGCAGATAATCCAATACTTCAGTGAGTCCAAATCAAGACCAGACAATGGAAGTGTGTATGGTGCAGGCTTTTATGGAAGGTGCTGATGAGTGCGGGGATTGATGACAGGTGGCAGTGATTAGAACTCAGGAGATGGTGCACGTTGTGAAGGACTGAACTTGGTGACTCCATGACATATAACTCTTACTTAAAATCTCTCATTTTAAAATCAAATGAATCTACGTGATGACATACTATCATCATTAAACCAGTTTAGTAGTGCTATATTTTCTATTCATGAAGCAAGTTTATCCTATAGCAGGGGTGGGGAACATTGATCCTGGAGGGCCATTGTCCTGCAGAGTTTAGCTCCAACCCTGAAAAAAAACACTCACCTGCCTGTAACTTTAGTAATCCTGAAGACCTTGATTAGCTTCAGGTGTGTTTAATTAGGGTTGGAGCTAAACTCTGCAGGACAATGGCCCTCCAGGATCAACGTTCCCCACCCCTGTCCTATAGGATAGAAAAAATGTCCCCTTTGTCATTAAGGCCTTGTCTAAATGTTTCAGTATGTGGCATGTTAAGTGGTTAATTGTAGATTTCTTTTGTCTTACAAATGATATTTAAATGGCAAACACATAGCTTTGGAGATTGATTTAAAAGAAAAAAAAAGAGTCAAATATTGTGGCCTTCTGCCTACTTGACCAAACTGGATGAGAGGTCAGTGGTAATAATACTTGTGCAAATCAAATGGAATGTCGCTCTGTGGCCACAGATGCCAATCATATTACATTAGCCACAACTTATGATCTCGGATCTTCACGCTCTCTCAGCTCTTAGTTAGACGATGATTAAAATACAGTTTTACCTCTCAGTCACCGAAGGGTTAACTCAAGAGTTTGTATGGGGCTTTTGAGGAAGCAGAAATGACTTTCTGGCAACACTGGAGTTAGTTTCCTAGATCCTCCCAAGGGCCGTGTCACTGTATACAGGATGGCTTTGTGCTTGAATTGCCCAGTTACGGATGTTTGTGTAAACATATACAAGGCAAAAGGTGATTGCCTGACTTCTGGCCATTTGTCATCAACAACTCTTATAAAGCTTTTGAGATTGACTCTCTTCTCAAACTTCTCATATTTTTCTTCCCAGAAAAAGTGGCAACCTACTTAAACATGAGTTATGATGGATTTTCTGTCCTGTATGTTCATTTATCCATGAGAAAACAGGGGTTGGTTGATTTGTTTTCTTGACGGTTGTAGCTCCAGGTGATCTGAATCTGAATTTTGGGCCCCTGAGTTTTCCATGGGGGGAATGTAATATGAGATGTCCTTTGTTTTTTACACAGCAATGAAGAGACACGCCCATGAACAGGCATTATGGGAGGAGATCTCCCGTTTCTCCTCATCCACCAGTCATATAAAACCTCTTTTATGAATCCCTCAGGTGTGCTATGGAATTCTCTCTTTTGCTGAGTTGATCAGAAAACTTTGTTTGTGCAGAAGCTATAGTCTCGTGGAAAGGCAAAAATATTAGTGATGTAAATTTTAAAATGCATTTTAGCATTGACAAATAGAATAAAATTAAATAAAAAGAGTAAAAAGTGCAGCAATATTATATGAAGTTCTTTTTTTTCTTTTTTAGTTCATGCTCACACTGGTGTAATATTTCATACTGTCCTGTAGAGGGTGACAAAAGAATTTTTTTATGTCAATTATATTTTAGATTATTTAATGTATTTATTTGCGCATTTATTTATTTATTTATATGCATTTATAAATGCATAAATTATGGAGAAATAATAATGGAGAAATACCTATAACCTGAAACTTCAAGAATACTAACACAAAGTGGCAACATTTTCAATAAAAAGCGCATTATTGTGACTATTGTGTTATTCCCTTGCATCACATGACCTGCACTCAAATCGTGCAAATTCATATAAAAGCACTGACTCATAAACTGTCTGTCCCTGTCTGCTTATAAAGGTGTCTCTGTAACCTCAAATACCCCAGGGCAAGTACACAGATTAATGTCAGTTTGTTGCTAAGGAAACTATTCCACCTGGCTAGCTTAAGATAGACCCAGTCGCCACTCCTTGTCCACTGGAAATGGTGTGGGAGGGTGTGTTTTTGTTTTATTGTACTCCAGAGACCAAGAAGAAGAGTGTGTATTTCCTCATTTATCAAATGGTTATCATGTTTACATTAGAGTCAGATACCAGAAATGAGACATTTAGTATAGCTAAGTTATGAATAAGGCAAGGCATGAAAAGTGAGCTTGTGCTTTTAGTGTTAAAGGCACAATATATAGATAACGTCTTGTAGGTGCATCATTTTGATGGATCAAGTGTTTTTTGCAGCACCCATATCAAAGAAATGAATCATCTCTTGAACAAAAGAAATCTCATTCTCATTCTCAGTCAAACACAGTCTCATGGATGAATGGTAATAAATAAAGAGAGGCTGCATCTGTAACTGATCTGAGATGTCAAATATGTGCATTTTTGGTTTTGAGCAGAGCTCAAGGATCTTGTTTTTGGTGTTTCAGACTAACTGAAGTTCTCATATAGGACAACATTGGCCCCATTTACATCCTGGTTAATCTAGTTAAGAAGCATGCTGGGTACACCAGTACAATTTGATTAGCATTTACAGCAACAGCAGATTATTAGTCCGTATAAGTCAATGAGGCTTATACCTCAATTGTTTTTAGAGAAAAAGTAACTTCACGGCCACCTGACAAGTAAAAAATTTCAAGATACATATTTGGACATGACTACCCTGCTTCTCAGGTAAGGATTTTTATTATTATAAAAATTTTAATGTATTTTTTTTTATTATTACCAGAGCATACTTTTCCTTTAAGGAGCAATTCTTCAACCCAAGCCCTTTGAGAAGTCAATGAGGATTGTATCTCTATTGCTTGGTGAGGATAAAGTGAGTGAATACAGAAGGTGGTCTGGCGGAAGCTAGATATTTTACTTCATAACTTGTTAAATATGGACATTTTTCTTACACAAATGCATCGCTTCACTTCAGAAGGCCTTTATTAACCCCCCCGGAGCCGTGTGGAGTACGTTTATGGTGGATGGATGCACTTTCTTGAGCTTCATACTTGTTGGTCCGGTTCACTGCCATTATAAAGATTGGACGTGTCAGGATATTAATTAATATAACACCGATTGTGTTCATCAGAAAGAAGAAAGTCAAATGCACTTGATGGCTTGAGGGTGAGTAAATCTTGGGGTAATTTTCATTTTAAAGTGAACTTTAAGCAGCCATAGAAGATTCTGTTCTTCAACCTAAACCCTTTGAGAAGTATACAGGCTCTTTGATTCATAGTGGAGAAACTGAGATAAGCCCCCATGTGATGGGTCTTTCTTCCAGGCCTCAAGGACAAAGACTTAAATCTGCTCCACTTCCCTCAGGCCCACTCGCACTCCTGCGCAGATTAGCCTCCAAGGCTAGTGCGAGCAGTCATGTCTACGGGATTAGATTTTGCTCTTTCGGAGCTTTGCCATACCCTACACTTAAAGGCCAGGACAAAGGATTGTAGAGCTCACTTCAGTCAACACGAGGCTGATCGGCGAGCGCTCCAGGAGAGCGGAGAATGCGCAACCAATATCCATGTACGCACTCACCCTGAAGGGCCAGAGACATGTTCAACACTTGTTAACAAGTGTTCTCTTGTGACGGCCCTGTGGATCATTGAGAGTTGATCTCCAGTATTCCAGTAGAGCTGCTCAGAGAGCTATGCGGACTGCGGTGGATTTTCATCATATACAGCCCTCACTTGTTATTTTAAAACAACATGACTTCTGTTCAATGAAGTGTCTTAATGATTCCAAGTGGAACTAGATGTGTTATGGATGATCAAGGAATTCAGCCAAGACTTCATTTAATCCAATATATTTGGAGGAATGCTTGCAAGAAATCAGTCTTTGCTGTGTCTATAATTCATCTAATGTAAACTCAGTAGGCTATTAAGTGCGGGGGCTCTTTTTTCTTTGAAAGTTAATTACAGTAATCACCATACTGGAATGGATAGAACAGGCTACATAGTGTTATTCTGACCTCAAATTCCTCCCAACAGAGCATGTATGCGAACATCCAGTGAAAACATTAAAAAAACATTCTTTTATTAACAACAAACAAAAGATGCTAAATGAACCATATAAGATTGCATTCAGGGTGGATTTCTCTCTGAGGAAAGAAAGATCAACAAGATTAAACAAATCTCGAACCCTCTGATGTGTGAGTGATTTTATAAAGTGCTGGTAAAGCAAAGAGAAAAGCGAGAATGCAAATGTGCATTGTTGCAGTGACTCAGAATGCCAGCTTGCTGCCCAGAGGGAGTGGCTCGCTGGCATCACAGCCATCACTATGATTGGATTCACTCACTACAAATGTGCTAAACTTGCCATTTCTCGTTTATCTTCGTAGCACTGTAAAAGAAACAAAAGAGTCAGACAGAAACATCAGCCCACATAGTCAGACTGGAGTGCTTGAGTCACACTAGAGTGTCAGAATATGACAGCATACCTGCCACAATTTGCTGTTGTGCTCTGTCCACAGACCCTGCAGGAGATTTCCTAGATTGAGAGGACCACCAGTGAGCTGGAACAGACCATAATAAAAAAGATAAATATATAACCAATATAGACTTGAGGAGTTCAGCAAAACAATATACAATGTACGTGTGTGTTTGTTTGTGTGTGTGTGTGTGTGTGTGTATGTGTGTGTGTGTAGATTCAGAAAGCATTCTGAATACTTTAATTTTTTTTTCACATTTTGTTTTAGCCTTACGTTAAAATGCTTTTATTTTTTACCACATCTATCTACACTCCATAAGGACAAAACCAGATTTTTGATAACTTTAGAATGACATTTAAAATTTAGCTCAGCTTCATCCTATTTCCCTGTATCATCTTTGAGGTAAATCTGTGGAAATTCAATTGATTGGACATTATTTCGAAATACACATATGTCTATAAGGTCTAACAGCTGAAAGTGCGTATATAAATTCAGCTTTGCCATTTTAAAATAGGCCTATATTAAAATAATAATAAACAGTTATTTTAAATTGCAATTTTTTTTCATAATATAAATGTTTTTACTGTATTTTAATAAAATAAATGCAGATATGGAGAGCATTTAGAGATTTCTTTCCAGAAACATTAAAAAATCTTAATTATTCCAAACGTTTGACCGGTAGTGTGGCTCTCTGCCTAATTCAGGGAAGGTTCGTCTGGTTCAAATCGGTGAGTTCTTCTTTTCGAACAATTCATTAAAAGAATCTCATAAGAGTCATTTGCTCGTGAATCAAACTAAACCGCGCGACATGCAGTTAATCGATTCTTCGTTTAGCCTTTCCCACGATGAGAGAAAGATGTGTTTCTCGCCACTATATTGCATTGATTCAGAATGCAATCTCGGATAAAATATGATTTCTTCTGTCGTGTCGATCCGTTTATCTGACCAAAAATATCACGCTGCGTCAACGCAGAAGTAAACTTGACAGACATGTCAATGTAGCCTAACTGTCTCTTGTATATGAAGTGCCTGTATTTTTTGCATCTATGGAAAAGGTAACAGCATGTATATGGAACACCATACTGGAGGTGAGTAACGTTAAATAATAAATTAATTTTTGAGTTTGAGAACTGTTCCTTCAAGAAAAGATTTTCCAAGCAGTTTATTTTTTTCAGATTTTAATTTGCCTACCTGTTCCTTATACCTAAAATGAGATTTTAGAAAATTGTGCAGGTAATAATAATAGCACTGAGCCTTTTATTTTAGAGTATTGCTCCTCACAAATCCCTCTGGTCAGCCCGTGTTCATTCACATACTCAGCTGTCATCTATCTTTAAAGACATTCCTTAGAGTCGATTATTGTTTGGCCCACATCTCACCCTTTGTTTATGCTGTCTGCTCTTGTTATGAAATCTTTCAGCTGTGTCAGAGCCCTACATGCCTCTTATGGTTATATTAGCCTACAGTTCTCAATGTTCACGTTTTATTTTGTCAGACAGGAGCCCGCATCAGAACCGTGGGCCAGCTTGGAGATTTCTCCTTGTGCATTATGAGAAAGTGGCATGTCTGTTAAAGGGTTAGTTCACCCAAAAAATGAAAATTCTGTCATTAATTATACTCATCCTCATGTCGTTCCACACCCGTAAGACCTTCGTTCATCTTCGGAACACAAATTAAGAGATTTTTGATAAAATCCGATGGCTCAGTGAGGCCTCCATTGACAGCAAGACAATTAACACTTTCAAATGCCCAGAAAGCTACTAAAGACATATTTAAAACAGTTCATGTGACTACAGTGGTTCAACCTTAATGTTATGAAGCAACAAGAATACTTTTTGTGCGGCAAAAAAACAAAACAAAATAACGACTTTATTCCACAATATCTATTGATGGGCGATTTCAAAACAGCTGCTTCATGAAGCTATGAAGCTTTACGAATCTTTTGTTTCGAATCAGTGGTTCGGAGCGTGTATCAAACTGCCAAAGTCACGAGAACCATTGAAATTTCGAAACGTTTCGAAGCACTTATGACATAACAAAGCCTCGTTTACTGAAATCACATGACTTTGGCAGTTTGAATTTTCATTTTTGGGTAAACTAACAATTTAAAGTCGGCATGAAACTGCTGCGATAGTGTTTTATTTCCTTTCGTATATCTGAGTAAAATGGCTTCTCGAACAAGAAAAAATTTGACTTGATTTTGTCCATCAGGAATTGATTAATTGGTTGTGGTTTGCTATTGCTGTGATCTAAGTGACAGATTGTCCCACCCTTGCACCAACTGCAAGAGGGAGAAGTTATTTTGATTAAAGATTATGAGTGTCTACGATTTTTTTTTTTTTAAAAGATGTGCACAGATGAATCATTTATTATAAATACTGCAACATTCCATAAAAAAAATAAGAATTGTCAATTTTGATTTCATGATAACTTTAAAGGGTTAGTTTACCCCAAAATTAAAATTCTGTCATTAAATACTCATTCCATCGTTCCAAACCAGTAAGATTTTCGTTTTCATTCTTCGGAACACAAATGAAAATCTTTTTGATGACAGAATGATGTCAGATTTCCTTCCATAGACTGCCTTTGCAACTGAAACTTTTGATGCAGAACCAGGAATAAATCTAACAGTAGAGCCAGTGGCACAACAATTATATGTAATATTAGACCTCTCTGATTTAGTTTGATGTGTGTGTGTGTGTGTGTGTGTGTAGCATTGAGGCCTGGGATATCCATGAGACAATAAACATGCTGGAGCAGTGCCTCAGTGATGCACGTGACACAATGCGGCAGCTGGCTGGCTGACTTCAAGGCCACACTGGAGCAGGAGGCCAATTCATTGTTTACAGACCCGGAGCGCTGTATGGGCTTGTGCATGAGTTCTCCCTGTGCACCCCACCAGGTGTAAGATTCATTCAAATTTCTAAGCACAACAGACATATATGCAAGGGCGCACAATAGATTTGGTTTGAACATTGGGGGAATTGAAGAGCAAACCATTTTAACATGGTGACGGGGCATTCTTCCTCATTAGAGTTATTTATTTGTTTACTTATTTATTGTTACAAAATTATCTTTTGTGATAGTTTACCTATCATCCACACATGCAAAGTTAGTTGAAACCACACAACTGTAGTTAAGTAATAGTCAATATTTACTAGATTGCATAGAACATGTTAGGTATTTTATATTATTTAAGCATCTGGAACCTTATCAGTTTGACAGAATATTTTTCTTCAAAGTAGAGATGCACCGATACTAAATTTCTCCGCCGATCATAGCCAATTATTCAGAATGATATCTGCTGATACGGATACCAATAGTTTGATTTTCTTAAGGAAAACAAAATCTTTCCCAACTAATGCTATAAACTATACAGGGAACCCTTTCATTTGGTACATTACTACAATATTACAGGTTAAAATTAACTTCAGAGCCCAAATTATTATATTTAACTGCTGTTTATTTTCAGATATAATAATTACTCTCAAATAAAAACTGAAATGTTTGTATACAACTTGGTTGCATGTAAGGTAGTTTTCATAAACACATCATCATGATAATTTTTTTCAAACATAAGTATATAATTAACACTAAAAAGCTGCTCTCTAGTGTTTTTTTTTTATAGCTAACTAATGAACATTGGATAGCTTTTCTGAGGTAAATGTCAACGTTAAGTGACATTGTTCACAAGCTGTTTTTTGATGTCTTTCTGCGGTTGAAACTGATTTAGCGGTTACACGAGACATTATACATTTTGGTCAGTTGTATTGTATCTTTCAACATACCTTTCCACTTCACCCTCATGTCGTTCCAAATCCTAACCCATAAGACTTTCGTTCATCTGCAGAGTACAAATGAAGATATTTTTAATGAAATCAGAGAGATTTTTGCCTCTCCATTGAAAGTCTATAATATTCAAAAAGCTTTAAAACATTCATATCTTAAAAGATCTTAAAAGAAATCCATATGAATCAAGTGGTTTGATCCATGTCTTCTGAAGAGACATGATAGCTTTATATGGTGAACAGATTTAATTTAGGCTTTATTTACATATAAACATTGATCAGAGAACATACGTAGATCACTCAGTACAGAAGTTCAACTGTACTTGCTTAATGCGCGAGAATCAGTGAGGTTTGTTCTTTTGCCTCAAGCCAGTACAGTTGAGCTTCTGCTTATAATACAAGTTCACTGATCAATGTTTATATGTGATTAAAATCCTAAATTAAATCATATAAAGCTGCCATGTCTCTGAGCGCTCTGTCCATCTGGATCAGTTCATTCCACAACGGTTAGGGTGTCTCAGCCAGCTTCCTCTATATGAATTTGATAGATTTTTTCAAACAATGATGTATGACCCATTTCCAACGGCAATACAAAGCAGCACATGCGTGACATGCAAACCACCCCTAAAGATTGCCTGCTCTTCACATCCATTCAGCATCTCATGCATGCAAATTCTGGCCTGTTTTGGACCATCAAAGGGACTACTCTTGTCATTTAGTTCCCCCTCTTCACCTTGCTGCACTATTTGTTACTGTGTGGAACAGAGATTTAGAGTCGTGAGTGATGCAGTCTAGTCCCTTGATTAAAATTTATAATTAAAAAAGTAATAATAAAGTTGAAAATAAAAATTACACTGATTGATTCAGCTTCAGGAGAAGCAAATACCATTGCCTTGAAAGGTTTGAGAATTTGTACTTACGGAACTGTTTGCAACCCATTTTATTTTGTAAATGTGACATATTTCCAAATGAAAACCAAAATTAAATGAGAAAAAATGTACAGGACTTGATTTTATATATTGATTAGATCTTGGAGAATGGGCGTTACATACCAGAATGAAGCCAGACTGAATGTAAGATTCCTGAAAAAATGTCTAAATAGTTTTTTTGGCCTATTGGTTAACATTATCTAATAGTCTATGTGGCCTAAGTGACGTCAGTGGAAAAAGTTGTTTCAGAGGAAGAGCAAGTTAGTTCATTTTGATTAGATACAAAGACTTTTTCTTTGGAATAACATCCACCAATGAATTCTTCACAGTAAGACCAAGAACATGCAGGAAAATAAATTTGTCATGATTGACTTCATGTTGATTTAAGAAACCATTTTTCTGAACTGATCACATTACTGCTGTTTGTGTTACTGCTTGTTTTATTTGCCAGCATTCTTGAAAGTAAAGCTAGTTTCTGTTTGGAGAAGATAAATGTGTTTTCATCCAATTTCTTTGCACAATAATACTGACACATAGTCTCTGTTGTGTCAGCAGGGAGCCGTCCATTGAACCTTGTCCAAGATCCTGTACTGAAGCTCCATCATTAGCAAGGTGTCATTCAATCTTATTTTACTGAAAAAAAATGAGTCTTATTTGATTGAGTTCTGGAACGTCAACCTGTAACAAAAGGAGTAGCAAGCTCATTTCTAAATATATTAGCTCAATTTATTCTCAGTTGGTGAAATCATGAAATTCCAAGATGTTTGTGAGGTTTTTTTGCACTGAGGCTGAAGCAAATTTGGCATGTAGGAATGTGTGGGTGCCAGGATGGAAAATGCTGTGTATGTGATCCCTAACACTTCAGGCCCTCTAGTATATATGTAAACTGTATGGTCAGACCAAATTTACCCCAATAAACTCTACAGGTCAGGTGTCTGAGGTCAAACTAGCTATGTATGGCAAGTCACCATGACCAACAAGCCAATTGGCCTTGTGACATTGCAACCACCATTTATGACACAGTTGCTCCAGGAAAACACTCAACCCTGAACAGTTGCGAGAAAGGAAGAGAGCTTTCTATTTTTGTTGCGCTCTGACCAGTATAAATTTAATCCATTCCTAGCAAAGGAAAGATCTAGACATGCATTTCCTTACAATGCCAGCCACGCATGTTTCCTTTGAATAGTGCGGCAGGGATGTTGTATACTGGGCTACTAGATCATTAGTCACACTGAAGGAGGCAGCAGTAGATGTTCGTCTCAGGGGAGGATTGCCTGCAATGACCTCAAACAACTGTGCAAACACACTCACAGCTCACAAATCACATCCGCAACCATAGACCTCTGCCGATTGATTTTTATTGCCACATATGAAGAGTGTGGCAGACATTTTTCACAGAGTCAGTGGTGGATGAATGCTGATTAATTGAAGGTGTGTTAGAAGTTTGCTTGCAGTGTAATTCAACCCTGGAATATTCTAACCAGTGAGAGATGTTCAATGATAAAGAGGTTCTTGCCATAAGTTTTACAAGTCAATCAGGAGTATGTGCAGTTGTTCAGAATTGAATTGAGAATACCTTTCAAATTCTAGTTCAGTTCTGGAATTTTAAATCAATGTACCAAGCAAACAGGATGTAGAATTTTAATTAGAGTTTATCAAGGTAGAAGTAATATTGAATAAAATTGAAGACAATTATAACTACTGCTAGTGAAGTCGTAAATGTTGTAAATGGCAACTATACAATTTTCTATTTGATGTAGGTGAGACTGAGACTAGTTGTTACTTCTTTTACTCCACTAAATATATATTTCATGGTCTTTTTTTTTAAACTTACATTTGTGTGGATACATACCTTAGCCTTGGCTACAAAAAACAAACAAACTATAACTACTGTTATTTTGCAGAAAAAAATATTGCATGCATATTGTGACAATTTGCCCTGATTTGAGATAACACAGATTTTCCTATCAGTTAATACGCCTTATATTTAAAGTTGACTAAGCACGTACACTTTTAAGTTTAAACAATTTGTGTGTGCGTGTTTTAACAGCTACAGCAAAAACACGATGATATGATGATTTTAGTTTGGAGATCAGAATTAAGGGATAGTGACGGCACCCACTGACTTCCATTATATGAATCACAGAGGATCACGGTTTCAGCTAAAAATCTTCTTTACTGTTGGATGGCTAATAGGGTGAATAAATTAACAGCAAATATTCATTTTTCGATGAACTATTCCTTTAAAGTTTAAACTAGAGAAAACACATTTGTGTAATTTTCTTTTGATGCAGTGTAGTTATCATTAGGCCTATTTTTATAAAAGGGCCCTATTTTAAAGATCTATGCACATGGTCTAAAGTGCATGTGTATATATATATATATATATATATATGCAGGGCTTGACATTAACTTTTTTGCTCACCAGCCACTGTGGCTAGTGGTTTTCCAAAGTTACTAGGCACTCAGTATTTTCACTGGCCACAATTTTACTGTTGGGAAATTACATTTTATATGATTAAAGTTTACTCTGGCATGCTTAAATTACTTGATTTTGAGTCATTTTACTTGATTTAGAAGATTTAAAACCCTTTCAAACTTTCAAATGCAGATTGACCACCCAAATCAAGACTACATTGTATATCAGCTGGTATGTACAGGCGGGCAAGGGGTGGGCAATATGAGCATAGGCTAATATGAGAAATTGTATAAGTTATTTTTGTTAGGCTATATAAAAGAACAAAGAAGCAAATTACAAAAACAACAGTAAATTTAAAAAAAAAAAAAAAAATCTTTTTTTCAGATATTTAACTTGTATACATTTATTTAACATCTTTTGTTGTTTGATTAACATTAATGACAGACAGGTATATTTCACCATTGACTTTAGACCAGGTTTTTGTTGGTCAATGGCGCAGTCTATTTCAGTTGCCTCAAAAAAGCAACACGCCAACAATACGCCTGAACACACCTTGTTTTCAGACCAGCATGCCCATGGGCGAACAAATGGGCTCAAATGCATTTGCTATTTAAACAACATGGTCCAGGACGTGAAAATGATAACTGTGTCGGGCTGAAACTGTTGTGCATGATAGGGCCCTCAGTGTCATTGTATGGAATATGGAGGAAGAACTTAATTTCCTAGAATGATCTAATTTGTCCTAATTTAGACTAGTTCTCGCCCATTTTCTTGGGTTGGACTAATGAAATTCCACTATTGTATGACTGTTTAATTTCTTTGCAATGCAATTCATTCATTCCTCTTCCTGTCATTCCAATTGAAATTCAACTTCAATAGAATCGTGACCAATTCATTTCAAATTCCATTTTGTGAATTGAGCAACTTGTTCTTATGAATGTTTCTCAACCCAGGTGGTCATCCATCTGAGATAGGGCCAAGTTTACTTCAATTGACTGTAGGTTTATTGTCTCATTATTTATTGACATTATTGAAGTGTGTTGATTCAGAAGGTGTGTCTCAAATCAGTGGTCAGAAGCACACATAATCAGTTGAGCTGCTGGCACAAGGAGAACTGCTCCAACAACAGACAGGAACTACACTCCATTCAGAAGCTTGCGCACAATTAGAGATCTTTTATAAATCTTTCATTCATATTCATCAGAAAGTCCACTTTTGTCTTCATTTCCTTCCACTTCCTCAAGGCTACGAAAGCTCTTGAGCTTAATCAGAACAGGGATAAAGCAATTCATTCTGCTTATGTCGGTGTGAAAGAGGAGCCTCTGTCATGAGGCTGGAGAGCTCTTGACTCGTCTGCTCGAATGCTCTCCTGTGGGTCACACGTTTTTAAACAAATGAATGAAAGATGAAATGCAAATTATATGGAAAACGTGTCCTGCAAATAAATGTTGTGCTGTTCACAGCTATTGATGGGGTTGGAAAAGTGTGGGAGGGAGTGTTCGAACTGGTTTTACTGCTGACACAATAGAGCTTATTACCCCCATTCCCCCCCTGAGCAAATGGGCGGTGTCTCCATGCTGTACACTAAATGGACAGAGCTTAGACCAGCTCAGGTTCTCAGCAGGAATCATAAAAGAGAAGGATCTTACTGCCTAGATTGTTTAAGTTTTGGATTAGGTTATGTTTTACACTGACTCTGGACACATATTCAGATGAATGTGGTAACACCACTGACATAATTACTTTTTGTAAATTATTAGAAAAAATCTTCCAGTACTGTTCCAGTATTAAATGTATAAAATAATTTATACAATTTTTAAATTCATTAAATAATTATTAATTAAATTAATAAGAACTATTTAATTATTTTTATTATTGTAAGATACTGTATTTTACAACTTTTTTTTATTTAAATTTTTTGAACCAGAAAATTGGAAAACAAATGGAAACATGCATTTATTTTCTCTAAGATACTTTCAAAATTAATATTCTTTTTATTCTCAAATATACTATTCTGAATTACAATTAAAAACATTTTAAAATGTAGGCTACTATATGAATTTCTATAGGAATTGCGTACATCGTTTTTTTGCCATCTAAAAGAAGTGACATCATATTGCTTTTAGCTGTGATTTGTATTGTTTCTGGATAGTTGTGATTAGGCCTGTTGCAATAGTCGATATATCGACTTATCGCACGATATATAAACATGATCTCAATAGTTTTTGGTGACGCGATATTATGTTTACACAAAAATAAACATCACCGACATTTTGCCGATCGTGCTGCCTCTGTCATCTCGTCTGCTCTCCGAGGCGAAAGCGGGGCTCAGGCAGCTCCTTCATACACAGAGCTGACATCGACAGGCGGAAAAATGCGCCATTCGAGTCATTATAGTGCCTTCCTGACAACTACAGACAGTTTGGAAGAATAAGTACAAATGCACTCAGTTTCCGCAATCTACTGGTGCAAATATAAACATGACAGCGCGAAATGGTGCACGCTCACAGCTAGTTTCACACAGCACGCGGCAGTCGTGTCTAGTTCGTTTTCATAGAGAACGCGTTTTTGCATTCCACTGCGCCGTTTTTCCATGGAAACGTTTTAGTTTGACTCGCTTCTTTCGCAGCATCTCGTGCATGACGTGGCGCTAAAACGCGGCGCTCAAGTTAAAAGAAGTTTTTCAAACACGCCTCTAGAAAAACAGATACCTCAACAGGCCATATCTGACTGCTAAATCTGTGACTTTGTTCATATGGACATCTGACAATAGAGTACCTCAGGGATGACGTGTTTTTGTAGGCAAAACCCGGAAGCGGGTTATTATACTGTTATATTATGATTATATATTCAGTGGCATAAAATGGTCTTAAAATGACAATAATATTGCATATCGCAATTATTTCTGGGGCAATATATTGCACAACAAAAAGTAGTTATCGTGACAGGCCTAGTTGTGATATGGAGTTTTGCATATATGGCAAATTGTTGCTTTTAAAAAGTTCAGATACATACATGGTGTAGTCTAACCCCCTTCCGCCCCCCAGGGTTTTACTGCTGTACTTCTCCACCTGTGACCTGGTCATCACCCACAGCATTCTTCCCAAAACAGCCTGCAGCTTCTGACCTTCCTCCTCTGCACTTTGTCACCCTGGCTGCTCAAAAATGCCCATAAATGTGTTGTTTCAGTTTTTCTCCAGTTTGATTTTGCCGCCGACATTTTGCATTCTGACGACCCCTGACTGCTTGACGTGATGACGTAGACGCAAAGTAATCGGTTTAACGCATTTACACGGCAGAGTTTTTATTTTGTTCGGTTTATAGAAAGGTTTATCCCATCCCTCTCAAACCGATTACAATTTCATTCGGTTTGGGCATTTTTATTCCGATTGAGGTGTTTATATGGAGCATTTTCATTCGGATTGGACTTTTAAACCGATTACAATGCTCCATGTAAGCGCACCTAGTGATGCATGCTCTGTTCTCAATAGTGGGATTTTGTGCTGCTCTCCCAGTTAAAAAATGGGAGGTTGTCCCCAGAAGCTGCTGCTGTTCCCAGTCTTAGGTTTCATGGAGCTCATGAAAAGGACGGGGAATTTAGAACAGAGCCATACCGCCAAATGTAACTTTAGCAAAATATGCCAATAAAAATTTGACTAAAAAGTTTGTCTCTGGTAATTTTTGAGTTAAGTGGTCCTGACTGAACTTATATTTGACAATAGTGATAAGTACAATGGAAGGATGATAGACTATAAACTATAAAGAAACAAATAAATAATCCAGACACTGGGCTCTGATCCGACCCTAGTCTGCATAAATGTACACCAGATTCCCGATGCATGAAATAGGATAAATGGAACAAGTATTCTTTCTCATTAGGCAGAGATCTGAAGCACAATGCTAGACTAGTGCAGAGGGTTTAGAGAGGCCACGGTGGGGCCTCCCTAGACTTTGGCTCCACCTTATTCTGTGCTGTTTGGCAGTCGGCCTGCTGTTTCACAGCTGTCTGGATCTCCAGAGTTTCCACATCACTGCACTGACTGAGCCAGAAGCATCCAGGCATCCAGCACAAATTCTGAGCACATAAACCTGCTATGTCTGATCAAAACCAGAACCTTTTTAATTGTAAACAAAGCATAGAAGTGATGGGTGTAACTTTTTGATAAGCCATTCATAGGTTGATTTCCACAAAAAGTTGGGCTGAGCAACATCGCAACATTGGCTTAACCAGTGGTCTGATTTTGGGGCGGGACTGTCTGTTTGTTAGACCAGTGCTAGACGGCAGTTCTGTCTGGTGATGCTACTTATGCAGAAATTACACATTTTACCTTTAACACACTGCAATAGTATTTTATTTTATTATTTAAGTATTTTATTATGACACCTACACTGTAAAAAAGAATTGTTTTAATTTAAAAAAGGGATTAGTTCACTTTCAAATGAAAATTAGCCTTTAAGCCATTGGTGTATATGACTCTCTTCTTTCTGAAAACAGTCAGAGAAATATTAATAAATATCCTGACGCATCCTATCTTTATAATGGCAGTGAACAGAGGTCACTAGTATGAGCTGAAGAAAGTGCATCCATCCACATCCATCCATCATAAACGTACTCCACACGGCTCCGGGGGTTAATAAAGTCCTTCTGAAGTGAAGCAATGCGTTTGTGTAAAAAAAAAAATATCCATATTTAACAAGTTATGTAGTAAAATATCTAGCTTCCGTCAGACCGCCTTGCATATTCAAGTTACGAAGAAAGTGTAAAACTCTTGAAGTTCAAAAAGCTTACGCTACATCCTACGCATTCCCTATTCAACTTACGGAAAAAGTTTAACTGACGCGACACCAGTTTACACTTTCTTAGTAACTTGAATATGGAAGGCGGTCTGGCGGAAGCTAGATATTTTACTTCATAACTTGTTAAATATGGATATTTTTTTTTTTTTTTGCACAAATGCATTGCTTCGCTTCAGAACGTCTTTATTAACCCCCCGGAGCCATGTGGAGTACACGTTTATGATGGATGGTTGTGGATGGAGCCACTTTCTTCAGCTTACTAGTGACCCTTGTTCACTGCCATTATAAAGCTTGGATGCGTCAGGATATTTATTAATATTTCTGTGATTATGTTCATCAGAAAGAAGGTTATATACACCTAGGATGGCTTGAGGGTGAGTAAAGCTTGGGCTAATTTTCATTTGAAAGTGAACTAATACTTTAAAAAAGTAAGTTACCTGGTTGCCTTAAAATTTTGAGTTCATTGAAATTAAAAATTTGAGTTAATACAATGAAGGCGATTAGTTTAATCAACAGAAACTCAAAATATTATGTTATCTGAACCACATTAATTATTGAAGTTGATTTGACAAAAGAAAAAATGTTGTGATAAAAAAAATCATGAAAATATTTGTGTTAACATGCTGTAACTTTTACTCCAATATCTTGCAGTTTAACAGCTTTTTTTAAAGGCCTAATGGTAAATACACATTTTACTGCATTAAACTTTCTTTATTACATCCCTCTGTGCTTGGATAATTTTGTCAACAAAAGCATACACGGGTGAAATGTGCAAGACAGGCAGATAAGAACCAGTTTATAAGAACCACCTGCATGACATGATCAAGTAGGAGTTGTTTGTGTACATATGTTTTGAACAGCATAAATTTGGGCTGTGTGTAAAAGCGGCTCATAGGCATTTCTCTTGGCAGTGCTTTCAAAAGTTGTATTTCTGCTGTCTTTAATTGAACAATGGAACTTCATAACCCATAGTGAATGTAAATATAGCATGAGGAAAGTTTGCCTGCTCTGTAATCACTGCAGAATATAACAGCTGAGCGACAAAAGGGGAACGCATTGACTGAAGAGCTGTGGAGGAGTTTGCATGCTTGGAAACTCTTCCTTCTAGAATGGAATTTTGCATTGTTACATATCCAGTTTTCAAAATTTTGGAACCAGGGTAAACTTAAAAGATACATGCCTGAAGCTGTAAATGAGCACAATCATTGAGTGAGACTGTGACAAGATTTGTTTTCCCATGACAAATCCAATACAGTACTTTATACAGGCATCCAAGGAATTTTCTGAAACCCCCATGGATGACAAAGGCATGCTATAAATGTTAACTTCGGTAGAGTTGGTATAATCTATTTTGAGTAATTTTAATGCAAAAAAAAAAAAAAGAAAAAGAAATCTAGAAAGTGTTAACATGGTTATTCTCACATATTTTGTGATTTAATTGACCTAGTGACTTAAAAATAGTGGAGAATCTTAAATATTTTTTCATTACTTTACATCATATTAAATTTCGAAAGTTTGGAATCTCACTATACATTTTTACAATTTACTAGTGATGGTGAATAATTTTCCTGTTAATTAGGGTTAATTAGTTAACCTTATTAAAGTTTGTCTACAAAATTTACTGTAGTAGTTCATAAATTTCCCCAAGTTTGAGATCAGATAAAAAGATATTTGGTCTTTTTTGTTGAGAAGCTGCATGTCCTGTAAAAGCAACAGCTGTTTACAGAAAGAAAAAGAGTTTTAAAATGTACCACACCATTTTTAAGCACTGTTGTCCAATCAGTTCGGTCTTAGTCTAGATCAGAGTCAGTCAACCCATAAAGTCAACTTGCTTAGATCTCATACACATACTCAGGAAACCCAGGGAGCCAGAATCCTGGGGATGTAATGCAAAAGGGAGGAGCACACAGGAAATGAAAAGACACAAATATTTGCAGATGGCTGCAGATGGCATAAAACAATGCTGTATATCAATATGACCCTGTTACATAATAAATATGTGCAGTGGAACTACAAACATACATACTTGTAGCTAAACAGTTCTTATCTGTTGATATATGTACTGTACTTAACTATAGGCATTGTAGTAATTATATATTTGGATAACCCTCAGGATGTCCACAGTAGCAAAAGAACAAGGGAGAGGTAGCTGAGCATTCAGTGGCTGAATTTGGGGGCGAAGCTGTTGGATTTAACAGTTTCCTTTGAGAGTAAATCTCCTCGCTCCACTCTTCCTGCTGCTGGCCTCATTCTCAGTTCCCGCCAGGAACAGGCTAAGACTTTCCTCTGCACTCTTGGTCTTCTTCAACACCACAGAGAACCACATATAGACACACACAAGCCACCAACCAAATCTGTCACACTCTCCTTCGAGAGCACGTGAGAATGAAAGGAAAAATAGATGCACGAGACATTTTAAGCGGGCTGTTTTAGGACAAATGACATGTGATGTTGACTTCTGAAGTCTTAAACCTTTTTCAGATTCAAAAGGAAGCATTCCACAAAGAATTCAGTACATAATGTCAACACCTAATGCTTCCAGAAAAGCTTCCCCTCCCTCCCTTCCTCAGCACAGCACAGCACGTATTGAGTTCCAGACCACACCCAACCAGAGTTCTGGGCAGTTCAGGACTTTGGAGAGGAGGAGCGCACACTTTTTCCTCATTTCACTACTACTACGGTTACCCTGCAGTCACGTTCACGCTTGCATCACTTCGTCTCCACATCTGGCTGCCCTTTCCAAACTATACAATATTTGACCCTTCAGGCTTCTCTACAGCGGTGAGTGTGAATCATAATTAACTTTTTCTGCATGCAAACAGTTTTTAGGTGAGTGATAAAACTCTTAGAGAGGATCACAGCATCTCTGATGTCTAGAAAATACTGGCTGGAGTCAGTGGACAGTTAATTTATTGCTGTCTACAAGGTTTTATGTATGTGTTTAAGAGTTTATAGCCTTTTAAACTGAAGAGAGGAAAGTTTGTGAGGAAAGGGGCGTTGGCGGTGATGCTTCGCTGGTGAATCACCCGCTTATACTTATTACTAGACTTTACTTAATATTCTTAGACATGTTTTGTTTACATGTAATCTGTTTTAATTATACTTTGAACCAAGGAAAAGAATCTAGTTTGACTTCAGTTTTTACATCAGAAAAGAAAAACTATGTTTAGAAAAAACACAATAATTCTATACATAAATCTTTAGCATTTGTTCTCATGTTTGGCGGTTGTGCATTTTAAAATCATTTAGAGTGAAGAACCACCAACTTTGTCTCCCATATCGCCCCCTGGTGAAAGCATTTTATCTATCAATATAGTCAATATTCAATTAACAATCATGTTCCAGTTAAAAGATGTTGTAGATGAAAAACAGATGTTGATGTTATGAAAAAGATATATATTAGATGTAGAGGGTGTGATGTTTTGTGCTTTACAAGACCAAGTGTTGTTCCTGCGGTGGGTCTATGACATGTTTTGCATGTCTGATTAATTTTGCATGTGTGGCATGTTCAGTTTTTGCAAGACAGATAGTTGCAGTGCTTTCTTGGTGGGACATTCCAGCATGTTGCTTGTAGGACTGGTTTGGGGGTGGGGAGTGTGAAGTGTGTTCATGAGGTGCTGCCTTTTTAACTGGACTGGATTTCCGGATGCCCGTCTGCTCTGCTATTACAAAACACACACAGCCGCAGTGAGTGCCATAATTCAAACCGACCTATCAAAAGCCAAACCGCTCAAGGAAAGGATATATGCACAAGCCTTTAAAACACAGTGTGATGTATAGTCTGACCACCGTGAAAACTCATATCCACGGTTATTTGAAACATATTTATCATTCTACACAGTTTGTGTGGAGTCCACGCCACAGCTCTGTTGTGGTGGCCATTTCGCACCAACTCCCCTGTTCTGTATTAAATGATTTGGACAGTGATGGCTTTTTTCCATGCTGCAATAGTAAGATATTTTTCCAGTCGTTTATTGACTAAGTTGTTTCCAACCTCAGTTTTTTTTTTTTTCTCTTTTGTTTTGGGTCTCTGATTGATCTAACTGATGACACTCAGAAATGTGCTGCTCGCAGGGCTTTCCGGAGAATAGGTGGCGGGTTTTGTTTGCGGATGGGCTGTTTCATTAGAATGTGTGCTGTCAATGTTTGGATCAGGAAATGCCTCTCCCTTTGGCTGAGCCTAAGCTCTGGACACGTTTTTCTTCGCACGTCAAGCTCAGAGTGACCATGAAGCTACAGTAATTCTTCCATAGTCATAGATTTGGAGGGGGCGTACACCTATCAGTGTTTGTGAGACTGAATTCTCCTCCTTAATCATGTATCTTTAGCATGAAAAAGAGTTTAGCATTAAATGCTGATAGGTAAATAAACTTTAATGTTGAATCAATAACTGACTCAGAACGCATTGTGAATAAAAATCCATCTGAATATTAGCATAACACAGTATTGCAAAGCAAAAAGCTTTTAAAACTTTGTTTTAAACCATTGGACTGTGTATCCATATATATTTTCCTGATATGATTCAGTTTGGTTTGATTGATTTGATCATTTTAGTGCATTTCAGTTATACGCTGTAAAAAATGATTGTGTTTTTAACGGTAAAAGACTGTAAAAATTCTACGGTGAAAAACAGTTAATTGGTTTACAGAAAGTTTCCGTACTATATACGGTGAATAACCGTAATGTAATTTTACAGTAATATACTGTTAAATTTACAGTTTTTGGAAGTGAAAAATAACAAGTCATTGTATAATTTACACCAAAAAACAAAAAAAAAACAACGTAATGTTGCTACCGTATTTGTTACGGTAAATTTCTGGCAACCACAGCTGCTGGGTTTTTTTGTTTTTTTTTTTAACCATAAATTTAACTGATTTCTTTTACAGTGTGTAAAATAAACAGTTATGAACCGTAATTATTATAATATAAACCTTTAAATTTTGAACTGTAAAATAGACAGTAATCTACTGTAAGTGCTGTGCCATAAAACCTAAAATGTTGCTACCATATTTTTTACGGTAAAAGTTCTGGCATCCACAGCTGCCGTTTTTTCACTGTAGATTTTACAGGGATTTTTTTTTCACTGTAATTTCACGTTTGCTTGTGTATGAAAGACATTATTGCTGTACTAATGCTGTGAATTGTACATGGAAAAAGTTTCAGAGTGATGATTCAAACTGATAACTTGTCTTTTTAACTGATTATTTAAGAGAATTGGCTCATTAGTCATTCCTTTTGGGAATCATGGTACATTGGTCACTCTGTATGTTTTATATCCACTCATAAGAGTCATTTGTTGGTGAATCATGCAGAATTAGTCTCTCTATGTTTTTGATTTATTAAAAAGAACCTCATAAGACTTTATTTTGCCATTATTTTGTGCTAGGCAGTTTTTTATGCATCATTCAATACAGACTGCAAAATCATTAATAATAACACATGTAAAATGTGTTGTACATCGTCCACAAACATAATAAGCATTTAAGGTACATGAAGATGAAAATGTGCTGCTACTCCTATTTACCTAGTCCTAGTACCTTATTGTATGTTCAAATGAAACACCACATGATTCTGAACTTTAGGTTAAGGGAGACTGTAAGGGACTGGGAGATGTTTCCAAACTCTATTATTGATTCAGCAAAACTATGAGAAAGAATTTCAGATCTTGCCATGAGAATCAGCTCATTTTAAGGATATGGTAGATAGTATCAGATTATTGGAGAGTTCTCTGGAAAATAATGTGGTGAAATGAGAAGGAAAAAGTGAAGTAGTCCACTAAAGATGTTTCTATTGACTTAAGGCATTGTAATCTTTATTTGTTTTCACCAATTACAGAAAGAATAACACTGAAACTCATTCTTCTCCAGTGATAGGCTGAATCCAGGGTCACTGCTGTGTCATAGACAAAGTAGCTTGGAAAATGTGTGAATCGTAAAACCATTCCAACTCTTTGAGTCTGGGATGTCATGGTGTGTTTGCATGTTTTTGGGAATGAGACAATGAATTGCACATGTGTTGCTGTGGATTTTGGTAGCCAAGTGTGCAGAGGGGTGACATTTCTGAAGCTTACGCATAGCCACGTTAGCATATGAAAAACTCTACGAGGAGGTTTCACCTGAGAGACCAGTCTTATCAGAGACCCAGACCAGTTTCGAACACAAGAACAATGCCATGTTTAGCAATAAACAGTCACATTTCATATTAATATGAGAGGAGAAATAAACAGACATATCTCTTTTACAGGCATGTATTTAGAGATGAGCAGGGGATTTGCTCATATGTGTGGGATTTGTTCAATTTAAAGTCAGAAACTGCATTTTATAGTCATTTGGAGAATTAAAGGGAGGGTGCCTGAGTAAAGCAATAATTTTCAATTATCAATAACCTACATTAAAACCTATACTATTTTCTCTAAGGAAACACAAAAAGCAATGTGTTTTTCACTGTCTAATCCATTTTTTTAAGTACTAAATTCTGTAATTTAAGTGTAAATTCTGGATTTTCAGATGACTAATATAGTGAAAAAAATCCCTGATTTTGAATCCCAGATTTTTCAGTGTGTTTTCAGACTCTAGGATAATGTATATTAGCATAATTTTTTCAGTATTTGGCACACTACTGTTCAAAAGTTTAGCGTCAGTAAGATTGGTTTGGAAAGAAATCTTTTATGTGGCAAGGATGCATTAAATTGATCAAAAGTGACAGTAAAACTTTACATTTTTTCAAATACATGGTGACGAGAGAAGAGACTGTGGTTTTAGCACACTTAAGATTTAAAACTTGCTGCTAAGTGCACTGGACGCAACACAAAGCTCTTTTGGGAGTAACAAGAGTCCTCTCTTCATCCCTGCTTAAAGATCAAAGGAGCTACTGAGAATATGGACAGTGTGTAAATGCATTTAACATGGGCGTCCTGATTCTCAGCGAGAGAGGTTGTCTGAAAGTAGCCGCTGGGTTTCGGCAGCGTGTCTTTTGACAGATCCATGTGGGAGACGTTACTCACGCTGGCGGCGTGTCATCAGTGGAATGTGATGTGAAAACAGGGCCTGCGGCACCTGAGCACCATTGCTCTGCGGTAGAGCCATAGATGAAAGCCTATCAGCACCCAGTGTAGACTTTCAACCCAGCAGGCTATCCGAGGGCCGAATGGGACCCGACCGTGTGTGAATGAGGCTCCTCCTGAGATCAGCTGCAGCAGGAACACATGTGCCTTGCCAAAATACACTCCTTTTACAAAATGAGGAATCCCTTGTGCCAAAACTGCCTGGTATGGTGTTGAAATATCTGTGGAGAACCTCAGGGTTGTGTAATAGAGACCTTAAGGCTTCGTAAAAGTAGCGTTCACACTGTGCACATCATTCTTGCTGGGAGTTTGTTTCCTTTTTCCTTTCCCTTTTTTTTTTTTTTTTTTTTTTGTGTCCAAAAGTACTTTGCTGGGCGGGGCTTAAAATGCTTTATAGATGATACCCAAAACCAAGCTTTGTTTGTTCTGTACATTTAACTTCATTTCAGGCAGCCTGCCAAAGGCAGCAATTCTGGCTTTTGTGTTTTCTCCAAAAATAAGCTTTGTGTTCTCATTCTAGTTCACAAGCACCAGTGGTGCTGCAGGGGCTGAACAGTGAGGAAAGGATAATCAGAGATGTCAGTAACAGATCTCGGCGTGTGTTCAGAGCTGCATAATTTAATTTCCTGCGTCACTGTATATATAAGGTGCAGTTGTTAATTTGAGGAGCTATTTTTATCTGAACTGACTCAAAAATGACTTGTTTGTTTTAAGTGTGGTTTGGTGTAGTGAGTTTAATTCAGACATATTAAATAATATTTTTAAATTAAACTAGAATAAAAACAGGTAATTTAGATAAAAAGGTTGGCATTAAATGGAAATTCACTCTTTCTAAATGCGTCTTATTGATCATATTTATTAATGCATATGCTTCATTTTTTTAACATTTTTAACAAAAGTTCATAACTGGATCTTCCAGGGAAATAATAGACTTCTCTCTGGTGTCATATTCCAGATTTCTCCAATTATTTGCCCTTTTCTTACAATCGACTGAAATCTCACATTCAGGTCTGCCTCCATCCAATCAACAACCGGTGGATAAAACCAACCCCCCGTACTACATTTTTGTCTACTAGCTTCTTTAAGAAAACTTTAAGACATGACATTTTAGGTTAGCCGGCAAAACATCTTTACATACTACTATTATGGCTTTGAATTATGTCATAAAATTAGTACGGGTGGGATAAAATTAGTCACCAATTCATTGTGATCCTTCTTCAAATGATTCTGAATTTGATTGATTAAAATGATTTAAAACATATTTTTAATCCGAAATTTGCATTATTAGGGAATTTGTCTTCCAGTGTAGACAGCATCACAGATTATAATGAGTTCTGATTGCTAGATTAAATATGAACATGCATTTACTCATCTCGCTTGCACGGAAACATTCAGTATTCCTCAAAATGAATATGCAATCTCAGAATTTTACGCAAACCAGTAATAATTAACTATATTAAATTACACAAATCTACATTATGTATTTAATCTCCCTTTATTAACCAACGTCTTTTGCTGTCTTTGCAACGTCCTTTAATGATCTAATTCAACCATACTAATAAGCAGAAATGACTTTAGATTAGATTTAGAAATAAGAGCGTTGAACTTACTTCTCCTGTATCCTATTGTTCTTTAATCCAGAATGGCTGCACAGCTGAAAGGTTTGTTTGAGCTGCGCCCTCTGCTGTACAGGCGTAAATATGCATTTCCTTCAGCCTGAGGCTTATTAATTTCACTTTTGGTGTGAAAGGACCTTTACAATAACCAAAAACAGAACTTTTTTTGTTGTTTTTAAAAAACAACAAGCAAGTCCAGCCCAGGTGAGGAAAAAGTAACGCAAAAGTAATGTAACGCATTACTTTTTATAAAAAGTAACTAAGTAACTCAATTAGTTACTTTTTTATTGTAATGCATTACTTTTAAAAGTAACTTTCCCCAACACTGGTGCTATAGAATGTAATTCTGGAGAATATATGACAAAGAAAACAAAGGAAAAGTAAGGTGCTGTTTTCTGCATCACATGAATGTAGTGGCACAGACGAGTCAAAGATGTGTGGCAAAGGTCTGTTTGATTCCTTGATCCTTGTAGCGAATTACAACACAAACCCCAGATTACAGATATTATACAGATTACCCAAGATACCCCTGACAAACATGCTGTCCGGCAGAATGTGTGAAAATGCTCATCTTGATGTCTTTGTGTGAACTGCAGCCATCGAATGTTACAAGAGGCCTGTTAGGAAATAAGTTAGATGGGACCCAGCAGGCACATTTCAGCTGCTTGTGATTAATTTTAACTTTATTGAGCAAGAACAGGGCCTGTGTTTAATTTACAACTGTATTTTAAAACAAACGCCTGTCCCTGATAGGATAAACATGAGTGCTTCAGTGGAATTGAATATGTGTGAATGCATTGATCTTAATTAAATCATTGTTTATAGCTTTAAGAAAGCCTAGCACTTGAGCCTGAGAGATGAAGATGTTGTTTATCCGTGGCTGTTAACCTTCACGGCTTCACAACTGTTTCAGAGAACGGTTCTAGCCCCTTTCCTTTTATCCTGGCAGTGAAGGACGAATAAAATGAAAGGCGTGCATGGGTTGACTTCACACTAAACTCTGTGCATCATCATTTCTGCCCGTTTCTGATCCATTGCACGTTTTTCTTCCCTTTTATCTGTACTCTTTCTGATCTTGAAGTGCATTGGTCTCAGGAGTGTGAAACAATCCATGAATGCTTTGTTACCTTTGGGCCGACATTTGAAACCACAGGCCATGTCAAACGTACACACTAAAACATTCCCCCTCATATCCCTTGTTTACTTTGAGGTTTTCCTTCTTGCTCAACACTGGTAGTTAGGGTCAGGTTGGGTCAAACTGGGTGGTAGTGTGTTCTGCAGTTAACATTTGCATGTTTTTCTCATCATTTATGGATTTATTTAACAACTGCTGTATTATCTGGACTTCGTGAGCACAATATTTGGACCAGACATAATTCATAAAACACTTAATCCTTTGGATTTGTTTCATGAGTAGAGTTAGGGATGTCTGGCTGCATCATGTTACTGAGGAACATTCCTTTCCCTGAGTTCACGCTGCTTCTGTTTAAATACTGTCGGAGGCACAATGACGCACAATGAATCGGAGTAATTGTTAGGTCTCCTGTGCGGTAACTGCTGCTTTTGACGTCACATCTCAGGATGGTCACTAGCGAAGGGCTTTGGGATTGTTTTTGCGGTCAGTGCCAGTTCATCAGAGGACAACGGCGAAAGTTATAAAGGTAACATTCGTTTTAATCCATTAACCTATGTGGATAACTCGGATACAACTGCATATATGTAATAAAACAACCTATATTTTGAAAGTAATTTTATAAATATGTACAAACAGCATTCACATCATTGTCACATGGTATTTACAGCTTAGGTTATTGGCTCAAAAAGTTCTGTGGTCCCATGGGACTGCAGAATATGCAAATAAAGTGAAACTGTTTTGGATAGTTCACCCAAAAATGATAATTCTGTCATAATTTCTCACCCTCATGTCATTACAAACCTGTATAACTTTCTTCTGATATTTTGAAATGTCTTTCTTGTTTGGTCCATACAGTGAAAGTCATTGTAGTCTGGTATTTTGCAGACCACATTGACTTTCATTTCACAGTTGAAATTTTCAGGTTTGGAACAACAAAGTAAATGGTGATATCATTTTTTATTTTCGAGTAAACTATCCCTTTAATTCAATTATTTAATAATTGAAACAGGTCTGTTGACGTTGTTACTGAAATGATTTTCAAATGAATCAACATTTAATCGAATCAGAATTGAAACAAATCTGTTAATCAGTGCTGATTCCCAGTCCTAGTCGTTTTGTAACTTACATGCCCTGGATTAAATCCGCAAAGCTTTGCTGGGTGACATTGAAGCTTTCCTTCTCAATCATTTGTTCCATGACTGCAGTTTCTGTTTTCAGCAGTGGCCGACTTGGAAGCTTGCTGGAGACTGCGGCTTTTATGAAAAAATGACATTAAAAGTGAAACTCAAGTCAGCGTTTTCCACCAAGCTTAGAGGAAATGAGCAGGGGCTTCTTAGTGTTTACACACACACACATACATGCAGACATTTCTCCTCACAGAAATAAGTCGACATGGCTTATCTGCTACCTTTTTAAAATGCTGACTCCAATTAATTTACTAATGATGGTTCGTAAGTGCTCTGGAAATCTCAAGGCTTTTTAGGTATGGCTGTCATTATCATCCCGCAGGATTGTACATAGCAAACTCAAACTACACGGCCGGTTTCCAAGACAAACGTTCATAGGTTTTCACGTCTAAGCCTATATAAACTTTAACGGGGCCTCAGCCCCCCAACTCCATTATGAGGTTGAACTAAAAGCTGGATTTTTTTTTCCTCTTTGTCTTGTGCAGCTGTGGTACAGATGTTTGTGATTTGACTTTAGCCTGACTGATTGATCTAATGTAGAGAACTGACATATTTATTCATTAAAATGGTTAGCCACACTCAAAAGCCACACAAGGTGTTTAGATTGAATGTAATCACTGTTGTTGCAGTTCTGTCCTCTCTTGTTTTAGATTTATAGACATAATCCAGATCCATCATTTAAAGGAATATATTGGCTTCAAATTAAGTTCAGAGTCGGACCAGCAATGTTTTAGTATTATCTATATACTTTTATAGTTTTTATTAATATTTTAAATTCGATTTTTAGATTTTTTTTTTTTTCATTTATTTACATAAACTGTGCATTTTTTGAGCTGTAAAGTTGTTTAAATTATGATTTTTACATTACTTTAAAAGTTTTAGGCTTTATGTTGTCATGGCAATGAATTTTGGAATATAAAATTGAATATAACTTTACACAGAAAAGGTTTATAAACAAATTTAAAGTAGTTTTAACACACATATTGTTTATGTCTTGTGGCGATAGTATTGAAACAGTCAGTATTTTAATGTTTATGGATTGGCCCTATTCAGTTCCAATAAGTGCCTCACTGTAACAGAGATTTTTACATTTTTAAAGAAAAGTAGGGACAAGTCATTAATGTTTGTGGTTTTTAACATGCTGGCATTTGAGCTGATATTATACTGAATCTAGAATATTTCTATAAGATCTGTGTGGTTGTGTATTGCCGCTTTTGATGATTACAGGTACACAGTTCCTGTGAAAGCTGATCTGAATCAACTGTGAAGCTGATTCTACTCTTGCCTTTGGCCTTGGTGAACCTCTACAGTAGATCTTTTGTTCCTAAAAGGCCTGAGAGGACCATGCACAGACGATTATCCCTCTGTGTAGCCAACAT
Organism: Hypophthalmichthys nobilis; assembly: GCA_037950665.1. Taxonomy (NCBI): domain Eukaryota; kingdom Metazoa; phylum Chordata; class Actinopteri; order Cypriniformes; family Xenocyprididae; genus Hypophthalmichthys; species Hypophthalmichthys nobilis. Next base: position 27,574,048 of record CM075475.1, on the reverse strand, counting down.
ACAATTTTCAGTATGTTCTTCCTCATGTATCCTGTATGTATGTGGTGGGCCTCCGTCTCGTCAAAGGGTTTCATTTTTCCTCACTTCTTAACCATCTACAGGAATTTTCTTCCTCAATTTCCCACCATTCAGAGAGCTACAAGTGACATAAACAACAAAACACTAGTTCTCTGTGTGTTAAATGCCACATTTGTGCCATTCTAGATTACAGCAAATTAACAGGCGCCTCCCAGCAGCTCTTGAAAATGCAGTGAGACAAGCAAATTGCTACAGCGTCTGCTGAAAAATACATAAAGCAATAGCCTTAAAGGGATAGTTCACCCAAAAATGAAAATTCTGTCATCATTTACTCACCCTCAAGTTGTTCCAAACCTGTATAAATGTCTTTGTTCTGCTGAACACAAAGGAAGATATTTTGAAGAATGTTTGTAACCAAACAGATCTCGCCCCCCATTGACTACTATAGTAGGAAAAAATACTATGATAGTAAATGGGGGGGGGCGAGATCTGTTTGGTTACAAACATTCTTCCAAATATCTTCCTTTGTGTTCAGCAGACATTTATACAGGTTTGGAACAACTTGAGGGGGAGTAAATGATGACAGAATTTTCATTTTTAGGTGAACTATCCCTTTAAGACCTTTAAGTTATTTAGTTTAATGATATTTGTATATTATTACATATACATTTTTAATGTTAAAGTTGTGATGAAACGGAAGCGACAGATATTTTCTTCCATATTGTGATCCAAGTGCGGATTTAACAGAAAAGAAAAAATGTAGGGCGGTGACTTGATTCTATGCATCAGTTTTTGATTGGATGTTGAGATGTGGGCGTTGCACTCAAAAGTGGAGGCAGATGAACAAGCTTGTAAGGGCAGAGTTTAAGTGAACTAAATGATTGAAGAAGTCCTGTATACGTCGCTGGGGTGGGTGGTCCCCCTCGGTTGAAATCGCAGTCCGGGAGGGAGGGGTAATGGAGCAGAGGTAAGGGGGCACAGAGAGTGATTACGCCCCCTTGTGGCGCTGACGCTGATTATGAGGTAAAAAAAAAAAAAAAAAAGAGAGAGAAAAAAGAAACATATGCATGGATGAATTGTTCACAATAAGATTTATAACTTGTCACAGGTTTCCAAAAATAGGGTGAATTTTCATTTCTTGCCGACTTGCCGGAATCCAAAAAAATAAAAAAATCGCTTATGAATTGTACAAAAATAGAACAATTTTTCAAATCTGAACAACTTTTATGATATTTGTGATATCTTTTATGATATCTTTTGCATCCAGTCCCCTTTCAGTGTTATTGCATGATTCAAATATGATGAATTTTATTTATTTATTTTTGGGGGGTGAGCTGTCTCTTTAACTTGATCAACTTTAACTTCATCTTAATATTTTCCAAAAATGACTTGGAAAAGTCATACAGTTTGCACTGTTGTCTCAGAATAACTTGCTCAACACATTTGCTAGTTAAAATCACAGGTTTTTGGACAGCATGTTTTGAGTTTTTCGTCTCTCGTTCCTCCTCCTCTTGCTCCTCCTTTTTCAGGCTCTACGCCTCTCAGTACAACACAGGAAGGCAGCTGCAGAGAAAATTAAGAGCATGTGTGGACTGAGACCACGATACACTATGATTTAATGAGACCAGCCTCCCACTTTACACTCTAGAGACAGACAGCTAATGTACAGCCTGCGGAGATGAAGGTCTCCAGAGGATTTCCACTACAGGCTCTGAATAAATGACCAACATGCTTATCCTTTATTAATGCCTACGCTTAATTTGGTTCCCAGTACCTTACCTGACCTTACAAGAAATTGTGAAAGTTAAAAAAGAAGTGATTTTTCAGGCTTGCGATTGTAGAGACTGCTCTGAGAAACTTGTACGAGACGAGCGTCATCCTGTATCCTCCCACATTGTGTCTCCCTTGTGTACTGAGGCTGGCTTCCTGTTTCTCAGATCTCTTTTATTATGACCGTGTTGACTGAGTCTTTCTGGCTTGGTTGTGAGCTGTTATTGGGTATGTTTCTTTGCTTTCTTCAAGCTGAGGCTCAATTCTTTAATTGTTTTCCCGCCTAAACTCTGAAATGCGACATCCCATCTTAAAGGGACAGTTCACCCACAAATGAAAACTCTGCCATTTTATATGTTCTTTCAAACCTGTTTGACTTTCTATCTTCTACACAAAGAAGTTTAGCAGAATCTCTGGATTCTTTTCTATACAGTGAAATTGAACTGTGACTTGTCAAACTCCAAAAAAGATTTTTGTTTGTAAAAAGATTTTTGTTTGAAAAAACATTTGTGTTTGTGAAGTAATATAATAGATCTGAATTTAAGACTGAAGATTGAAATTTAAGTTGCTCTTTCCTTGAAAACCTTGCTTGACATTCAGCTATATTTCTCCATTTTTTTGTGTTTATGCCTTTCTATCATGGAAGAGATAAAGTCATAACAGGTTCCTTCCATCCATTGCTTGTTTATGTTAGAGAGTTTTTGCATCTTGGCTCAGTGGCGCCACCTCAGGTCAGATTGAGATGATCATGTCACCAGTCATTAAAAGGTATACCTGGAGCAACTCAGTAGTTTTTGATGAGCTGGTTGTGGAGGAGATTGAGATGTTGGTGATGGGAGGTGTGTAATCTGTTTAAGCTAGGAAACAGATTAAATGAGGACCACTTGTGTGCATTAAATGGGGAGAGCATCGTCTTTAATACTCAGCTGCTACTTTTTGGAATCATTGATTTCTATCAGTATGTTCTTTTACCTCCTTCTGTACCCTTTTTATTAACAAGAAAAGACCTAGAATTTTTTATTGTCTTTTCCAGACACTACAAGCCATTGGGCCCTATTTTAATGATTTAAGCACATGGTCTAAAGTGCACGGCACAAGTGTACTAGGGTGTGTCCGAATCCACTTTTGTTAGTTTACCGACAGGAAAAATGGTCGGCGCACCTGGTGCATGGTCTAAAAGGGTTGTCCCTATTCTCTTAAAGGATTAGTTCACTTTCAAATAAAATTTTCCTGATAATTTACTCACCCCCATGTCATCCAAGATGTTCATGTCTTTCTTTCTTCAGTTGAAAAGAAATTAAGGTTTTTGATGAAAACATTCCAGGATTATTCTCCTTATAGTGGACTTCAGTGGTCTCCAAACGGTTGAAGGTCAAAATTACAGTTTCAGTGCAGCTTCAAAGGGCTTTAAACGATACCAGACGAGGAATAAGGGTCTTGTCTAGCGAAATGATCGGTCATTTTCGAAAAAATTTTAAATGTATATGCTTTATATAAACAAATGATCGCCTTCCAAGTGGTTCCGCCAAAACTGCACTTCCGTATTCTTCAAAAAGCTTATGCTGAATGCTTTCCCTATCCAACTTACGGAACAAGTGCAGCGCCAGTTCCATTTTTTTCTGTAAGTAGAATAGGGAAGGCGTAGGACATAGAAAGACATGAACATCTTGGATGACATGGGGGTGAGTAAATTATCAGGAAAATTTTATTTGAAAGTGAACTAATCCTTTAATGAGTAATGGGAGTGTTTTGGGCGTAACATGCAATAAACCAATCGGAGTCTCATCTCCCATTCCCTTTAAAAGCCAGTTGCGCTCATGCCATGGCAGATTCGCTATTTACATGGCGGAATTTGCAAGTGGAAAAACTGAACGCTTCTCTTTTATTCAGCTAGGATTCATTAAATCGATCAAAAGTGACAGTAAAGACATTTATAATGTTACAAAAGATTATATTTCAAATAAATGCTGTTCTTTTGAACTTTCTATTCATCAAAGAATCCTGAAAAAAAAAAAATATTGTACACAAATATTTTGTACAATTGTACACAATAAATGTTTCTTGAGCAGCAAATCATCATATTAAAATGATTTCTGAAGGATCATGTGACACTGAAGACTGGAGTAATGATGCTGAAAATTCAGCTTTGATCACAGGAATAAATTACTTTATAAAATATATTCAAACAGAATTTATTTTAAATTGTAATAATATTTCACAATATTACTGTTTTTACTGTATTTTTAATTAAATAAATGCAGCCTTGGTGAGCAGACGAAACTTCTTTTAAAAACATTAAAAATCTTACCGTGTCCAAACTTTTGACTGGTAGTGTGTGTGTGTGTGTGTGTATATTAATTATATATATATTGTGCAATTGACTTTAGACCAGGCTTTTGTTGGTCAATGGTGCAGTCTATTTCAGTTGCCTCAAAATAGTAACGCGCCAACAATGCGCGTTACTATTACTACTAATGGTATACTACTACAATGCATTTGCTATTTAAACAACGTGGCGCAGGACATGAAAATGATAACTGTCGGGCTAAAACTAGCAAAAAACACTTGCGCCTGGTGCCGCATTGCGCCGGGAGTATGATAGGGCCCATTATCTGTTTCATCATTCAGTTATATGTCCCTTCCAGCTGCAATGAGACTAATATCATAGTTCACAGATTTTACACAGATTTCTGCTTGATTATATCTACTTAACATTGCCACTAAATGTCTCAAACAAAACTACGTAACCAAAGGATTTTGATTCCTAGCAAATGGATAAAACTCTGCTTTCACAAAACCATATGTGGTGTTAAAATAATCTGAACATGTATTTCACAGCCTTAGTGCTGAGGGGAAATTGTCTTTTGGGGTGTCTTTTTTCCCCTCTCTCTCTCTTTTAAATTTATTGTGTCCTCAAGTACTGAGCATTAAAGCACTTCAGTGCAAAAAAGAGGGTTTCTCACCTCCAGTATAAACTTACATCCACTATACAAGGGGAAAGGGAAAAAAAGCCATTCATAAATGGCTCGAAGCAGCAGGCTGAGATGTATAGGCTGTCTGTATGTGGCCGTGCTTCAGTGAATCATAGGAAGCTAAATTAGCAGCCGACTCTGAGGCTCATGTGCGTGACGTAGGCTGAAGCTGACTGCATTTTTCAGCAAATCCCGTGTGAGGTTTTGAACTTAGCTACTGTCTATTGGTCTAGTTCTAGTGTAAAATCGCAAGCCTGACTCTTCATGTCTTCCACTCCAGACGGGTACCCCTTACTAACTTAGTGATTTTGGCAGTATTTTAGTTTTAAAAACCTTTAGTTTTTTTTTTTTTTTTTTCCACTTCTTATGCATGATATTTTTATTTCTTATGCATATGATGTGATTATTTTATGATTATTTAAATTCCTTTTCTATGTAAGGCACTTTGAATGCCCATTGTGTATGTGATATAAATAAACTTGCCTTGCCAATCTGAATAGGGAAGGACTGAAATCTCAATAAAATCTGACAACTGGTATTGTAGATGCAGCTCCTTAATCTTGAATTATGCTAAAACTGTTTATTAAACAGTTTATTTGACTCTGTATTGTTTTGCATGTTTACACATTTATTTATTTATTTATTTGCTAGGTTAGATAGTACAAGGTCTAGCAAGTGTGCAAAACAAAAATAACAAAAATAGGTAACTAATAATATAAATAGTTTAAAAATAGTGTTTTTCCTTTATTTTCCTGTCATAGGTGTTCACAATTCACTGTTCTAAATTTGTATTTTGAAAATACAAATAGTTATTGAAAAGTACTTCCAAGATCAAAGTTCAGAGTAAAAAGAGGCTGTTCAAATGGACACATGGTGATTTTCCCACCAGATCTAGAGAAGCAGAGACTAACACTACTATTGCTCAAATTCGAGTTCTAGTTCTCAGTATCAGCTCTCATGAGTGTCTGTGTATTCATGATGTTTATAATATTCATGTGTCTTCTTTTTTTCTTTTCTTTTTAGATTCTCTTGCTTTTGATTTTCTGTTCCACCATCAGCCATGTTGATTATTTTGGCCTTCATCATCCTCTTCCACATAACCTCAGCAATACTACTCTTCATAGCATCCATCAGAAATGTAAGTTGATTTTCTTTAGTCTTTTTTTTAAATTAGTCTCTTACTGTTCATTGTTTGTCTTTGGGATTTCAGCAAAAAATCCCAGCAAAACTCTAGACATTAAACTTTGGTGCTTAACTCATCCAGCACCATTTCTGCTAAGCTTACCTTAAATTGTGCGACCCGTTGAAGAGAGGTGTGCTGTCATTTTTCTAAGCAATCAAAACTCAAAACATTCTATTGTAAATACATAAATGCAAAACATTTTGTAGCATGTTTTTAGCATGTTCATCAGTTCTTGAGATGTTTTTTTTAGTCATGTAACTGAGTTAGAATGGCATAATTTTATATATTATTTGGTAATATATAAACTCATTAATGAATAACTACATAGGAACAAATGAGTAGCGCAATATTAACACTAGTAACTACTATTAATTAACAAGAAACTCTGATTAACAAATTAGTAATAGTGCATAGTCGAATGTGGTAGTTCACTATTAGCTAATCAGTAACTATTTTTTCATACCTCCCAGAGGACTGCTAAGAACTATATATATAGTTAATATGAATAATGCATAATGTATAATAAATTCTAAAGTGAAGGTAATGGTAACACTCTAGTAATGACTCAAGTATTACCAAATCCTTCAGAAGGTATTACTAATTATTTCGAACCGTATTCTAAAATGAAAACCATAATAACTATCTAGTAATGACTGAAGTCATTGCCAGCTTTTTTTTTGTTTTTTTTTTTTGTAAGGTTTTGGATAATAATTCCTTTCAATGGATTTGGTAACACTTGAGCCATTACTTTTGGGTTACCATGAGCTTCACTTTAGAATACTTACTGATCCAAATAATTAGTAATCGCTTTAGAATGAATTATACATTATGCATTAGTCACATTAATTATGAACCTGTATATAATAGTTCATATTAGTGCTCTGGGAGGTATGAAAAAATAGTAGTTACTGATTAGCTAATAGTGAACTACCACATTCAACTGAGTACTATTACTATTTTGTAAATCAGAGTTTCTTTGTTAGTTAATAGTAGTAACTAGAAAGTTAATATTGCGTTACTCATTTGTTCCTGTGTAGTTATTCATTAATGACGGAACAGTATTCTAAAGTGTTACCCGTTATTTATTTATACATATATAGGCTGTAAAATTATAACATTAAGTTAAAACTAAACTATTCTCCATCTTTTCTAGGAATGGTGGGTTTCAAATAATTTCTCCTTAGATCTCTGGTATTACTGCAACACCACAGAGTGTTATGACATACCAAAAAGTGCAACCTCTGAAGCAGGTAGGCCTTGATTATCTTAAAATCTAAAAATATAACCAGTATTTATTTTGGACAAGGCAAAATGATTTACAGTATAAATGTTTGCATGTTTTGTATTAATGGCATTGTTTAAAGTTGCTTATTGAACAAACCTGGCTAGAAGCAGACAGACACTTATTGCCTTTTGGTTCAGTTGCAACATAGCATCACGGAGCAATGTGTTCAATTAGTAAAATGCAAAATAGACATATTTTCTGAGAACGAGACCATATAAATCATCTCCAGTCATTTCTGCACAACATTTTCCACAAATGAACCTTGTGTCATGTTCTCTTCCTCTTTATCAGCCTATCTTCAGACTGTCCAGGCCACCATGATACTGGCCACTATCTTGTGCTGTGTGGGTTTCTTTGTCTTCATCCTTCAGCTCTTCCGTCTGAAGCAGGGGGAAAGATTTGTCTTTACGGCCATCATTCAGCTCTTGTCCGGTGAGTTCATGCCCACAATATGTATTTTAAATCATCTTTATCAGCACATTTGTGATTTCCCAGTTAGTCTATTTACTATATGCAAAGGAAAATGTACAGTCAGCTGATCATTACACAAAATCAAGAGCGGTCTTAAACGACCTTGAAAAGGTTTATTTTGTGACTAAACAATTATTTGAATCATCACTTTTTTCTAGTCTGTAAATTGCCCCAATTTTAAAAATGTTTGGCTCCCACTTTATTTTAACAGATGACCTATTATGCATTTGTGTAGTGTTACTCTTTGAGCATTAAAAAGGTCTGCAAAGTACAAAGTCACTCCAAAGATAGTTATTCTTTATATCAGTAAGCTCTGTTTCTGAACTCCCTTAAACGGCTCGATTGTAAATTTTCTTCTGGCAACGAACATGTCACAATATCCCTCATTTAAAAGGATAGTTCACCCAAAAATGAAAATTATCCCATGATTTACTCACCCTCAAGCCATCCTAGATGTGATCCTAGACTATCTTCTTTCAGACGAACACAATCCGAGATATATTTAAAAATATCCTTGCTCTTCCAAGCTTTATTATGGTAGTGAATGGGGGTCTGGATTTTGAAGCCCAAAAAATGCATCCATCCATCATAAAAAATAATCCATACAGCTCCGGGGGTTAATAAAGGCCTTCTGAAGCGAAGCAATGGGTTTTTGTAAGAAAATTATCCATATTTAAAACTTTATTAACTATAACAACTAGCTTCTGGCAGATGACCTTACGAATCAATTAGCGGAGGAAGAATTGTGACCTGACACATGACCCAATGATGATTGTGGAAGCACAGAGGAGAGAGCAAAACAAAACACTAGTCACAAATTAGAAGTCTAAACCGAGAAATTTCAATATAAGAGAAGAGTAGCTTGAGTTAGTTGCACAGCCATATTTGTTTAAATCGTGAGAGGCGTCTAAGCTTACGCTACTCCTACATCCTGCGTCATACATCGCATCAGGGGTTACTCGTTTGGTAGTATGCGTACGGTCATCTGCTAGAAGCTAGTTATTTTAGTTTATAAAGTTTTAAATATGGATATTTTTCTTAAAAAACGCATTGCTTCACTCCAGAAGGCCATTATTAACCCCCTGGAGCAGTATGGATTATTTTTATGATGGGTGGATGCAGTTTTTTGGGGCTTCAAAACAGGCCCCCATTCACTACCATTATAAAGCTTGGAAGAGCAAGGATATTTTTAAATATATCTCTGATTGTGTTCATCTAAAAGAAGATAATCATATACACCTAGGATGACTTGAGGGTGAGTAAATCATGGGATAATTTTTCATTTTTGGGTGAACTATTCCTTTAAATAATTCCTGCCCAAGACATTTGCAAATAAAAAGGGCATTAGTAGTGTGTTGAATCTCGCCGTTATGGTAAGGGGTATGAAATTTCAGAAAGCAGTTGACCAATCACAACACATTGGTCCAGCCTAACACATTGTGCTTTTCTGAAGGAAGGGCTTCATAGAGACACGAACGTTCAAAACGTTTTTTTGAACATTCAAGCATAAAAAAACCTATTCTAGTAGACCCCAAAAACTAAATCAAGACTTGATAAATAAGCATAATATGGTACCTTGAGGCACTACTATGTACTGCCATTTAAATTAGTTATCGTGATACAATGCAGTTATTGTGTACATACGTGGTTTTACATTGTACTTATATTTTTTAAAAATACCTTCATGTAAATACAGCTGTAATTAATTTCTGTAATTACATCTATAACCTTCCCCTAAACCTACCCATACCACCAAACCTATCCTAACCTTACCCGTATCCTACCTCAATAGCAGCAAAAGTGTTTTGTAATACAGTATGAACACAGTAAGTACCTAACAGTTTTTGTAAGTGCATAGTAGTTAAAGAACTAACATAAAGAGTGACCAGTGTTGGTATCTATTGTATTGTGGGTTGAATGTTAAATCTGCATCTGCCATGTAATAGCCTGTGAAGCTGATATGGCAATCAATCGAAATGCAACTAACTGTAAATTGCCTCTTCTTTTCTTCACTTCCGCAGCCTTCTGTGTGATGACCGCTGCGTCCATCTACACAGCAGAGCACTTAAACCTCAAAGGTGATGAATTTAAGAATGGAGATTACGGGTACGCCTTCGTCGTCGCCTGGGTCGCCTTCCCCATGACACTTCTGAGCGGCTTGATGTATCTAGTGCTAAGAAAACGCAAATAAAGCGCAACACACCACCTCACTAGCTGCCACCAGCTACAGCCTTAGCCAAGAGACTTTATTTGTAATGATACTTGTTTTTATATGTAGATTAAATACTTGCCAAAGTTAGAATGAAGTAGTTCAACTTGTAATATTAATCACTGCATACTGGAAACTTAATTAGATTTTATTCATAGTATGTCACTTTTTTTTTTTTTTTTTTTTTTTTTGTGTGTGTATAATTTAGTTCTACCTGCCCAGTAAAAGAAAAAAAAAAAGTGCTGTGATTTAGAGAGTTAAAATAGGGTGTGGAAAAAAGACAAGAATGGGAGATATAATAGGATGTATTTATAACATGGAACCACTATGGGCTCGACATGTATTCATAAACAATACATGGTGTGAAATTGGCCTTATATGTAACACTTAATGTGTAGTAAGTAACATGCTAGTGTGATGTTTCCTGGTCATAAATGTGCTTGGGGAAAATTAAGTAAAAACAACTAAATCTGAAATATTGTGCTGCCAGTTTGCTGAGCACTAATATTATACTTGAAGCTGAACAAATTGTCAATATTAGTGGCACGATGTGTTCTCATGTATAGTTTTTTTTTTTTTTGTAAAATATTCTTTTAGTGTTGACTAATTATATTGCATGTTTTTATTTGTTTGCAGCATTTAATTTGAAATCTCTATTAACACAAGTACAGATCTGTAGTTCTTAAGACATTGTGTTTGATTAGGGCACTTGGGATATGCGTCATATTCTTGCGAATAACCTTAAGATAATGGTGTTGGTGAAGCACACCAATGGTTTGTTTTCCGGTCTTGTATGTAATCTTTTCATCCTCAAATCTACTATATGGAATAAAAAGCAATTAGCTAAAATTATTTAGGCGAAAGTGAAGTTAAGCTGTATTTATTAAGACTAACTGCAATGTTGCTGTTAATATTTTTTGTAATGAAGTATTATATCAACAGGCCTGAACATGTTTGTTTAATGCTCACCTTTCAGGAGGTTTTAATGAATATTAGTGAAGGCTTTTGTAATTGGAATGAAACCACAATGGCAGCTTTGTTTTTTTAAAACGTCTGCTGACTTGTTCAGGTCTGCTCTGTTTCTGGAGACTGATCCCCATCAAGGGTTCAATATTGTTCTTTTTTAATCAAATAAATGTATTTTACATTAAAAACCACTTGAGGCTCTCTTCTCTTTCTTGTCCGGTGTACAGCATCCCCACCAAAATACTGCCGGGTCATTCTCAAAATATGGTGACACATATGATCCAAGACAGTTCAGTCATGAAAAAGACATCATTTAGGCCCGGTTTCACAGATAGGGCTTAGATTAAGCCAGGATTAGACCTTAGTTCAGTTTGGACATTTAAGTAGCTTTTATAAACGTGCCTTAGGGAAAAAAAAAAAAAAAAAAAAAAACATTAATGGTGTGCATCTTGAGACAAAACAATGGCACTGACATATTTTAAGATATATCAGTACAAGTTGCTTTGAGTTAAGACAGCTCAAACATACATTTTAGTCTAGGACTAGCTTAAGCCTTGTCTGTGAAACTAGGGGTAAATGTAATAAAAGAAATGGTTTGACTCTAAAACAACAACAACAACAAAAAATATAATAAAAACATGCAGAAGTGCCTGAAAAAAATCTCTCATCTCCTTCATCTGGTGCAAATGTCACTTCACTGACATTTTCAGTTATTATTTTTTTTCCAGGTTAAGTATTAATGTAAGGTGTTTAGTGTGCTAAAGTCTAAAAGTAATTAAATAATTTAATAAGACCATTTAATGTCATTCAAATTGTTGTGGAAAAGTACTTCCAAGCTCAAACATCAGCAGGAGAAATGGCTGTTCAAATGTGCACAGATATTTCCTGATTTCAAAATATTACTGGTGTATCCAAAATGGTCAATATTTATGATAATGTCTTTTTAATAGTCTTCTTTTATTATTTATTCTTTATATATTATTATTCTTTTACATGTTACTGATTTCTTTAATCATTTATATATTTTCTACTACATGCTCAGATATGTTTGATTATTTCCAAATGTAAGATTTTTGTTGTCTCTTCTGTGCTGTAATATTAAGTGGGTACATGTTTTATTAGAACTGATTATGTGATGTACCTTTGTATCAAAATATGTTTCCATCTTTGCAGATAATTTTCTCTTAACCCTTTCATGCATGGTGTCCACTACAGTGGATAGATATTTGGAAGCCATTTTTAACCATTTAGGTTGTAGTACTATGTCCCAACCACCAAGCGGTGAATACCCAAAGCCTTGTCTACCATTCCGTTTAATTAGTGTCTTTGTATCTCTTTGTTGTTTTGAGATATTGCATATAATCAAAAAGGCGGAGGGAAGAGGACATGCACCAAGTACCTCAGGAATAAGTTTTAAATCCTTTTATTCTCACAAAACAGATACAAAAAAAAAAAAAAAAAAAAAAAGCTAAATAGGATGTAAGAAATACTTTTATCCAGATTTTAACAATATTTTTCTAGACAGATACAAAAAAAATATATATATATATATTTTTTAGCTAAATAGGATGTAAGAAATACTTTTATCCAGATTTTAACAATATTTTTCTTGTAAATTTTTTTTCTCTCCAGTGGACGTCATGCACCACAGGGTATATTATGCCTGTTGGGCCTATATATAGGTTCCTCCTTATTTGTATGTTTTAGTTAAAATTATGATATAATTTACACTTGAATAGTTTTATTAAACTATTCTGATGTATGAAGTACTGGTATATAGAAACCTATACAAAGGAGTCTGATAAAAATGTCAAACGACTTGGAGGCTTTTGCATCTGAAGTCTTCATATTTGTATTCATACATTTGCTCTTAGTATATGTTCAAAAAACATGTTTTTTTTTTTATTTCTATTAAATCACTTTTTATAGCATTGATGCATGGTGTCCACAACAGTGGACAGATATGTAACTCCCTCAAAATAAAATATATGAAAAAAAGTTGACACGATTTTTCACTTGTTTAAAAGAAAAAACAAACATTTAAAAATTACTTTGTGATTTAATTCATGCATGAAAGGGTCAAAGGTCTTAAAGGTGTCAAAACACCTCATATTTTCATCTATCTTTGACATTTTTTGCTAAATAAATTTGTTATTCCTTATTCAAATTTGATCTCTGACATAATCATTGCTGGATCTCATTGCATCAATTACGTTACTTACCTTTTCCCCCCAGTCAATTTACATGTCATTGGTGCAACATTGTTTAATGTTTGTGTGGAAGATTTTTTTATCCAGAAAGAAAGAATGATTGTACTGATCTTACTGATTCAGATAATGCCACTGATACCATTTTAGAAAAATTATCTTTTATAACAATGTCACAGTTGTTACAAACCTTGCATCCTCTGTGAAATAAAACAAAGATGAAGTCAAGTAATAAGTGTCAAGGTATTGACCATCGGCTCTTATGGCAGAAAATGGAACGAAACTGAATTCAAGACTTTAACATCTGGTAAGTCAGAAGTCATATTTCTGAGACTGGTATAGACCCAATGAACATTGGATTCAGTGTTATATTTTCATTAGAGTTGAATGTCATTTCTGCAGCAGCATGAAGTAGAATCCTCAAATGCAGTCATTACAGGAAACAAATGTCTCACAAATGGTTTTCTGCCACTTACATTAGACATTAACAATCAGATTTCACTCCCATCTATTATGGCTAGTGATTGCTTTGTTGACTCATACCACTAAAGACTTCATATTATGAAGGCCAGAGGCAAATGAAATTGTTTTGTACCTTTATAACCAATAAAAACAATACAAGACAAAAGCTTCTTTCTTAATACTTTTGTGGTAATGCCTTTCAAATATAAGATGGACAACTTTCAGGAATCTGACAAAAACCAACAACTAAAAATACAAAAAAAAAAAAAAAAAAGAAAAACAGCAGCTTTAACTTTATTTTTACTGAACTCAACATCTTTTGAGAAATTCAAATCTTAAAAAATGAATTACTCCATATTTCAATATAAAGTCACATTCGTCCTCCTTGAATCCATATATGAACAAGGGTTTCGATACACAGGAGAATCGTTGCCAAAATCATATTTGTCCTGGTGCAACAGTACGTATGTCACTGTATGGCCCATAACGGCCAAATATATCCTTCCCCACAACGATGAAACACAGTCGTTTATCTCCTTTGCAGTCAGACACCTTGCAGGCCATAGGAAGAGGCATGGCTTTGATCACTCCGAGGCACTTCCATTCAGAAAAAGTGCCGTTTTTGTGTTCATGGGAAACATAAATGTAGTAGGAATCCATCTCAGCTACATGGGGATCTTTCCGATCAACGTTCCATGCGATGCCAAGTTCTTGTGCACTTCCAATCCGAGCTAGTTTCACCACTGGCTTCTGGGGCAAGTTATGAGAAGCAGCTACAACCGGAAGCTCCTTGGGGAATGGAGTTGCCGGAAAAGGATGGAGTTTGGTGTGCCAGTCCTCCTATTAAAGAAAGGTATAAACTGAAATGTTATTGCTGTTAAAGACATAAAACTTTGTGGTGTATTAGCACATACAAAAGATTTGCTTACCTTTTCCAACTGTACTGGAGAACTGACACGGTGCTCCTCCATAACACTCTGTTTTTCTTCTGTTCATTCAAGAAAATGACAGTGAAAAAAATATCTTGCATTAATGATATATTTAGAAAAAAAGAAACAAAAACAAACATGATAAACTCAATGGCATCATACCTTTAATGGCTATGGGTGGCGTACTTGAGGGTTTCGATTGTTCTGGTTTTGAAGGTACTAATTTCTGCAGGGCACATATGTGAAAATAATACTACTATGAAGCAGTCTGAAAATGTTGCAGAATGACAGAGAACCTGAGTGAGAGCATGATGGCATACCTGAACGGGTGGCTGGGTAACCAGGCTCTCTTCATTCAGTCTGGCTGCTGAACCAGAGCAAAAACATATCAATACAACAGCACATCGTTTATAACATCATCTGATTTTAATTCAAGATCAAATACCTCTGTCTTCCTCCGTAAGGTCAACAACCTGTTTCTTAGACCGCTGAAATGAAAAGAGAAGAGTTTTCCCAATTTTAATCTATTGTCTCCAACACCATGCCATCGCAAGTCACATGAGACATGTTACAAATCTTATACAAGAATAAACAAAAGCCAATTAATGATTGATAATACATTGAAGACAATGAAACATTTACCAAGCTCTGCCAGAACCCTTTCTTTGGTCTTCTCAATGTGGACATCACACAGTCATTGACTATTAGAGCAAAAACAATCATTTTAATGTGTTGAATTACAAACGTTGTCGAAGCTAGAATACTATGATGATAATAGCAACAAGACCTGCTGATGACACTGAAGCGTTGTCACCGAAACCGTTGACTGAACTTCTGGTAAAAAAAAATATTGCATGAAATTAGAATTCTGCACTCCAATAAGACATTCAAAAGTGATTTCTGCACTTTCTGCGAATTTCCATTTCCCTTGTTTTTACATTTCATTACCCATCGCTCACTTAAAATTAAAAACACTAATTTAATAGCACTGATGCCTAAATCTCATTATAATTGTATTATGAGGGTGCTTGTAAACGTAGTCAGTGTTTCAAAAACATAAGAAGAGCCACAACGCCTTACTTATAGTTGTTCTTCCAAACATATTGTATGTTCACCATGGTTTTAGTGCTATGGTTTTATTTGATTTTAATATTAAAAGTATTATTATTATTATTATTATATTTAAATCACTATAAGGTAGTTTTGTATGAAGAATGCTTCACATCTCAGATACATTTTGTCGACAGTAGAGCCGAGCACCTTTCTGTCTATTACACTTGAGTTCTTACAATGGATCGTGATTGTGGTAATTCAACAATTAAGCAGATGGCTAGGATAACAAATAGCTGTAATCATTGGTTTGAATAAGTCTGGTTTGTTGGCCTTGGTACACAAACATTAAGTGGCAATGAACGCCTTTCCAGTGAAGCACACTAGTTTATAAGGCTGCAACAGTCGCACATGAAAGTGAAGGAACGCCACTCGGCATGAAGCACCTCAGGGAAAGAAAAGAAATGGAAAGGTGCCAAGACTGCAGCCTTGATTCATTACTGAATTAAAAACAACCAACCGAAAAGACAGAGGTCCAGAGGGGACCACTGAGATGATTTCACTTTGATCATTCTATTAGATTTAACAGTATATTTCAGTGACTGTCATTCAAACAGCAGGCTCACTTTCCTAACAGAATTGGAAAACTATTGGTCTGCAGCATAAGTGTATTCAGTTTCTACACCAAAATTAACACAGAATTTAACAACAAAACCCCCTTCAAGTGCCATATTTAACTGAATTGGTGGCATTTGTGTATTATGAATAAAGTTTGTAATGTCTAAGATACTGCAGAATACCTGGACATATTGATTATTGGTTCGGCTGGAGAGATGCATCGCTGTGGGTGGCCAGGCGGAGGACTTGAAGAAGGGGGCGACTGTTAAAAAGATCAAGATGACACAACATTGATGAGGTATACATAAATATGACAATAAAAGACAGCTTCATGAATTTCTTTCTATTATGATAATCAAACCAAATACATCTCATAATCTTGTTTATACCTGACTATGAGAAATCTCTAAGGATCTGAATTTTCTGATATATGCAAATACCGCATCTCCTCTTCGTTTTATCTTCCTTACATGGGCCTGAAAATAAAACAGGGTTGATTTGACATAGAATATGTGTATGGTGGTTGTGGCATACCGCCGCTACAGTCATATGGACCGTTTAATACACATATCCTTCAATATGGACACATGCAAATGAACTACTGAAGTCCAAAGAAATGGGGATTCTGGTCACTTACTTCCAGTTTCTTGATTCTGGCATCATACTGGGGTTCACTATTGACCTCACCGATTCTCTCCATCAAATTTTTCATCTTTAAGTCAGATTGCTCCACTGCAGCCCCAACTTTATCTGATATAATTCTTTCAATCTATCAATAAACAAATTACAAATGGTGAGATATGCAATTCTAGAAATAGTGACAAGTGTACAGTAGGTTTGTGCACCACTGAGAACTGAATTTGAATTGAGGTAACAACAAATACATTTATTTTTTTGATTAAGAACAGAGAAAATAATACTGTTATTTTTTGCATTGGTTCGTTCTGCTGCTAGGCTGATTATTTTCTATGTTGTAACAGTCTATGGCCCGGTTTCACAGACAGGGCTTAGCCTAAGCCAGAATTAAACCTTAGTTTAATTAGGATATTTAAGTAGCTTTTATAAATGTACACCAGAAAAAAAAAAAAAAAAAAAACATTATTGGTGTGCATCTTGAGACAAAACAATGGCACTGATTTATTTTAAGGTATGTCAGTTTGAGCTGCTTTCAGTTAAAACAGCTCAAACATGCATTTTAGTCTAGGACTAGCTTAAGCCTTGTCTGTGAAACTGGAGGCATGTTTCTTAACAGAAGAAGCTTTTCTTAAGCTAAAGAAGGTAGAATAATTTCAACACAAATTTATTTTCAAAGTAGCCAGGTAATACGTAGATTGATGTACAGTCTGTCAGACAATATATATACTTCACATCAGTAAACATGTCATCAGAGAAGAGAATAGATGAAGATTACATGAGCGCATGAATTATAATGAAACATAAAAAATAATGTGCACGGATAAATAATTTATAATGAATGCTGCAATATTTCATAAAAAAAAAAAATTAAGCAGTTTCCATTTTGATTTTACAGTGAACTTTATGGACTATGGTGGAAGAACATGACATTTCCCAGAATGCTCTTTACCCTAAATGTCAATGTTTATTTTATATTAGTTACCTGAAAAAATGGGGGTGCACATTTTATGCTGTATTGAAATTAAAATCTTTTTGATTGCTATTTTGTGTTTTTACAGTACTGAAGTTAAAGTCCCCCTGAAATCAAAATTTAAGTTTTTTTAGCTTTTAGTATGAATATGTTAGCCTTAATGTTATGAATAAGTTGGTGTGTTCCAAAACAATGACAAAATTTGCATTTAGGAGATATGAGCATTCAAAACTTAGTCTCTCACTTCTGCTAAAATGGATCACAGATTTTCATGACATCACATCGCACTTCAGCTTCTCGTCAAATCTTCTGTCCAATCAAATGCTCTCTAGAATCTGAAGCCCCGCCCCTCCTACACTATAAACAGATGCTAAAGCTGCGGCTGAAATCGGTCATTTGTTCACATATTTTCTAGTTTCTACATTGTGAATGGCACATAGTGCACTATATAGAGGAAAGGGAACGATTCAGACAGTGTAAATATGCTTTCCATTGACAAGAATGAAGTCCGTTTTCGCGTTAGTGTCACATGAATCGCCGCAACACAAGCACAGTCTGCTCCGGTCCACAGACACAACAGCACAGAGCGGATAATATCCGCGAGTCGGCATAGACCACAAAACGTATCAGACCCATTTGAATTCTGCACAGAATGCTGTATATAAGCGATATAAAGGACATTATGAGGAGAAACAGTTAGAGATTAGAAGGAAACAGAGGTTTTACAGAGTCTAACGGCTCTGGCCGAGCTGTAACATTAACAAAACCCTATTGGCTATTTTAAAAAAGGGGTGGGACTGTTCGATATATCGCCCTGTCTTCCTGTTTCAGTCAACACATTGAATAATGCTGCGTTTTCCAACGCTCTTCAGTGGGCCTTTAAAGAGATAGTTCACCCAAAAAAGAAAATTCTGTCATTATTTACTCAACCGCATGTCTTTTCAAACCCGTAAGACTTTCGTTCATCTTCGAAACACAAATGAAGATCTTTTTAATGAAATCTGAGAGCTTTCGGCCCCTTCATTAACAGCCTACGCAACTACCATTTTCCAACACGCGCTCACGCAACGTCTTCTCTCACGTCAACACAACACGCATGTGTTGTGGTGCTCTTGTGAATGTGCATTGGAGATTAATATTTTGTAAATAAAGTGGTAAATTATGTATTTTTGCGCAAACAACGACCTCACGTCACTTTATAAAATTGAGGTTAAACCAATGGAGTCACATGGATTACTTTAATGATGTCTTTGCTACCTTTCTGGGGCTTGAAAGTGGTAGTTGCGTAGACTGTCAATGGAAGACAGAAATGTCTCCGATTTCATTAAAAAGATTCTATTTGTGTTCCAAAAGGAACGAATGTCTTGCATGTTTGGAACAACATGAGGGTGAGTATTTAATGACAGAATTTTCATTTTTGGGTGAACTATCCCTTTAATACAGATGAATGTCCATTCATTTGAAAAGAAAACATTCAGTATTTCAAAGAATAAATACACATTTACATATACAAACACTTTTGTGTAACTGTATGGGATTGCAGTTCGGTACATTATTCCTGTTCATTATCAACATCCTGTGAGTTGTGGCCAATTCATGATTAATTCCAGGTCAAGAGATTTTTGCACATCTGTAGTGTAAAGTACAATAGAAGAATTTATTTCAAAGAGTAAAATGACAAACAAACAAACAAAAAACTTATTAAATCCTTCGACATGTCATTATTATCGTTGAAGAATAACATCCAAGGGACGTAAATGACAAACTTGCCTCGGACCGAGGGAGCTTGTTTGCTCTCTGCCCACTGTCTTGTGCCGAATCCTCTTCATATCGGCTCCTTTTCATGCCTGAGCTGTAAAGACATAAAGCTCATTTCATTTCGAGTGATCCGCGATTACACAACATAACGGAAACCAAACAAATCAGGGACAGAATGAATCATTAGTGACTTCACCACAGTCAGTGTAAACATCTGCACTTCTTTTGAATTTAACCAAAGATTAAATCGTAGCCATTTGATTTATCTTTATTAATACAAGCATTTGGCACAGAACAGTTAATCGAAGACGATTCTATGCCTTTTATACTTCAAAATCAATGAAGGGCTTTCTATATATAAACATCCACACTGAATGAAACAAGCAACCCGGAAGTGACGTGCTTTAACAGTATATGGCAGCAACAACAAGGGCTCTCTAGTTAAAAGCGGTACCGACTCTTCTAGCTGCTCAAATGGTAAACGGCCTTATCGCAAGTTAAATCCATGACGAACCAGACTCCACGGTTGCCACTGACAACTGCAGCTAACACTGATGCTAAGATTTACTCCACTGTCCTGGTTCAGAGTAAACAAACCAATATGCAATCCAAATGGCTTACTTAATCTGCTGGCCTTAAAATTGAGCTTTCTGTGACCATGTAGGCATATTACAACGCGTTTTCGAAAACACTGACTCTAGCGCTTGCCATACAATGCGCGTAACAAACTCCAAACGGAGCCCGCGAATGTTATCTGTGGCACCGTGTGCATTGTGTCTTCTTAACAAAGCAAAAACAATTTCAGAGACAACCCACCTGGAGTGCAGAATGCCGAATGTGTCGCACGTAGTGGACAGCTTATTATGTATTGTCCCTGTAGGGGATTTCCTGCTTCTTTAAATAATATAAGTCCCGCCACGAAATGTAGTGGGTAAGCGATGCACGCTTTGTGAATGAATCGTTTTTTGAGTCGGATCTTTGCAATGAATCACTTGAACCGGTTCATAAAAACGGTCTGAACGATTCGTTCACGAATGAATCGGTCCGAGGATTTCACTGATGGAGCGAAAAGCAAGCAAGCTGAATAATAGAAATGATACAAAGATGGGTTTTTTTTGTAAATAAAGTAATATAAAACTTCTTTTGAAAATATTTTAGTATTACAATTTAAATTCAAATTATATTATAATCATATTATATTATAACACAATTTTTTAATAATAATAGTAATAAAAAACTTGCCTATGGCTTTACCGGAACGTAGAAAGCATCATGACGAGTCATGGCTGAAAAGAATCACTGAGTCGGTTTCTCGAACCGCTACTTTAAAACGAACTGTTCGAAATGACCGCGCAACTTAGTACAAAATCAGCAGTGCCAATAGTGTTGTTTTCTCACGCTCGTCTTTCTTTTTGCTATTGGCTCGGCTGCACCCCCGCCCCCCCAAATTGCTTAGCTGCCTGATTGTAATCTACATTAACTGTTCTCCTCAGTTTGGACACACACGTAACAAAAAAGTACGCAACACCACAAAAGCTCATAAAAACATTGCAATGAACAAAATTCATATTGACCCCCTCAAAGCGCCGCCCTGCGGTTGGAGATGTTTTTGCAGACTGTCCCACATAGGTTCTGTGTGTGCAGTACCACGCACACATTTTACAGTGTGAGGCTTGCTCAGAAACATAATGACATGTTTCCCCTTCTAAAATACCTAATTTACCACGTCTTTGATTGAGATATAAAATATTATGGCCCAGGTGCACCCCAGGGCCCTACAGGCATTATGTTTCATATCAAACCTCTTAGTGGGGTGCAGCAAATAATTATGCTGCTATGCCACTGTGTGGGAAAGTATAACATTTCCATTTAATGATTCTGAAACTACACTTAGTGTAGTTGAATTCATACCACAGAAGTGTGTACTGTTATAATGTTAATAGTACAGGGGCCATAAATACCCTACCTTCGCCTACACTCAAAATAGTTTTTTTTATCAATGACCATTACTTTATTATGTTTTACTTTTGGTTTCCCTCAATTTTGGTATTTGGTTGCATTCTGGCATATATCATTCTGGAAATGTACTTGGTCAAGCCATTGATTTTGAGTTTTGTGGGTATAAGTTTGTGCATATCTCCAAGCAGGCTTTCTGTAATTTTTGGTTGCACGGTCTTGCTGTAACTGCTCACATTTTCTTTGTTTTGCATTGCAGGGCCATTCACTTTGTATACTTCTCAAACAGACATGATACCGCTTCCCTGCATGCATGACTCTATGCAGCACCACAGTAGATAGTATTAAGCTGAAATAAAAAAACCCTCAGGGAAAACCCAGAGCTGCAGTTTGAGCTTGAACATTGCTTGATAGATATATCTATATATCTATCTATATCTATCTATCTATCTATATATCTATCTATATATATATTAATGTATATGCTGACAGTGTCCGGTATGATGGTTGAAAGGATTGGTTGCTCACATTTTGAGTTGTTTCTTGTTTGACATGCAGAGCTAAATTAGAAACATTTGCAGATGTGTTAAAAAACTACGTCAGCTAAGAACTTCACAGGCAGGAGGAGTGTGTTCTCCTTTGAGATGTAAAGACATCATACATGTTCAGCACTTGCTGGAGTAGTCTGCTAATATGAGTAAATCACGTTCACTGTGATTGCAGAAAATGAGTAGGCAAGGCAAGTTTATTTTGTAGAAGAAAATGGCCATTTGATCTTGTCCAAGAGGATAATGGGAGTTGGGGGCTGACTGTGTGTTCTGACTCTGATAATCTTCCATGAGCTTGAGTCCTTCCCACGGAATCTGGTGACATCTTGCAAAGAGCTTTCTTATGAGTCATGCCTGTGTTTTGAATGCGTAGTTTGAATATATATATATATATATATATATATATATAGTGCAAGTCACGTTTACTGAAATGATTCACAGGGGAGTATAATGCTAAAATAGAGAGCATATCATCATAATATGGTGCTGTTTGGGTGTTTTTCTTGAGGGGAGCATCCGAGGTTAGGAAAAAGCAATATTGTAGCCGATCATTAGACAAGGATAATTTTTTCCTCCGCCCACATAATCATATTTATAGTAATTTATAGTCATACTATTATATAATCATATTAATTGTAATAGTTAATTAAGGTTATGACAAATATGCCACCTCTGAATACCTACCATTGCCACTGCATTTTTGATATACACTACCAGTCAAAAGTTTGGACATGGTAAGATTTTTAATGTTTTTAAAAGAAGTTTCGTCTGCTCACCAAGGCTGCATTTATTTAATTAAAAATACAGTAAAAACAGTAATATTGTGAAATATTATTACAATTTAAAATAACTGTTTTATTTGAAAAATTTTAAAATGTAATTTATTCTTGTGTTGGCAAAGCTGAATTTTCAGCATCATTACTCCAGTCTTCAGTGTCACATGATCCTTCAGAAATCATTCTAATATGATGATCTGATGCTCAAGAAACATTTTTTGTGTACAATTGTACAAAATATTTGTGTACAATATTTCTTTTTCAGGATTCTTTGATGAATAGAAAGTTCAAAAGAACAGTGTTTATTTGAAATATAATCTTTTGTAACATTATAAATGTCTTTACTGTCACTTTTGATCGATTTAATGCATCCTTGCAGAAAAAAAAATTAATTTCTTTAATTTCTTTTCAAAAAATAAAAATAAAAATAAAAATTCTTACTGACCCCAAACTTTTGAACGGTAGTGTATAATGTTACAAAAGCTTTGTATTTCAGATAAATGCTGTTCTTTTGAACTTTCTATTCATCAAGGAATCCTGAAAAAGAAATATTGTACATGAATATTTTGTATAATTGTACAGAATAAATGTTTCTTGAGCATCAGATCATCATATTAGAATGATTTCTGAAGGATCATGTGACACTGAAGACTGGAGTAATGATCCTGAAAATTCAGCTTTGCCAACACAAGAATAAATTACATTTTAAAATATTTTCAAATAGAACACAGTTATTTTAAATTGTAATAATATTTCACAGTATTACTGTTTTTACTGTATTTTTTGATTAAATAAATGCAGCCTTGGTGAGCAGACGAAACCTCTTTTAAAAACATTAAAAAACTTACTGTGTCCAAACTTTTGACTTGTAGTGTGTGTGTGTGTGTGTATATATATATATATATATACACACACACACACACACACACACAGGGCGCTGTGTGTAACTGTGTAACTGTTTTGGTCTGGTTCTCAAGGGAGCACCTGGAGATGTTGCTTGGTACTCACACTTTGCACTCCTCACTATCTTCTTTTCTCTCGAACATGGTAGATGATGATAATGATGTTTTCATTTTATTTTATTAACATTAATGACACAGACAGCAGCAAGAATATTAGGCTGCTGTCACTTTAAGACGGAATGCACGCACGGACTGAATATACTGACACATCCGGTTTCTGTTCGCTAATGACTTAACCAAGAGAATACTTGCCGAGACAGGTATTTTGACATAATTTTGTGTGTATGTGTCCGTTCAAGCGAAAGAGGAATCAATTCAGTATTCGAGCGCCGTCTGAAACGCGCCTCTCTCTCTCTCTGCGTGCGCGCTCTTCGGGTGTGGCACATATAACAGCTCGCGAGTCCCGATTTTCGCCTCTTCTTCCGCTTTTAAAATTGTTTGAATATGTTACTTGGCGAGACAAAACACGTCCAAATGATAAACTTTCACTCTATGATGGTTAAACTTAGCAGTTAATCCGCGAATCATATGCGTGCCGAACCGTTGGACCTTATCCGCACGGATCACGGATTAACTTCGATTCGTTGCACACCTAATAATTAAAGAACACACTTATCATCATGATTGCTATCTTACCAGAGATGGAGAAAAGTCCTACTCCAGTAAGTAAACGTGTCCCTGTGAGCAACCCCAAAAAATGTTACTCAAAAGCCATGTTTTCTGGTGCGCATCGTTTATTTTTACCACACATGCGCACCTGCGCACCACTTATGTGCACCCCTGTATATATATATTATATATATATGGTAACACTTTAGTTTAGGGTTCAGTTTTCACTATTAACTAGTTGCTTATTAGCATGCATATTACAAGGATATTGACTGATTATCACTACTTATAAAGCACACATTAATGGCTTTTTCTGCATGACCATATTCTACATCCCCTGAATATACCCAATACCTAGTCTTAGCTACATTTAACACGATTTGTGTGTTTTTTGCAACTAGACCTGAAAACATGAGGGGATAAACGCATAAGTGCGTGCTGAGCGTATATAACGAGCTGACATAAAAAGCTCCATGTTCCCTCATCTCATTGAAAAGTATCGGTGAACGAATGATGCAGAAAGGCACTGAATCGAGCATGAAACGAACGGTCAGATGAGAATAACGTGTGCGAGAGCAGCATCTGCGCTGATGAGCCCCTGATGTCCGAGCCGCGCTCACTGTACACGGGAATGATGAGCTCAGTGGTTTCCGCAGTGAAGTTTGGCTCTGGAATTTCAAACGCACATACTGTACGTCACCGAGAGGCAATCCCTCACCGAAATGATTCAGAAGATCACTGAAAAAGCAGAAGAATCACGCCGCGACAGGTTAAAGCTCCACAAACCGTACCAAGGTAATTCATATCAAAGTATTAGCAAGTTTATGAATGTTTTGTCTGTTATAGCCTAACATGTACGATTATGTAGCCTCTAAGTTTCGACAAGCAGCCTAACTACATTTATACGCTCGGATGTTTAAGACTGATGACCAACTCACAAGATTTGAAGACCGTTGCACTGAAAACTGTTTTCTTGTTAGGGGGTGCCTTGCTCTGAAACTGGGTGTAATTCTCATTTTCACCTTAAGGATGTGTTACTGACGGCATCCCTCAGTTCCAGAGAGGCTGTGGGGAAAGAGGACTGTGAGACTGTCCTGTGGTCCTGCTTGCAGATTCAATCCCCATTTCTTGCGGATTTCAGTTCAGTTACCAGCGTGCGAGTCTCGCGGTTCTATTCATCGAGGAAGAGTCATGGATAATTCATAAACGTGCAAACCACTGGATTATTTTGATTCATATGGTTGAACTTAAAGGATTCGTCGGTGGGAATAATTATCCATATTTCCAACCTGGCTGGTGAGAGGAGGACTGTTGCAATGTCATCCCATTCAACATCTTTGGAGCTTTGTGGAAGAGGGATGCTGTGAGTAGCTATCGTTGTTTTTTCTCTCTCTTTGGTAAAATTCGCGTGGTTCATTACGACGTAGTCTCTAAAGGGCAATGGAGAATGAACATAAACGTTTAAAATTCAGTCTCACCATTCAGTTACACTGAAATTAATTTCATGAAGGAAGACGCGGCTTTTCCTGCATCATTAGGGATGCGCGATCCTAAAAAAATGGCATAAAATGAAGAAACGTGGGTTAGTTATTTTATAATGTTTGGATGTAAGGTTTTTTTAACAGTAAGTTGGATTTTATTGAGTTATGTTCAACAACACGCTCTTGTTTTACCTGTAAGAAAACTCGTGTCATGATCATGTGAGCACCAAATCTGAGGATTTTCCCTCAGGAGTGCGCTTCGCTTTTGCTGGACAAAAACGAGGGAACTCGTTTACTACTGAACGAGAAAAAGAACAGAAAAGATAAATGTGTCATTTGAAAAGGTTTTACATGATAGAGGATTGTCTGTGCTTCCTTTGATATGTAACAGATGAATGCGGATTTTGGTCGAGTTGTTGATTAAACTTCGAATAACAGCTAGCCTATTTTTCTTTTAAAACAACGCTGTTTTTATTTGTAAATGAGCATAGAGATAGGTCATCTCGTCTTCGTTTTTTGTCAAATAATGGATATTATTAGCCTTCTTCGTTGCTTCTGTTATAAAGTTCTGACGCGTATACTATACTTTCCCTTTGAATATTAAGGTGTCCTTATAGCGTACTGAGGCTCCAGCTGAGAACGCGAAACGAGACGCGTCAATAGGGGGCGCACTTGCATAATGGTCGTTTTGAGGAAATTAATGAGGTATCAAAAGAAATATTCATCTAGATATATTCCCCATGTTAAGATCTCTGTCACGTTGTAAGAACACTGATATCGCATTTGCCTAAAATAACAAATCAGGTCAGTTTTTATTGACGCGAACAGCAAAATCTTCATAAATTATGCTTTCTCTCTCTCCCACGCTCTCTAATTAATTACATTCAAATGAAAGATCATATAAATGTTACATGTAATTGTCAAAAGACCTGGTTTCCAGCCACATTCATTAATGTTTGTCACATGTTCCTCTGATGATTTATTTTTCAGTATGTTTTGAGCATGAAAATGGCAAATTTTTGCTTATATATATATATATATATATATATATGTATATATATATATATATATATATATATATACATTATGACAGTAACTGTTGGACAAAATGTCATGTATTGATTTCAAACAGTGATTAAAGACATACAACAACTTAAACAAGGATATTATGCTATATTTACACATCTGTGTACATTTATTAAATTACTGTAAAGCTAAATATAAGCATCTTAATGCATATGTGCATTTTGATTCTTAGTCTCTTGAGACAAGCCTAGATCAAATCACACAAAGCATGATATTTTCACCAATCTCTGCTGAACTGCATCAAACAAATCAACCATTGATGTTTGTTTGCTCTACTTAATTCTTATCAGCTGAAACTGCTGATAAATCTTGCTTGCTCATTCATTTGTCATTAATAATGGTAATATGATGCATTATTCTTCACGAGAATCGCAAGCTTCAACAGCCCCTGCGCCATATGTTGTTTCTCTGCAGTTTTATGCCTTGCTTTGCAATGCATCTGTTTGCGTATACGTGCTGGCCACAGCAGCGGAGGGCCTGTGAGCTTCCTCCGCTCAGTCAGTCCAAGACTCTTCATGTGATGATGTCAGCTCCACTCTCTTCTGCCCTGCTTGCTGCTCAGATCCAGTGTCACATGTAATATTCATCATTTGCTCATTGCTAGTTATTCATTGCCTAAATTCCAAAATGAGATTATAAAATCCTGGGCTCCTCGCCGTTGTTGTGTAACTCAACTGGATGCAATGTGTGTATAATGTACATAGTTATCAAATAGGTATTGTTGGTAATGCAGTTCTGAACTAAAATAAGTTTTAAGCAATGTTGCATAAGATTTAGATAACTTTTGGAGTTTCATTCTTTAATAAGAAACTCCTAGCATGGTGTAGTTTGTAAATCTCTGAATGCATTATATCAAAAACAGCCTCTGTTGTGTGTGTGTGTGTTTGTTCTGCAGGGAATGAAGTCGAGCACTATGGGGTTTTCCAGGTTGGTTCTTCTGACTCTTCCAGCTCTCCTTACCCTCATCAGCGTCTCACATGCGGCAGAGAAAGTGCCCATACTGAACATTGCCGTGATCCTCGGTCAAACACGCTACATCTCCGATCGAGATATACGGGCTCTGTGGAGCAAAGATGATCCCATTGATGTCAACGTGGTGACCCTGCTGGTGAATGAAACAGACCCCAAAAGCATCATTACCCATGTGTGCGATCTCATGTCTGGGACTAAAATCCATGGGGTGGTGTTTGGGGACGGCACTGACCAGGAAGCCATCGCCCAGATTTTGGATTTTATTTCCTCTCAGACTTTAATACCCATCCTGGGGATCCATGGAGGCTCGTCCATGATCATGGCGGATAAGGTCAGTCTGTAGTATGTCAAGTATCAGCTCACCTGGAGCAGGTTACATTACTGAATACTAAAGTGCTGTACTTTTCAAATATGTTTACTCAATATCCAGAGCGGAAGATGAGCTCGAAATATTATTGAGATCACAAAATTAGTAAAAATGTGCACTCTTAATGTGGTTTGGTAATGACACCGATGTAAAATAATATCATTAGTGCAACATGCAGTCATGCCTTAACTGTTCCTCTGACAGATTACACTATGGAGTTATTTCACAACATATGTTCCATCTGCATTCGACTAGAGTAATCACTTTACTGAATCCGATGACAAAGATCTCTTTATACTGAACCATCATAATTTCAATCACAGCTGTCATCATGCAACACTCACTTGATTTGAAGAGCAAAAAGGGAGAAAAATGGGATTTGAGATCAGTTCATGGTACAATTTAAGATGGTAAACCTAGAGAGGTGATAATTTACCACTCTGCTGACTTTGTTCCATTTTCATTACCGACCGATCGCTAACTGCACATCTGAATTTCCACATTTGCAAAAAATCCCATTGCAGACCTGCACTGAGTTTATATAATAATCCTGTTTCTCATGAGCACTCGCTGCTGCATTTAAATGTGTTTACTCTCTTTTCATCTCGGGATGTCGCTGTTTCAAATGAAGCAACGTTTTGAAAGCTTATTCTCGGGAGACTTTCTTCAGTGGTACATTAAGTCATTCTAAAGCACTCCGTGTTGATCCTTAAGGAGATAAATGTCGGGGCTGTTTTAGCTCACTGGGACCTTTGTATCTTCTTATGTTGAATAATACATCACATGCATACATTTTAAACTGTATGTCGCAAGGATACTACCAGTGACATGTGAACTTTGCATGGTTTACATACTGTACATCTACGTCATGCTAGAGTTATGAAATGACTATATGCTACAGCTGTGTGTGTGCATTTTAAATGGCCTAAATGTTGCATTTTAGTGGCGTGTCAAAAGGAGAGTCATTTGATTCGATTCTGAGAATCGTTATTGGCTAGGAGAGACAAGGCAAAATTAATGGTAGCTCATGGCTTTTTCATTCTTCAGGAGACAAGAAAGCATACACATGGTAATTAATGTTGGGCCGCCGGGCAAGTCTTACTTCATTTAGTGCCCATGCAGCAGGATTTGAACCCAATAAACAGAGGGATCATTGGCATGTGTCAGGGGATCCTTTGTTTTATATCTAAAGTGCTTCATCCCACTGAATATGCCAATGCACAGGCACGTTCACGGCTAGTTACGGCCAAAGATCAACTGTCTGTCTTATTGACGTCCTTAGGTTGCTTTCTCATATATCTTCAGCCTGAATCAATTGATTTAAGACACATGATTGTCATTTAATATATGCAGGTGCCAAGAGAGGCAACATACAATGGAGATAGCCATTTAGGCAGTTTAGTTCTTTCTCTCCTCCATCACTGACAGGGAAATGCAATGATCTGTCTTGCCATTGTGGATATATAAATTCTGAAGTTCTTATCTTTTTATATACTGCTAATATATCCCCAATAGATTCAGAATATGCACACTGTGGCTCAAACTAAAGTCTTTGCTATCTTTGAGCCTGTTATAAAGTTTCTTTCCGGTGATTCGACACATTCAGAGGTAGTCGAATTTGACACAAATGTGTTGGTGAGTCTTTCTGTGCAGAGCAAACACCATTAATCTTATTGTGACCTCATTCAAGACATGTAGAGTGGTGTTCCTGGACTTGGTGTTAAGGGAGTCTGCTGATCATGATGTTCTCTTTTGGATGATATACGACCCCTCAATAGCCTTCAAGTGCTGCTAATTTACGGACTTCAGTTTAGAGGAGGAGGGACTTGTCACCCCAGAGAGCACATCATAGTGTAGGGATGGACTGAAAAATTAGCCCAGGACATATCTTTGAAATTCAGCTGATATAGGAGTCATCCTGATGTATAATTGTAGTTCGTTTTACTTCTGTGCCATTTCTCACTGCCTAGAGAAAACAGGTTTATCTTAACCGACCCTCGGGTATAATTCTCTAGACATCCTACTATTTGCAAGTTGACACAAAGTACAGAGTTGGTAAACTTTTTAATAGCAGTGGCTTCTGGTTTTGTGGTGAATGTTTGCATATGCTTGGTTTCATTCTGGCCCTGTATTTTATCTGTTTTTTTTATATCAAAAATCAATAAAAAACAGTAACTGAAACATTATTACAATTTAAAATGACTGTTTTCTATTAGAATATATTTTAAAATGTAATTTATTCCTGTGATCAAAGCTGAATTTTCAGTATCATTACTCCAGTCTTCAGTGTCACATGATCCTTCAGAAATAATATGCTGATTTGGTGCTCAAGAAACATTTCTTATTATTATCAATACTGAAAACAGTTTTGCTGCTTAATATTTTATTGGAAACTGTAATACATCTTTCTGGATTCTCTGATAAAGTATAAAAAACATTTAGCATAACAAAAAGCATTTATTTAAAATAGAAATCTTTTGTAACATTATAAATGTATTCCTTTACTATTATTTTTGATCATTTTAATGCATCCTTGTCGAATAAAAGTATCGTCTTAAAAAAAATCTCACTGACCCCAAACTTTTGAACGGAATGTAAACATAAACATTATATACACGTATGGTGTTTGCAAAAAAATGTATTCTTTCAGAGTATATGACAATCAATGGAGAAAGATGGTTTGGTAACACTTTACAATAAGTTTCATTAGTTAAACATTAGTTAATGTATTAACTAACATGAACTAACCATGAGGAATACATCTGTTACTGTATTTACTAATCTTCGTTAACGTTAGTTAATTAAAATACAGTTGT
Source organism: Hypophthalmichthys nobilis (assembly GCA_037950665.1). Classification (NCBI taxonomy): domain Eukaryota; kingdom Metazoa; phylum Chordata; class Actinopteri; order Cypriniformes; family Xenocyprididae; genus Hypophthalmichthys; species Hypophthalmichthys nobilis. The sequence goes on along the minus strand of CM075475.1, from coordinate 27,542,971 downwards.
TCATTGTTTGTTCATGTCAGTTCACAGTGCATTAACTAATGTTAACAAGATTTTAATAATGTATTAGTAAATGTTGAAATTAACATTAACCAGATTAATAAATGCTGTATAAGTGCAGTTCATTAGTAGTTCATGTTAACTAATGTAGTTAACTAATGTTAACCGATGGTTTTTGTGGGCCATTTATGGCATCTACCAGCAGGGGCTAACTGGGCCATACTAACTAGCAAAACCTTCACCCTTTATTGTTAACCAAGAAACCTTTAAACAAACCTAACTGTAACGTTTAGCTGCATTCTCTTATAATACTTTTGAGTTCTGAATTGGGTCTCGTGAGTCATATCCATTGAGCGCTTTATGTTATTTATATGAAAATTCATTAACAAAGACATGCTGTGAACAAGTGGAGCACTTATGTTTACTATTCTCTAATAAGAGAGCATTTATGAACATGAGAATTATGAAATGTAATTAACTCACTGCCATCTTACAACTAATAACCTGCTGTTGCTGCAGATGAGGGAACAACCACAGGGTGGAGATTTTAAATGAAATTATTAATTAACTACAGTGAGGTCATTGTGATGCCACAGCGTTTTCTTTAAACAGCCATATTGCTTTTCCACTTCTACTAGTGGAAGCGAAAGTGGTATTAGTCCCTCCAAAGAGATCCCTTTGTGTATAGTCATTGTGTTCATAAATGTTCTCAAATATCTTCAAATATATTGCAAATATCTTCTCAAATGCTAATGTCCAGATCCCCTGAGCATCATCAAATATTATTTGCAGCTATATTACCGCACGACTAGCCTTGAGGGACATTTGTATCTGCTCCCTTCTGAAATGTCACAGTTGTAGATGTGACACCTCTTATGTGCTCTGAACCTCACACAGATGTTCATTGTCCAACACATTGTCTCAGTGGGGTTAAACATGGCCACCCATTATCATTCTTCAGCAGCATCCCAGAGGTGCAGAACTCATCAGGTCACAGCACATGTCTGCTGGACAAGTGTTACAACACTCTCTTGATTATAGTTGCACTTTCTTGTGTGCCTGACTCCCGTGGACAGGACAGCAAGAAAAAGAATTTAATTAGCTATAACTGCTATTTCCAAGGCAATAAGGCTTTGCGCAGCGGTGCTGGAGAGTAATGTTGAAAGGAAGCACTTTCCCATGGGAAAACCGCAAATGAGATCACTTTAAAATCTCAATTGTTTCTCCTAGACTGCAGTGAGATTATATGAAGAGTGAATGGAGAATTTAGCTATGTCTGATCACTTAAGGATACTCTCTAGAGTGTCACAAGAGATTTAAAAGTTGTCTCACATTGGGTCTCATTTACTAATAATTTCAAAAGTTCATTATAATAAAAGTTTTGTGTCACATAACTAACCACACATTAAAGAAACATTTCTTATTATTATCAATGTAAAAAAAACAACAACAGCTACTTAATATTTTTGTGGATTCTATGATGAATAGAAAGTTAAAATGAACAACATTTATTTGAAATAGAAATCTGTTGTAACATTATAAATGTCTTTTATCTTTTGATCAATTTAATGCATACTTGCTAAATAAAAGTATTATTTTGAATAAAAGTGAATTAAAGAGATCACTTATAGTTATAGCTCTTCATTCTTACAGTATCTCAACAGAATACTGAATTGTATACAGAGCTTGTGATTCTACTCAATTTACGGTCTATTTATGTTGTATGCAGGGCTTGACATTAAAGGATTAGTTTACTTCAGAATTAAAATTTCCTGATAATTTACTCACCCCCATGTCATCCAAGATATTTATGTCTTTCTTTCTTCAGTCGAAAAGTAATTAAGGTTTCTGAGGAAAACATTCCAGGATTTTTCTCCATATAGCGGACTTCAACAGTTACCAATGGGTTGAAGGTCCAAATTGCAGTTTCAGTGCAGCTTCAAAGGGCTCTACATGATCCCAGCCGAGGAATAAGGGTCTTATTATCTAGCGAAAAGTAAAAAAATATATATATATATATATATATATAAAAAAAATGTATACTTTCTAACCACAAATGCTCGTCTTGACGTAATGCATGACGTAATCACGTTGGAAAGGTCACGCATGATGTAGGCGGAAATGTTGATTTACAGGTCTTGAATTTTGGTGTGGAATTGTGCGAATTGTGCATAATTTTATTCATTCCCACAGATTTTGTGCACCTAAAGTGCATGCACATAAAAACGCCTCTCAGTACTATATTCTTTTTTGCTGATTATTGCACTTAAACAGTCAAATACACACAAAATAATGTCAAAATGCCAATCTTGGCAAGTATTCACGTATGTTATGTTTTAAGTGAATGTAAACAGTTGAGAGGCAGATGGAGGCATAAACAGTTGTTATTTAGAATGGTTTAAAAGCTGGTTAAAAACTACATTGTTATTAAAAACTAATAATTGTTTTGGCAGATTTGTTTGATTATGCTAGAGCACTTATTGTGGTTTCTGTTTCAAGAAAGTCTATTTATTGATATAATGCAAATAGGAGCAAACAAGTTTGCTGCAGTCCTGGATTCCCAAGCCAGCTGCAAGCAGCACTCTGTGCTGGAAATGTGCCATTGACCCCTGGAAACGCTGCAGTTCAGACTTTCTGATGTCACTATTAATGAAGGATTTAATGAAGACAAGGTAGTTTGCACCGAAGCAACCTAGGGTCACAGGCAAGCTGTCTGTTTTTTCATTCGTTAAATGCTGCAAATGATTTACCATCAATTATGAGGTAAATGAAGCCTCGGACATTTATTAGACAACAAAGGTCTAGCTGTGAGATTGACCCCACAGCTATATGCTCTCTTATGTAAGGACAAATCCATTGGAGGGTGTAATCACACAATGAACCACTTGCGGTGGTAACTGCGGACCTTAACAGCCAAACTGTAATCTTATGTAAGGCAGGCTGAAACAGGGCGAGCTTGAAAATGACAATGATTTCATTGCGTTATGTAGCCTGGCTCATTAATTAAAGACAGGTCAGTGCAGCTGTGAAGGGTGAGGCATGAGGCAGATGTTTTTCTGGCTGCTGCAGTGGTCTTGTTTGGCCCGGTTAAGGGCACGCAATGTTAATTTGATTGCTTTACTCTTTCACTGTAACAGTATTACAGTGCTATACAGTATAAACACTGTGTTTATACTGTACTGTAAATGCATTTCATAGTATGATTGTCTTTTTTGATTTGGAATATTTCATCCAGAAATGAAAATTTTGTCATTATTTACTTACCATGCCATTCCGAATGTGACTTTCTTCCTTTAATGGAACACAGAAGGAGAAATGTTAAAGAGAAATTGCTCGTTTCCATGCAATTACAATGAATGTAAACTCCAAAAAAAAAAAAAAGTTAAAAAAGACGCAAATTTTCTATAAAAGTATTTTAAAATTGGTGCATATTATTTGTGTTTATATTTTTATATTTCTATATATATATATATATATATATATATATATATATATATATATATGTATATATATTATTTAAAGTTTTTATTTTTATATAGAAGTTGTCTGAAGCTATATGTATAATCACTGATTCACTGACAGTTGTCACTATCATTAAGCTGTTATTTGCTTTGACAGATCAGTCAGATTTGTGAATGAATCATTCAGATGATCAACCAATTCTAGGGATGCACTGATCCGCCTTTTTCGCTTCCGATACCGCTTCCGATACCTAGGATTCAGTATCGGCCGATACCGATCCGATCCGATATTCAAGTAATAATAAAAAAAGTGCTAAATTACCTAATAAACTGTATGCCTCACTTAAGGCTGTGACGGTCGGCATGACAACCGCGCCACCGCGGTCGTGGAGTGTCACCGGCGGTAATGTGATGTGTATATATATATATATATATATATATATAATCTCAAAGGTCGCGTTAACTGAAAATTTTCCGTCATTGATGGAATTTTTTTAGCAGTGACGGAAAAAATCTGCAGCCTGTCCGTCATTTTGACAGATTACTGAGGCTGATGTTGCTTGTAACTGTAATTCCCACCCCGTCCAGTTGGTGGTGAGTGCACTCCAGTGTGGCAGCAGAGCGCGAGTTCAGTCTCCAGAACAAAATGAAAACGATGCGTTTGATTACACGCACCCAGTTTGTCCATTTTATTATATATTACAATACTTATACTTACATAATTAAGTTTCTAATCCATTTCGTTTTGTTTTAAATAGTTTGTTTTATTTTTCTTGCTGCTGACTATAAGTTTGTGGTCAATGAATGGCTTTTCTGAGGTATAGCATTGTGAACTGATACAGATCTCGGTAAGCTACTGCAACTTTCAACATATTTTTTTGATTTTCATTCATGTTTATTTCCTTCTGTAAAGTAGTAAAGAGGAAGAGATGATCGCGTTCACTCACGATCCTCAAAAAGTGTTCAAGATGAAAACTGAAAAGTGACGCAAGTCTTTAACTTTCTTTTCATAATATAAATAAATGCATAGCCTAGGCCTATTTGTTTATCCTATAAGTTTGTGAATAAATATGAAAATGTGGACGAAATCAGAAGCTATTAAATGTCTTATCATTAAAATATAAAAATTTAAATGATGCACGGTAATAATTATGACGGTATTTTTACGATCCTGTCCGTCAAAATGACGGCGAAAGTCTAACGCAACCTCATATATCGAAAGTCTAGTGCAACAACTGTAAATAAACCAATAGCTTCACTAGCTTGGTAGACATTCAAAATAAACAGGAGTCCAGCTGATTCCTTCATCCATGACTCATGGCTTGTTTTTCATGAATGTTTGAGTCATATAACATAAACTAAATATATTTATATATAAATATAGGCTATACTATAAAATTAAAAGACATTTCTTTTAAATTTATAGCGGAGTTTTTTTAAATGAGGCTGCAACATATGATAGATAGGACAGAACAAAAAAAATGCTATTAACAATCTTTCATTGCTCAAAAGTATTATAATATGAAAGGCTCCCATACAGAGCGGCACAAAGCGCTTATGCGCATCCCGTGTGCAGAATGATGCGCTTGAAGCATCATGGAGTCACAGCGCGCAGCGGCAGCGCTTCGCATTGAAAAGTTCAAAGCACAAAGTGAAGATATATTGATATACCGGTATCGTTATCTACAGATGAAGTATAATAATAGAAACATTGATTCATCTTGGAGAGAGTTTCATTGTGTTGACTGTTGTAACCGAACGCGACACGCAGTCTGAATGCTGAATGGAGAATGACTGACTGCCGCAGCGGAGGGAGGCATTTACGTGAACTTTAATTTAACGACTTAAACATTTATCTGTACCTCAAATTAAACCATGGAATGGCTTCAGAACACTTGGAATATAGTGCACAGAATTTTTATGGTGCTTTTTAATGTTTTGTGCCCTTAGTGGAGCTTAACAATAACACAGAATAGTACACGCACAGTATCAGATTTGGATCGGTCCCATCCGGCCGATACCCGATCCGGCAAAAATGGCAGTATCGGAGCCGATACCCGATCTGAATATCGGATCGGTGCATCCCTAACCAGTTCATCGAAAAGATCAGACTGAAAAGAATGATTCATTCACAATGATATCAGATATCAGGATGTTCAGTGAATAACATCTTAAATTTCATTAAATTGTCTTTTACACAAAACTATTGTATGACTTCAGAAGACTTGGTAAATGGTGCATCAGCTGTATAGCATTTTTTTGTTGTTGTTTTTGTAATTTTGGTACTTGGCAATCCCAGTTCTCATTCACATTAAAAAGAAGTCACCTTTTGTGTTCAGAATGAAGTTGAGTAAATGATGACAGAATTGTAATTTTTGGTTCATGAAAATGGTAGAAAAGCTTGTCCAAGTCTTGAAGCAGAGACTGAAATGCTTCCAAACAGAGTGCGACAAGGATTCGGACTTTACCATTACTGAGTGCTAGAGAATTACATATGCTTTGCATCTAACATTTTAGTATCTCAGCTCATACTGTATTTTGGGCAGAGGAGAACTGCATCTTCACTGAACACTGTTTTGCTTTCATGCGACTGCAAAATGAATAAAGCTTTCCTCTAGACTTGCTTGTCCTCAGCCGAGGCGAGATGAGAGATGCACTGCAGTGCTCATGCAGCGAACACAATTACATCAGAATACACTCCTCCGTATTGGTACAATTCCTTGTCAGAAGCAGTGAAGTGTGTTCAAAGACAGAAAATGGAAGTGGATGGCATGAATTAAATATATTTTGCTTTGTGCTCCATGCATTCATTAGAACACTTTTTATGTATGATGGCCCAGCGGAAGTTACAAGACTGTTAATTGCTCACAAAAGCGAAACATAGCCCTGAGGAAAATTTAAAGTCCCCCTGTGGTGAAAATCAAGTTTTTAATGTTGTTCATATGTCTGTCTGATGTTTTTAACATGCTTTAAGACAAACCATGTGCAAATTCATAAGTCAACACCATTGCTGAGTATTTTCTCTTTAAAACTGCAGTAAACCAAAGATGGTCTCAAACCCACGGTTTGAAATCGCTAGTGTTTCTGACGTCACAAACTACCTTATAACCAATCAAGCATAACATTAACTGACCGCGCAAGGGAGTCTCAAAAGAAGGTTATACCGGTAAGTCTCAGTGAGTTGACAGTGGATCTCGTCTAAGCTCGTGTGAGTGAGTGGAGGCTGGGCTAATTATCATATTCATAGATCCGTGTATATTAAATGAGGCAAGGGTGTAGAGTTACATTTAAGCTGTTTTAAGGCATTAAGAATTTTTTTTCACAGGAAAAAAATGTTTAAATACACTACCAGTCAAAAGTTTGGCCACGGTAAGATTTTTAATGTTTTTAAAAGAAGTTTCGTCTGCTCACCAAGGCTGCATTTATTTAATTAAAAATACAGTAAAAACAGTAATATTGTGAAATATTATTACAATTTAAAATAACTGTTTTCTGTTTGAATATATTTTATAAAGTAATTTATTCCTGTGATCAAAGCTGAATTTTCAGCATCATTACTCCAGTCTTCAGTGTCACATGATCCTTCAGAAATCATTCTAATATGATGATTTGATGCAATTTTTATTGTGTACAATTGTACAAAATATTTGTGTACAATATTTTTTTTTCAGGATTCTTTGATGAATAGAAAGTTCAAAAGAACAGCATTTATTTGAAATATAATCTTTTGTAACAATATAAATGTCTTTACTGTCACTCTTGATCGATTTAATGCATCCTTGCTGAATAAAAGTATTAATTTCTTTCATTTCTTTTCAAAAAAATAAAAATAAAAATTCTTACTGACCCCAAACTTTTGAACGGTAGTGTATAATGTTACAAAAGCTTTGTATTTCAGATAAATGCTGTTCTTTTGAACTTTCTATTCATCAAGGAATCCTGAAAAAAAAAAGTACACAACTGTTTACAACATTGATAATAATCATAAATGTTTCTTGAGCAGCAGATCAGCATATTAGAATGATTTCTGAAGGATCATGTGACACTGAAGACTGGAGTAATGATGCTGAAAATTCAGCTTTGATCACAGGAATAAATTACTTTATTAAATATATATTCAAACAGAAAACAGTTATTTTAAATTGTAATAATATTTCACAATATTACTGTTTTTAATGTATTTTTAATTAAATAAATGCAGCTTTGGTGAGCGGACGAAACTTCTTTTAAAAACATTAAAAATCTTACCGTGTCCAAACTTTTGACTGGTAGTGTATGTAATTTTGGTGATCAAAGATGAGTTTTAAGGGATAAAATTATTGACTACATGGGTACTATAAGGCAAATCCCTGGGTTGAAGGAACGGCATTGAGTGGCATTGTTCTCTTTCTGCAGAGTTCAGGCTGTTATTGACATTCAACCTGCTCTGAAATAGATCCTCTGCTTCAAAAGAGCACTCAAATGTACATAATTTTCTGGACTAAGCTTATGGTGGCTTCACTAAATTGCAAACCATTCAAGGTGACTTTTCAGGCTAAATAAGATGGCAAAAAAATAATTGTGGACAGAAATCATCCAATTCATGATGCTATTAAGCATTGTGAGCAAACCTTTTTCACATCGAGCTGCATTTGCTCCAGGCACTAGAGGCTGAATTTAATGGAGGTTATCCAAACAGCATTATTGCAAAATGTATTACAAAAGTGTCTGCTTGAGGATTTTGATTGGATAATTGATTAACAGAGCCTTAACATCTTAATCGATGGCAAGATATTGACTTGTTTTGTGCTCAACAAGAGGGCTGCTGTTCTTATTTTTGAATGGCCTGAGGTACTTTCAGTTAATTTTTTTTGCTGCTTTCTTTTAGTAATGTCACCATGTAATATTCATAGAACATACTGAATAGACTCATACCACGGTCAGCTTGGGACAATGACTGTCAACGCACGCTGTGTCTTCGTTTTTTTTCTTCTCCTGAACCCATGATCCTTTCTAAAATCATCTCACACCTTGAGAGTAAACTAGTTTTTGTTCTACTTCTTCCCATGTTTCTTCGTTCTCGATACATGGACATACCTTTAAAAATAGGTCCAATGGTAGCAAAGATAAATGACAAAACAGCTGAGTTTTTCAGGGTCAGCTTTGACAAATGAGGCAGCGGACTTTCGGAGCTCCAGAGACTTCCACAGTTAGGTCGCTAATCTCAGGAGGTGGAGGGAATTGCATTTTGTTATGCTGGAGGCAGCAGTCGAGGTCTTGGAATAGTGCTATTTACTGATGTAAATGTATATAGCTGTTCTTAGTTGTCAGGGATGTGGGGGATAAACATCAGACTGAGGTTTATATTAAATGAAATTCTTGTTCCTGAAACCTTGACTGCTTTTTGTGCATGACAAAAACCAAAGGCTTTCAGCACGGGAGTATGCGCGAGTCGTGACGGCCGTCCTTTTAAAGGAAAGTGTAGAGGCGTTCTGGTTTATAAAGTGGCCTTGAAGATGTTCGGAACATTGGTGGGAAAATGCCAAAGAGTTTATTTCATTGGAAAGGTGAAAATGTTTGACTGTCATAAGAAATATTGTAAGGTGCTATAGTATGCTTTGTGAACAATGAATGGGAAAGAAGCAGCTTATTCACCATAGCTGAAAAGAGTGATTATGTGGCTGATAAATAACAGCTTCCCACATTACTCAGTGTCTGAGGTGGAAAGATGAGCTTCACACTAGAGACTTGCCTCAATGTAGGTCAAATGAATGAAAAATTGAGCGTACATACAAGCTGGGCTATGTATGTCTGTTCACATGTTATGGAAATGTTTATTCAGACCACCCATAAAAAAAAAAAAAAAAATAATAAACAAAAGGTTCAAGCTTAAAGGCACAATATGTTTTAAAAATCCCAAAACCACTAGAACAATGTTATATATTTTGTTGACTTGTGTACTTACATTATCCCAAATGTTTTCAAGAATGTGTAAATCCAGAGAAATAATTCATTTTAACCAGGACACGGACCGTGTCTCTGCGTCGCCTACCAATGACATCATACCGGCGTTACCCTTAGTTTCCGGTTTTATTTTGTAGAAACCATGGAAACACCATATATGATGTGTTTTATTAGACAGGTGAGCAACTGTTTGGATGGATACATTCATTGACAGAAAACTAATCATGTTATATAGCTCAACGCAGTCAGTCTTACTATTTAAATCTTGTTTTCTTGATTTACAGCGAGTACCATGTTTTACCATGCCTAATATCGATCTAGCTTACTGCAGTGTGCAACAAGTGTCTCATAGTATCCCCCGAGCTAACGCAGAGTAGCACTATAACAACTTTCAACACACAAATGTACCTAATATGATAAAACAGCGCTGCTTTACCCCACATACGCTTGACCGGAAGACGCGGAAGCTGCGACTGCGGCATAATAAAAGCTCTGCTGCTCTCGAGCCGTGTGTCGAACTCGTCTCTCATTAGCAATCGCTCCAGCGGCCTCGTTTCTGCTCGTACAGTACTAGGCCGTGCTCTGCTTCTTACTACAGTAACAATAATAATCTCATCCATGAACATGATTTCTGTCCCATCCTGATTCTTTTCCACCGGCTGTAGACATGAAGACATCACCTCCCATGATTCTGTGAAATCAAGGCGCCATCAATCTTTGTTTTGAATAAGCGACCTCTAGTGGTGAAAATTTACATAGTGTGTCTTTAAGTTAACCTAGGGAAAACTAGATAAATAATGATAATAATAATAAAATAAAATCAATCATTTTAAATGCTGCAAGTGAATTTTGGAATCACAAAATTATAATGTACAGCATGAACAATAGAGAATCATTTTGAGAAATAAATGTTATTTAAAATTATTTGTGTTTCACAGAAGAAAGTTTATAATCTTTTGGTCATCTATTCCTTTAAGTGAATTCCTTTAAGTTTATACTGAGCAGAAATGACCAAAGTAGACCTCTGTTTAGCTTCAGAAGTCATTGTAAAGAATAATAAGAGGATTGCTTGGATGTCTTATGAGTCCTCAATCTGTTCAGAAACAGTCAATAAACCAAATCAAAGGTTGGGTGTTGATGATCTTTTAAAAGCCAAGGTTACTTTACCAGGTAGCATATTTTCAGCATCATGCTGGAGGCAGTCCAACTGCACCAGAGGACTTAACAAACACTGGTTCAAAACCAATTACCTTCACAGGAGGTGAATGATAAAGGAACGCTTAACTGTAAAATATCAGATTTTCAGAGGAGATTTATTGCATTACGGGTGAAAGAGGCACTCATATGCTCCATTTTATGTCTAAATTGAAATTGGAAATAGCAGATGTGCTGCAAAGATCTCTCTGTGACACAGTTTCTTTCGGAAGTGTCTGTGATTATTGCCAGGATGGTGCATATTGAACTCCTCAGAAGTCAATTTGAAACATGTGTTTTGCCCCAAAGAGCTGAAGTCTTTACTGGAGTTTGGTGCATAGAAAGCGGGCCCAAGGGCAGAGCTGTAAAATCTCCTATGCCAGCTGAGTTCCACCCTGCACAGGCAGCTGTCGTAGCTCGGTCGGAGCAGCTTTGATCTGTATTTTGTGTATGTGTAGAAGGTAGAGCAAGGTCAAAGGGTAAAGTCAATAGCGCCACCAAATCGCTGCCTATGGTCATGTGACTTATGCTCTTTAATTAAAGTTCTTGTGACATTGCCTTTAGCCAGTCAATAGCTGCTCGTCATGGCTAGTCATGTGGCATCTCTGTGTAAAGACCCGTTCACAAGTTCAGTGCCGCTTAGCCAGAAGAAATGTAACATATTCACAAATTTCACTAAAACCATTTACCCCCGTCCACATCCAGAATTTTGTGAAAAATGCGGTATCTAACAGAGTATAGGTAAGAGATGCACAGATTATCGACTGTTATCGATTATCGACCAATAGTAGATATATACACTACCTGTCTAAAGTTTGGAGTCAGTACATTTTTCTTTTAAAGATATTAACACTTTCATTCAGCAAGGATTCATTAAACTGACTGAAAGTAAAGACATTTACATTTGTTACAAAAATGTATCACAGTGTCCACAAAAATATTAAGCAGCACAACTGTTTCTTGAGCAGCAGATCATCATTTCAGAATGATTTCTGAAGGATCATGTGACACTGAAGACTGGATTGATGATGCTGAAAATTCAGCTTTGACATGTAATAAATTACATTTTCAAATATCGTGAAATGGAAAAATTGCATATTTTTCATAATATTACTGTTTTTACTGTATTTTTGATCTAATTAATTCCTTCTTGGTGTGCGTAAGAGAAATCTCTCTCTCTTTATATATATACACACATACATGTGTAGCCGCAATGCTTAGCATGATGGCATTATGACATGTCATTAGCCTGTGAACACATTTGCTGAAACCTTAAGCACTGCATTGGCAACCTGTGAGTCATGTGTGTCAGACATGCTTAGACAGAGCAAGATGTATGTGAGGACATGCCATCACGAAAAGGACATGGTGGGGCTCTGCTGGAATGGAATATAATAATATACACATTTTTCGGTGTTAAAGGGATAGTTCACACAAAAATGAAAATTCCGTCATCATTTACTGACCCTCAAGTTGTTCCAAACCTGTATAAATTTCTCTCTTCTGCTGAACACAAAGAAGATGTATTGAAGAATGTCGGTAACCAAACAGTTGATGGGCCTCATTGACTTCCATAGTTTTTTTTCCATACTGTGGAAGGAAATGTGGTCTATTAACTGATAAATGCCTTCTCGTGATCGAATGTTATCACATACTGTACATCTTTCTCTGTCTAAGCATGTCTGACACACATGACTCACAAGCTGCCAATGAAGCCCTTAAGGTAACAGCAAATGTGTTCACAGGCTAATGACATGTCATAATGCCATCATGTTGAACCTCGCTGCTTCCTCATAGCCAGTCCACTGACGACAATCTTGAGCCTGTGTGCCACAGGTTCATGTGGAAGTCATCAAGGGCGTATGTTTATTTTTGACATTGGAGGCGACATAAGCACCCTCTTCCCCATTTTTGCATTTATGACAATTTCATGTCATGTAAAGCCTTTATTTATACTGTATGGTAGCCAACCCTAACGCATAATGCATGAAATAATTTTGATTATGTAAACCAACAACATTACAATTTAGCTTTGTGTAATTCATGATAGAATATTTAAACAAGCATAGATTCATTAAAAGAAAAAAAAACGTTATTCAGGGATTGTAATATTATAAGTTAAAGGTAAGTTTGACAAGGAGGCAGATTACAGAGACTTAACTTTAACTTACTCTGTCCATGGTGCAATCGTCAACATCTCTCATACATAAGCATCAGAGTAAAAATACATAATGTTACAGACAGGGTGCGAATTACACTTACACATTGTTTTATTTTAATATTTAAAAAATGAATAGAATCAATGATGATTCTGAAACAAAGTGAACACACTTTTCACACATATCTGATTGACTTATAATCAGCACACTCTTATTTCAGTGTCAGTTTTTTTACAGTTTGTATTATTTGTATTATTAGCACTAAGTTAAAGTTAAAGAGGTTAAACTTTATCATTCAACTGAACTGTGCACATATGTTTTAAACACTTCTTACTTCTTACTTCACTTAAACTGTTCTTACTCCATCCATTAAATATACTTCCTTCAAAATGGTTCTAAATATGACCAAATTAGGGATTTTCAGCTTGTAACAAGAACAGAGCTCTTTTTGAACCTCTTTTTAAATAGCTCCATAAAGAACCTTGCTTTGAAAGTGCTACAGTCGTGCTCAGAATAATGACATTCTTGGTAAATATAATCAAAGAAGGCTGTGAAAATAAATCTGCATTGTTTATCCTTTAGATCTTTCATTAAAAAAAATCCCCCACAAAAATCTAACAACTAAAGATGTTATGAATCTCACGGAAGAGGACTTGTGTCTATATTGTCTTAATGCATGGCGAGGAGGATAGTTAGAGTGGCCAAAGACTCTCCAAGGATCACAGCTGGGGAACTGCAGAAAACTGTTGAGTCTTGGAGTCAGGAAAAAAAAAAAAAAAAAAAAAAAAATCAAACAGCACCTATATCACCACAAGTTGTTTTGGAGGGTTTCAAGAAAAGTCCTCTGCTGGAGTTTGTCAGACACTATGTTGTGGGCCTATTTTTCTGCTGGATGTCCTGGACATCTTGTTCAGATACATGGTATCATGGATTCTAGCAAATACCAACAGATAAAAAAAATCAAAACCTGAATGTCCCTGCTTGAAATCTTATAACGGGCCAAGTTTGGATCTTCCAACAGGACAGTGATCCAAAAACAAACATCAAAATCAACACAAAAAATGGGTCACTGAACACAAAATTAAGGTTCTGCCATGGCCATCCCAATCCCTTGACCTGAATCCTATAGAAAACTGAAGAGGAGAGTGTATCAACATGGACTTGGGAATTTGAAGGATCTGGACGGAATCCTGTATGGAGGATTGGTATTTGATCTCTTGTCGGGTGTTCTCCAAACTCATCAGGCATTATAGCAGAAGACTCAAAGCTGTTATCTTGGCAAAAGGAGGTTGCAAAAAGAATTGAATGAAAGGGTGCCATTAATTGTGGCAAATGTGTATTAGAGAAAAAACATTTATTTCATAATGAGATTTACCCCCATTTACAAATGTTTTACTTCTATGAAAGGTTAGATTTTTGTGAATTAAAATGTCAAAAGGATTAACAATGCAGATTTATTTTCACAGGCTTCCTTGTTCATATTTACCAAGGATGCCAATAATACTGACCAGGACTGTATATAGGACCCTAATGGTGTTATAAATAACCTTTTTAATAATAGTTTATTTCCATTAATATTAGTATATCAGTATTTTTACATTATTAGTATTGTTAATGTTAATGTAGACATTAGATCCGAAAACCACACTCGGGCCTGCCAGAACAGGGCTACTAAGAGTAGACATTCGGTGTCCCGCCTTTCTAGAACTCCCAAGAGCAGAGCGATCAGGAGAAAAGCGTACATTTACCTCGGCCACATCCGTACCATGGCATCCAGTCCAAGTGGACATTTGAACCAGGTATCATTTATATCTTCCATGGTATGCCATCATGCATCACAGGGTGACATTGCGCCAGTCAGGATTGGAACAGTTGTACATGTGCTTAAAACGTGGTCATGCTGAGGCGTTACTCATAGTGTCGACATCATTACCCATTAAACTTTATTTCCACTATTCTACTACAAGTTAGGCACTTTATTTGCACTTTTTCAGTATTTTCATAAATTAAAAAAAAAAAAATCCTCTCCGAGCTGATACGCAATGGGAAAAGGGAGAAGAATAATTTTGGAAAAAGGCGGATTCAAAAGATTCATAAATTAAAAAAAAAAAAAAAAATCCTCTCCGAGCTGATACGCAATGGGAAAAGGGAGAAGAATGAGTTTGGAAAAAGGCGGATTCAAACGATTCAATGAATGAATGAAGCTAATGCCACCCACCTTATTCTCCCCGCCACTGCTCCTGTTATCAGCAGGATTCTAATTTTGTCTGGATCATTCAGACAATTGCTGGGCGGAGTTAGTGTAAATAGCATCTGCCAATGAGGCCGGCTATATGCACTTGGTGTAAATAGACACTTTATTTTATTTTTTTTTTACCTGGGGTTAACCCTGCATTGTGGTCCCAAACGTGTACAATGAGAAACTGTACAATCCAGTACAATAAGAATTGTACTAGATTCTTAGCAACAGACACCCATTTAAAAATTGAACAGTGATAAATAATGATTTTTTAACAACAGGTTAAATAAGAATATAATGAATATGTAATATAGTGCATATATTTAACAAAATGCTCCTCTCAAGAGTTTCTTTTCTAGCTGACTAACAACCTATGGACATAAGGTAAACATAATGTGACCTGGCATATTTTCAGTTTAACGAAAGAAAAAAGTTTGGAAATGACAAGAGTGTATGTAAATGATAGAACTATTCCTTAAATAGCAATTCATTGCTTATTGAACAATTTAATTACACTGCTTCTGCAATGCAAATGATCAATTTTACACATATCAAAATACTGTACATTGAAAACCAATATATTTGAGGTACACAATACAGAAGGTAGTAGTTTGTATTAGGCTGGCAAGGATCCCAGACTGATTTCAGTCCCATTCCCTCCTTGGTTAAAAAAACAGTAACTGAATTCTTAGCTCCCCCGGTATCTTCGCTCTCTCTCTCTCTCTCTCTGACTTTGTCAGATGTTCTCCTCCCCTGTGGCAGCTCATCGAGTTTCCCCCCAGGGGACCCCCCTGTGCCTTTCAACACACTCTCTCTTATCTCTTTGTCCAACACACGGACCTGTTTGGATTCCTTAGCTCCTTGCTGCCTCTAGCATGTCAATCACTCTCTGGCACCCAGCACTGATGATCAGACCAGAGCATCCATCAACAATGACGGAAAAAGTAGAGGAAGCCAGGAGGAAGTGGAGAAGAAGAGGTTATCTCTAGCAGGCTGACTTGTGTCATCACTGATAACCTGCAGACATTACCGAATGAAAGTGGTTTGAAGAGAAAAAGATCTAATTCTTAGTTTTGCATTCAGACTGCATGCTGAACTTTGCCATAAATTCTCCACGAAAGTCAAGGTGTAACAGATCTGCTTAGAAATATATTACGGTGTAAAAGAAGCGGCCGCGTTTGTACTTCATCACATGACCCCAATTTAGCTTTGATGAGGTCCCTCATTAGCGGATCGAGACGAAATGTCTCGGTGCCAGCTCTGATCCGCACTATTCCCAATGTTTCATTGCGGCTGTTGAGAAATAGAGGACATTTTAACTTCTGGGTTAAGAGATAAATGAACCACAGAGACGGTAAGACAGCAGTGCTGATGTCACATCACAGCGTAGGGACCTGCTTAAAATAAAACAGATGATTGTACTGTATGCAGTTCAGTTTAGAAAGCAATACAAAGTGAATTGCTAAGTCAATGTGGACAAACGGCTTGATAGATTTAGTCTAAAGATGTACGTAGGAGGATGTTCCGACCCTCTCTTTTGTCAAGCTCGCAGTGCCGTGTGCTCGTAAGCATTCTGCGTTTGTTCATTGACAACAGTTGTGTGGATTTATCTAGAACGAGCGCCTCATTGTAAACAAAATGAAATGCGGTTATTGTAGCTCTCAGAGGATTTCATTTGCTCCCGTTACAGGCTGTAATCAGAAAGCCTGGTGCGAAGAATCGACTTACGGTCCCTTTGAAACTTTGCTGCATAATGCATACAGAAATGACTCAGCTTTGCAGGCTGGCTGAACATATTGATATAAGAGCACTAACATTTGTTGCCTTTCATTGAACAGCGTCTCATCGTTTTTTGTGATGTGAACTACCGTTTGTGTGGACAGGCCTGGAGAATTCAGGGTTTTGATTGATGACTGTTGTTGCCTGAGTCTGTCCCTCACACACATGTGACAGAGCTGAGCGGTCTAACACCTTCTCAACATAGCATCAAATGTCTAGTTATATATCTCAAATAAACATGAAAAGTCTAGTTATATTTTTCAACTAAAGTTGAAAGATTTCCCATTGTAGACTAATATACACAAATGCACATTAATTTACAATAGCAGAAAAATGTTTTGACACATCTGACTGAATTTGTTTCTGCTTTCTTAAAAACTTTCTAAGGCTAATGTTCATCTATCCATCCATCCAATAAAGCTGGCATTGTATATTACGATTAGTGTTGGCTCTTTAGAGCTGCTCTTCTAGAGTTGCTTTTGTTCCTCTTTTGTAAGTCACTTTGGATAAAAGTATCTACTAAATGTCAATGTATTACTTTTTCATTGTTATATTTAAATAATTTTCTTAAACATGAATTTAAAAATACATTTCTATAATTAACCATCAATTACGTTTATAAGTTTTTTTTCCGAAAGATTTTCGTTTTTAGATGATTCTTCATTTAATTAATTCTACAGTAGTTCTCTTTCTTAACAAAAAATACATTTTCTATTTTTAAATTGATTATTTAAGATTAAATTAGTTACTGAGTTGGTTGAGAGAATATCCAAATAGTCTGAGCTGAATATAAAATATAAGTTGTATAATTGTATATTTTTTCATAATTTCCATTCTTCCATTTGTTATTTCATACATTAGAAAAAAGAAATGATGAAAAAGTGTCAAGTAGATGTTTTAACATTGGACTGATACTGTACATTCACTGGACCACAGATGTGAACAAGCAAACACATTAGTTCACTCAAAAATGAAAATTCTGCCATTAATTACTCCTCATGTCGTTCCACATCTATAAGACCTTTGTTCATCTTCAGAACACAAATTAAGATATTTTTGATGAAATCCGAGAGGTAAATGACTTGTCCATAGACAGCAATTTAACAAACACTTTCAAGGTCCAGAAAGGTAGTAAAGACATCATTAAAACAGTCGACGTGACTGCAGTGGTTCAACCTTAAGCGACGAGAATACTTTTTGTGCGCAAAAACAAAACAAAAATAATGACTTTATTCAACAATATCTTCTGTTCTGAATGAAGTGGAAGCGTTGGATGTAAACAACGTATGAGAATGACACAGAAGAGAAGATATTGTTGATTAAAGTAGTTATTTTTGTTTTGTTTTTGCACACAAAAAGTATTCTCATCCCTTTATAAAGTTAAGGTTGAACCACTGCAGTCACGTTGTCTTTTTTAACAATGTCTTTACTACCTTTCTGGACCTTGAAAATCTTGGTTAAATTGCTGTCTATGGACGAGTCATATACCTCTCAGATTTTCTGAAGATGAACGAAGGTCTTACGGTGTGGAACAACATAAGCGTGAGTAATAAATGACAGAATGTTCATTTTTGGGTGAACTAACCCTTTAAGGCAGATGCAGGCTTTCTACTCATTAGTTTTGCTGTGACTGTACTGACCTGCTGGTCTGCAAGCATATGTGCCACCATTGAACATTTGGCATTTGAATGGTTTTGTCATGGTGACCAGGCCGCACATTGATCCACTGCCACTGGGAAATCCATAGTCCACAATTTAATTTGATTGTGATTAAAAAGAGAGAGAAGAGAGCATGGTCTGTACTGCAAAACATTTTTTGCTAAATCAGTCATTATGCTTTTTGTCCTGTCATGTCCTACCTGTGAGTTTTGCTTGTCTTCGCCCCTCTATCCTAGCATAGGTCTACACCCTATAAACAATGTTCCAAAAGTAGGCCTGTTATGACTGTCATCCCGCAGGAGATGTTTCCATCTGGATAAATCCAGTCACCTGAGCTCTGTTTCATCGGCTACAAGTCATTACTCATCTGTGTTCCGTTTGTTTCAGGCGACCTGATTGGCTCATTGTGGGTGTGCTTCACTACTTGTTTAATGAGACAATGAGACGGCCACCACTGATTGTGTGTTTGTGTGTGTGCGTCTCCCTCAACGTCAACCCCAACGTCAGCCAACCTAAACCTGCCGTTCCTGGCAGATTAATTATGAGTGAGGTCAACACAAATCCAGATGCATCTGACGGCTAGGAATAGATTGTTCTCCGTGTGCTGGAGGTGTCTGCCACTGACGAATGCTCACATCTGAGTCACAAGTCAGGCTCTGTTTTGGGCGAAGCTTTCTGTAAAAGACAAGCTTTGTCTCTTGATGAAAGAAGAGCTCTTTTGTACCTACTGCCTTGATTCTGCCAGACCTCATGTGAGGAGAGCTAAAACCACAAGAGGTCTGTAATACCTGGAGAATGTTTTCAGTTAGCATTCCAATTTATTTCAATGGCAGTTGCTTGGCTGATGCAGGATCCCTAGTAAAATGCGATTGAAAATCTGTCATATTTGCTTATGGGTCCTTAGTTCTGGACATAGTTGTTTTTGAGCTAATCACTTGAGGTGTAAATGCAACAAATTAGCACTGGAAAATGTATGTGTACATACTGAAGGGGTGGATTCTGGAATCCACTGCCGCTTCAATATATATCTTTTAAGTTATTAATCAACATTTATCTTTCTGTTAAATTATTTGAATGACTTCTGCAACGTATGTTAAAGCATTTCTTTTCCTTTTCAAACACTAGAAAAATAATTTTGAATATTGTCTGTACCTCTCACTGAGAGAAAAGAACATGTTATCAGTATGTTTTGGGAAAGTTTCCTGCTCAGAACAGAGCTCAGATCAACTTCAACCTTGAAGAAGCTGTGAAACGTGTTCTGTGCAGGTCCTTTGTACTGGTGGACAACTGGCACTCTGCTTGAGACCAGCAGACGCCATGTCATGAACCCAAAAGGACATCCAGTACCTAACTCCAGGGTCCCCTTGTCAGCATTCTGATGAATGGAGATATGCTTCTGACTATCTGTCCCTGTGTGGAAGATTACCAAATTTGTCTATTTTCTTAGCCAATCAGAATCATTTTTATGATGTAGTCAGTAGACTCTGTTAGAGTATAATTGTTAGAGTATAATTGTTGTGGAAATGTGAATGCACGGGAACTGCAAACTATTCTTCAGTAAAAAATTCTTCAATTTATTATTTTTTTTAACTCTGACTCCGGGTCTTTATTCAACATATCTGGTCTCAAGGGTCCTTAACTGTTTATCCCCAACAATACATATACAGTACACATACATACATTAATTAAAAAGTTTGGGGTCAGAAAGAAGTCTCTTATTCTTGCCTTTATTTGATCAAAAATACAGTAAAAACAGTAATATTTTGAAAATATTAATACAATATAAAATAACTGTTTTCTATTTTAATACAAAGTTCTGGCATGAAACTCTAATGGGCAGGCTAATAGGTACTTTAACTCAACCTGCTCATAATCACATCATTATCTTTAGGACACAGATGATTGGTTCCTGCTGTATTAGTAGCCAATGATGCTCTCAGAAACCCTCCACCTTCCCCAGCTCCACCTGTATAGATCTGCTATG
The DNA here is from genome assembly GCA_037950665.1 of Hypophthalmichthys nobilis. Taxonomy (NCBI): domain Eukaryota; kingdom Metazoa; phylum Chordata; class Actinopteri; order Cypriniformes; family Xenocyprididae; genus Hypophthalmichthys; species Hypophthalmichthys nobilis. Next base: position 27,522,556 of record CM075475.1, on the reverse strand, counting down.
GGGTAATTCATGTATGCTATATTGTACAGCAGCAGCATGTCTTACTTGCTCACAGCAGTGTGTCGTGTATGTATTGGCAGTAGCAAGTCCCTACTTGCTCTGCAGCAGCAGCAATAATCTACAGCAGCAGCAGCAGCAGCAGCAATAAAAGCAGCAGCAGCGTAGCAGATCTATTCCGCCAAGACCAAACACATCTACATTGTCATACCCATTACCATGCCAAACACTCCGAGAGTTGTCATGACAGAAATATATTTTAAAATGTAATTTATTCTTGTGAAGGCAAAATTTTCAGCAGCCATTACTTCAGTCTTCAGGGTCACATGATCCTTCAGAAATCAATATAATCAGTGTTTAAAGCAGTTTTGCTGCCTAATATTTTATGGAAACCATGATAGATTTTTTTTATTTTTCTGCATTCTTTGATGCATAGAAAGTTTATTTGAATAGAAATGTTTTTTGGATTATAAATGTCTCTACTTTTGATACATTTAATGCATTCTTGCTGAATAAAAGTATTAAATTCTTTACAAAATTAATCTTAATGACCCCAAATTTTTGAACAGTAGTGTGTAATATTAAAAAAACACTTAAAAAAAGTAATTTAATTAATTATTTAATAATATTAAATAATATATTTCCATTTAATAAAATGTAACATTTAATAGACTTAAACTGTAAATTATCAGACTACAACCTCATAAAAACCGCAGACTTGGCAGCATTGCAACCACTAAGCCTTGACCTGTTCAACACTTTCACATTATGCGATAATCGTCACTTATTAAGAAAACCTGAAGCTGAATAGCTATTCATTAAGGCTTGCACAGTAAGTTCTGTATTGTTGTTCTGCAGCCACACAGCCATCAAAAACTTCAAGGACGGATCCTGCACTCTTTTTTTGCATGTTCTGTACAGTGCAGGACCTTAGCATTCAGGAAAGATCATGGGGGTGTTTCAAGTGAAGCAACAGCTCTTTCAATGTTGTTTTTGCTTTTTATCGTGTTTCTTGCACTTTTATCTGCAGGTGAATGTCAGTACAGGGCATTATCTGTGGCGACAGTCTGCCAGTTGTTTTGTTGGTGGTGCAAATGATGAGAATTATGTTTTCTCTCCTCTGGCCCAAGAAAAAAATCACCTCACCCATTCGGTAAAGTGTGCGGCCTCTGCCTGGCTCAGTGATGAATGGGGAAGACTCTATCTGTCGCTCGCAGGCTGTGAGACTGCATGTGTGTTTTGTGAGTTTGTGAGGGGGTGTGTATAAAGCGGAGTGCCGTGGTTATCTGTGTGTGTTTTGGAGAGTGTGTGTGTGCCCTTTGGGCTCCTTCTCCCTCTTATACTGCGTAATTATTAATGGTTCTTGGACAGTGCCAGCTCCCCTCTCCTCTCTGGCTCTGAATATATGGTCGGACTCGGGGCTCTTAAACTAGAGTGACTGGTACTAGGGCCGTCTGGCAGGTAGAGTGGGTCATTGGCATGACAGTGAGTCTTACTGTGTGTGTGTTGTGTAGTGTTTCTGTGTGTTTTTCTGCAGGGTTTAAAGGAGGCTGGTTAATGGCTCCATCAGGGCGACATAAAGCTTTCTCTCGTCTCATAAAGTGAATGGGCTGGATTGTTGGGCTGTGACATTTCACTGACACACCCACTGAGGTACAGAGCGGCTCATGTTCTCACCCCTGAGGGAGTTCATAGTCCTCCTCCGGTCCGTCAGCCTGCTGTCTCCTCAGCATCTGTCGACTGATCCGATTACACACCTTGATGTTATTCATTAAAGGTATAGTACACCTAAAAATGAAAATTCTGCCATCATTTACTTACCTTCATGTCATTTTAAATCTGCATTAGGGAAGGGAACTGGAGCTGTCAAGCTTTAAGAAAGACTCAAATGCACCTTAATAGCATCATAAATGTTTCTATGAATCATACACTATATTATTCAGCACTGATCAAAATTTTGGGGTCAAAAATGTTTTGATTGATCATTTTAATCAGGAAGGGTAAGTTAAATTGATCAAAAGTCACAGTTAAGACTATTACATTATTACTAAAATACATATCAAATAAAGGTTGTTCTTTTGAACTTTTTATTAATCAAAGAATCCTGAAAAAAAAGTTTCATGGTTTCAACAAAAATAGTAAGCAGTACAACTGTTTTCAGCATTAATAACACGAAAAGTTTCTTGATCCAGAAATTAGCATATTTTAGTAATTTCTGAAGGATCATGTGACACTGAAGACTGGAGTAATGATGCTGAAAATTCAGCTTTGCCAACACAGTAATGAATTAAACCAACCATTTTCTGTTTTAATTTGTTGAAAGGGGTTCAAATGTAATTTGTAATATTAATAATAATGTATTATTTAAGTTTTTACTGTATTTTTGATTAAGCGAATGCAGTCTTGGTGAGCATAAGAGCCTTTAAACATTAAAAAATCTTACCAATCCAAAACTTTTGAATGGTAGCTTAAAGGAACACTCCACTTTTTTTGAAAATAGGCTCATTTTCCAACTCCCCTAGAGTTAAACAGTTGAGTTTTACCGTTTTCGAATCCATTCAGCCGATCTCCGGGTCTGGCGGTACCACTTTTAGCATAGCTTAGCATAGTTCATAGAATCTGATTAGACCGTTAGCATCTCGCTCAAAAATGACCAAAGAGTTTCGATATTTTTCCTATATAAAACTTGACTCTTCTGTAGTTACATCGTGTACTAAGACTGACGGAAAATGAAAAGTTGCGATTTTCTAGGCCGATATGGCTAGGAACTATACTCTCATTCCGCCGTAATAATCAAGAAACTTTGCTGCCGTACCATGGGTGCAGCAGGCGCAATGATATTACGCAGCGCCTCTCACACATGTCTCCATGGTTGCAAGGCACGCTCCCTGTGCAAGCAGGGGGTCACAGCCGCTGCGTAATATCATTGCGTTCAGTTCAATGAACTTTGCTAAGCTATGCTAAAAGTGGTACCGCTAGACCCGGAGATCAGCTGAATGGATTTGAAAACGGTAAAACTCAACTGTTTAACTCTAGGGGAGTTGGAAAATTAGCCTATTTTCAAAAAAAGTGGAGTGTTCCTTTAAGACTTCTGAAGCCAGATCAGACTACTGAGCAGCAGATCAGCATTTGTCAGCATTGATTTCTGAAGGATCATGTGACACTGAAGACTGGAGTAATGATGCTGAAAATTCAGCTTTGATCACAGGAATAAATTACTTTATAAAATATATTCAAACAGAAAACAGTTATTTTAAATTGTAATAATATTTCACAATATTACTGTTTTTACTGTATTTTTAATTAAATAAATGCAGCCTTGGTGAGCAGACGAAACTTCTTTTAAAAACATTAAAACTCTTACCGATTCCAAACTTTTGACTGGTAGTGTAGGTCTGTTAAATCTGATTGCAGTGGTTTACTGCTCACTGGATGGCTGGATTAACATTGAGTAATGACAACGTCTTCTAAACAAAAATTTTGGAAAGGTAAAACCGGTTTAGAACAACATGGTAGCGAATAAATGATGGCACAATTTTTATTTTGGACGAATTATTATTTTCTAAGTGGCAGAAACACCCCGCACATACACACCGCAACTCCCTCACACATTTCCATTCATTGAAATGTCAGCACACATGCCACCCTCTCTCTCTAGAAGACATTGAAGCCATACATAGACTTGCATCACCCGCCTACAGGCTTGAGAAGCGGCTGTCTGATGTCCTCTGTGGGCTCAGGACAGTCAGAGGCCCATGTTATTCCTGAATCATTAGTCACTGCAGTAAAGCATGCTAAGCCACATGGCTCTATACCTCCTCCTAGGTTCCCTCACTAAAAGCCAGTGATGATTGCTTTAAACTGGAGCTTTGCCAGGGAAACCATGAGAATTACAAAATCAATGATACGCCAGAAGAGTCATTCAAGGGTGCCAAGCTGATTCTGCAGGCAGCTCTCCTGCTTCATTGAGATGGTGGCGTAGTCAAGATAAAGGCTGTGGTGCATATGGGGAACAGATGAGAGAAATGAGGGGAGGGATTGTGGGAATTGAAGGATGGGTATGAATGACTGGAGAGACAAGAACAAGGTGGTGGACTCTTGCCCGGTGTTTCATAGACTGTTGTGGAAGCGTCCAGCCAATGCTGCTAAATGAGGCATTTAGAAGAACTCTGCAATATCACTTTCTTTCTTCCCCCCCCCCACGTCTTTTTGCTGTTCAGAGGTTTGGTGCAGATTTGGTCCATGCCCTGGAGTGTCATTACTCCATCCCTTGCCTGTTATCGATTCTTTCTGTATTGTACCATATAGCCCCTGCTTGATGGGGTGGGTGGCGTTCGTTGCTAAAGGATTTGTTCTTATCTTCAAGGTTGTCTGGCCTCATGTTGGGGCCGACCTTGTGAAAACAGCATGTCCATTACTCCTACTCTGACATCTCTGACAGAACCTGTTAGTCCAGGCTTCAATCTACAGAATTGCAGCAGAAACTGCCAGCCCACCCAGATACAGTACCACCTACATCAGACCCTCCTAAATCCACCAGGTATGACTCACCTACACATGCTATTAGGACTTGGTATCGATATAGATTTCCTGATTCAATTTGATTCTGATTCAAAAGTGTTCGGTTTGTTTCTGATTCCAATTCCAAATTGATTAGATTCTGATTCATTTGTATATATTTCATTATAATGTCTATTTTGCATACATATAATGCTGTGAATTATACAGGAAAGTGTTTTCGATTGATCACTTATCTAAACTAAACTGAACTGATTAATAAGAGTAAGAGTTTGTTTGTAAATTTGGTCGCACTGTATGTTTTTGATTCACAGAAGTCATTTGTTCGTAAATCAGGTGACACTGGTCAAGTATGCTTTTGATTTGCTTAAAAGAACCATCTCAAGAGTTATTTGTTTGAGAATTGGACTAGGTTTTTTAATCACTAAACAGAAATGGCTCGTAAGAGTCATTTGTTTTGTGAATCAGTGGGTCACGTTTTATGTTTTCTTTTTCCACTTAAAAGAGCCGCCTCACAGAAGTCATTTGTTCATTAATGGGGTAACACTGAACATTCTGTATGTTTTGATTTGTTTAATAGAATCATTTGTTTATGAATCGGGCTACATTGCTCGCACAGCATGTTTTTGATACACCGCAAAGAAATAACAAGTTGTTTTTAAATCGGACCACACTGGTTTGTTTGTTTTGTGTTGCAAGTTTGTTTTGACATTTCTCACCATTATTTCTCTTTTAATTTAACATTATCCAAATTTAAAAGGTTTCATGTATATTGTAAATTAACAACAGGATCCAAGCAATGTTGCTTAGTGAGTTAATTCAGCAGAATGCAGTGACATCTGTAAGAAATGTTCATGCAGCCACTGAAAATAGGCACAAAATAAAAAATCAATCTTGGGATTTTAAGATTTCATATCACAGTTGCTTAAATAAATTGAAAAAATATTTTGTAGGCTCTCAACCTTTAACATAACTTATTCCGGAAGGCTTCCCTAAAATGAGGTGTACTGCAAAAGCAAACATTCCTCCAATCAGATCAGACTTTCTGCTGTGAGATAGACTGTGAATTATTAGAGTGATGGACTACATTCAGATAACCCCCGTACCTTTTTAGGTCACCTTTGATCAGTCCAAAAACATTATTACATACTAGATTGGTACTGCTTTTTCTTGATTGTAATGAAGAGATGGCCATTGGTATATTTCCCAGCCTCCTAGTCTTGTGACAGCAGCATTGATTAAAACAAGGCCATGCCGCAGAAGAGGTACAAAAGGTTGCTTGTTCAGAATGCTGATGCCATTTTTTTGCACAGGATCCCTTTTATAATTAATCTACTTGTCTTCCAGCAAACCCTTTTGACGATATGCCCGATGGGTAGGAAGCATCTGTGTACCGTAGGGACTGCTTTGCACATGTTTTTTGGGGGCCAGTGTAAATGGTGTTTAAAGGACGTCACTTTTGCTGTAAAACGCTGCCAAGGGACTGAGGTAATGGGCTCTAGGGAATATAAATCATACCGTCCCTCATATCGACTTTTAACATTACACTCACATCCGCGGCACAAGAGCAGCTAAATCGCTCTCATATATGCGGGGCTGTAAATAAATAAACAGAGCCCCGTATTTTTTCCAAAGCCTCTGGAACGTCTCCAGACAAGGAAATGCAGGACTTGGAGACTGACATGCCTCACTGCTGCACTTTGCCTGATTAATACAGTATCATAAACTGTCCTGTGCACTTTAATCTTAAGATGAACTCAGTCACATATTCCTTTACTTCAAAACTAATTATAAGCCTTGCACTTTTAAATTATAAAAATGATCTTATCCTTTCCTGTGGTCCTATCCAAGATGACAAGATTAAGGGGGGACAAGAGGGTTGTGCTAGAGGAAGATTTATATCTCTGAGAAGTGCGATGCATAGACATGGTCCTTTAGGAAGAGCTGTTTGTATGAATTCCTGCTGTACCCGTGACCCTTTTTTCGCTTTTTATGGTTGACTTTAGCTGACTGGCTCTCTCTCTAGACACAATGAGGGAATACAAGTATGTGAATTTATGAAGGAGAAAAAGAAGCTGATGTGGCAGTGGAATCCATAATCTCGTTCTGTTTTGTGCGTGTGACCGAGAGAGGGAGAAATGTGCGGTCGTGGCCCTGACTAATAATGAGGAAAGATGTAGCTTATACGTTCATTCCAAGCTGTTTTTAGCTATGATTGTAGGACTATTTGGGCTGTGGCAGGCTTAAACTACCACAGTGTGTCCTGCCGTTGCTGTATCTGTATCTGTGTTGAAAAGCAGTCTGTGTTGCCGTAGTCTGCCAGATCCAGGCCGTATCCAGTTGAGATGAAGGACCTGCGCCTAGACATGACGAAAACGCAGCCCTGAAGTGTCAACTTAACCATCCCCTGTGAAGGCCTCCTTCCCTTTCCCTTCCCTAGGTACAGATAAAACGTTTTCAAAATTATTCCAGTTTGCATAGATCCGCGAACACGACAAATTTTTCTGTATTATACGGACCAGACAAGTAATTTGGCAATATCACTTTGAAAAAAAGAATTAAAGGTGCAGTAAGTGATTTTTGAAAAACACTGTTGATATTTGAAATCAACCCAAACAAGCACACCCCTCCCTTCATTGCTCCACCCCCAAATTGGACAAACACGCAATGCAAGAGTGGTTGTCTCTTTATCATAGCTGAAGCGGAGCAAGGTTCATTGATGGTCACCAGCAGCACAGCATCTCCAGACAAACAATGACACTCAAAACTGTCCTGTTACTATAGCTAACATTACAACCTCTGCATCCATTTTCAGGCCTTCTCACTTAGATCTCTGCAGTGCTAGAAAACTTTTCTAATATTAATGTGGGTCCTGAAGCTCTTGTCTGATCATAACCCTTCTTTTTCCAGTGATATTCCTCTGACCTCTTTTTTCTCTTTTGTAAGGCCATCTCTCGTTCTACAGTGTTTCTTTAACCCTCCCTCTTGCTCACTCTCTCTCCTCCCCCATCATGAGTGGACACACCACCTACTGCTGATTGGCTACAAGTGTGTTGTGGTGCTCGGTCCCATCCACTTTCAACAGCGTTTTTTCTTATTATTACTTAACCCTTGTGTGTCAATTAAAAAAAGTTACACTTAGGCCCATAGTGGACAAAAATGTCCATGTCAAAAAACTGTCATAAAAATTTAAAGCTTGGGAGCACTGATTTAAGTTTGGTCTCATTTTAAAGAAGACCCTTGGCAGAATCTTGTTGAGGTAAAAAAAAAAAAAAGTTTAAAAAGTGAAACCAAAAGTTATAGAGGTTTAAGTTTATGAAAATGATTTATGAACATTATTTTATATAAAATATATATTTTATGAAACACGTTGAACTCTAAAACTGCTAGGTCATCAAAGCCATGAATCTAAACAAGTTGTGTTCCAAATCTGAGGTTGATATCTCAAAAAATTAGCTTTCAGTAAGATTTTGTTTGGACGCAGTACCAAATTTCCCCTATTAGATGCCAGATGCTCCATTGGTGCACACAGTGGTTGGATTTGTGATTTGCAGTAGAGTTTTTCTCTCTCAAATATTACAAGCACACACTCGCTTTTATTACACACATACAAACCACACTCTGACATCCATACCAACACATCCACACAATTATAGCTGCATAATTTATCCAATTGGTTCTATAATATGTATAAGCAGAAAACAAGAATAAAGCGAGTATTTGCTTTATAGGCCAAACCTGAGAAAATGGCACCATCTGGTAAAAAAATAGTGAAAATTTCCATTTGGAAGCCTTGCCAACAGAATGAAAGCCTGTTAACAAAGATTGCACCATTTTATAGTTAAATGGCCCTGGGATTAAAAATTGCTGTTTTAATGGGTTTCAATAAAGGCATTTTTGTCCAAAAGGTCCTGAGAGGAACTCTTTTGTGTACCTAGTGCAAAATAGATTTTTAAAAGGAAATGGGGTGAAATAGTAAAATTCCGATAAAAATACACACCTGTGCCAAAACTTATGCAGTTGGCATTAATACAGGCAAAATGATTTAAAAAAAAAAAAAAGACAAAAATGTCCAAAAGGTTGCAAGGATGAATCTAGATGAAATATTATTTCATTTAGTTTTTCTAGCTAGCAACAAAGATTTGTCAAAATTTATTACAAATATTTAGCTTATTTTTTCTTTACATATTTTTGAATCAGTATAGAATACTAGGTAACATACATTTTAGCAGAAGATTAAACCCAAACATAGCATATCTAAAGTTTAACATTTTAATCCAAAATAATTTCTTGATACATTAACTTTTTCAGTTTTGTCCCGGTACTCAATAATCCTTGTAACGTTGTGCCCATTGTGCAGTTTCTCTTGTTTGTCTGTTTGCCAGATAGTCTTTGTGGAGAAATGTCATAGTCCCCAAGAGCTCATTGGTACTGTCTAAATGACTTGTTCCTCTTGTATCTTTCCAGCCAATTTGAGGTGCAGGGCAAACAGAAACCCTGCCAGCCTTCTTTCTCCTGTATCCAAATCACCATGTGCTCAAATTTGACTTTTCATTACATTCTTTCAGCACAATCAGATTCAGGCATCGCCAACAGGGCTGCCCAGGGTTTAATCAAGATCAGCTGTAATCTTCACAAAATGACGTATTATTATTGCTGATCTGTCATGTTAAACTCTATATACTGATCTACGCCCGAGGGTAGAGTTGACAGGGGTCCTATTGCTCAGATCCTGGATGCTATTTGCACTCAGCTGAACACATCACTGATGTTTATTATTAATTTACCTGCAATTTGCCATACAAACTTCACCATCCTACTTGCAAAAACCATCAATTTTTAAAAACATAATTTGGGCTCTCTGATAGATTTATAATTTAGCAGCTCCTCCTAACATTTGGCATATTTTTGCAATTACACCCAAGGCCTTAGGTGGGAACTCTAGGAATGAATATTGCATTACTCACACTTTTTTTAATAAAGTTAATTATTTTAAAAATGAAGATTTGTAGCCTTCTCTTGATGAAAAGGGGTACGTTCACACACACAAAAATGTTTAATCATTATTTATTCACTTTCATGTTGTTCCAAACCTGTATGATTTTCTTTCTTTAATGGGACAAGGTGAGTTTTTGGAATTCATATCCTGGCCACTATTTTCAGTATTTTAAAAGTAAACGAGAACTGGTGATGTTAAGCTTCATGATGACAAAAGGCACCATAATAGTTTCATAAAAGTGGGCCAAATGACTCGCTTTATTCCAATTCTTCCGAATCCACATGATAGATTTGTGTGAGGAAAAGACTTTAAAAACCAGGGCGATTAAATGATTTTTTTCCTCATTTCTTTCATTTTTTTCCTGTTGAGTCACTATGAGGTGTGTAAAAGCTAGATCCGTATGTGTAGATGTATTCAGTGTTTTATACGTCATATGTTGTTAGCAAATAATTAGTGGTGTTAGGTGACAACACAAGCTTTTAGGCCAATATTGAGAACAATGTCACACGTTCTTGAAGGTGAGAGTGTGAAACGTACCTCGCAAAATCCCTGAGGCTGCATACGTCACCTCTGACTTCCTTAAAATGGAGCAAGAAGAAGAGCAGGCTGTGCTCACTGCACCAAAAATGTTCCATCCACGGTTTAATAATACCACCTAATTACTGTTAATGCGGCAAAACCCTTTCATATATCTCCTGATCTCCTACGGTAAGACCAAACGCAGTCCCCAACTCCATTTGTAGGACATCAGTGGCCAGTTTGTCATTTTAAAGAGAATCGATGTAGGATCAAGGGGTAATTTATTCATCATCAAGGTGCTCGGTGGGAGAAATCGTCTATTGGCAGATTTTGGATTTAGCTACCTGGCAATAGGTGTTCGGACAAACATGCTGTAATATAGATAATGCTAAATCAACAGTCTCATAATATCTCATTAAGTCTTGCAGCTGCTAGTGTACATGCAGGTCAAAGTGAATCCTATCGCGGGGGTAATTGAATGCTGGTATGAGAGAATGTTTTTGAACCCCTGCTTTGCTTGTGTGTTTGTGTGTGTGATGTACAGTGGGAGAGCTGTTGTGTAGCTGTCAATAAATGGGGAGAGAAACAGTCAGTGCTAACAGCAGGGGTGTAAAATGCTGGCTAGACATGATGTACGCTGGAACAAGCGGTGTGGTCATCTAAAGGAAAGGAGATTGAAAAACTCCAAAATCACACACTATACACTATGCACTTATATATGCACTATGTACTCAACTGTGTAGTGAATTAATTTATGGTTATGTCATTCAATGTCTGATAGCCCCTCCCCCTCTGCTAAATAAGTAAAGCTGCAACAGTTGAGAGCATAATTTATTCAACATTCCACACTTCGTTTTTTTAAGCGCATCATCCAGGTATTTAAAGGGCACTTTTTGTATTTTTTGAATTTTTTAGTGTGAAGACACTACTTACAATATTTATACTACAAAATGGCATAGAATAGTGCATAAGTATGCTAACTGGGATGCACCTTTGGACATTGGCTAAGTTTCTCTCTATTTTTGTTTCCCTCAAGAAAAAAGTGTGTTTGGGACAACATGATGGTGAGTAAATGATGACTTTTTGAACTATCCTATATAGTCAACATGTAATACTGTTCACAGTTCATTTTACTTTTATAATTTGGTGTGTTTCTCAGTTAAACAAGGTATTCAATAAGAAAAAATGTTAGCTGGGACTTTTTATATCAGGAATAGTGCACATCTACATTCCATTTTTTACCCTGGAAGTGGTCTTGGATTTAGCCTATCCATTTTTTTTTTTTTTTTTTTTTTTTTTTTTTTGAATAGGGATTTCATAAAATTCTACAGTAAAGAGTTCTAAGCCATCATAATTAGAAAATTAAAAAGTTTTTTTAAGGTAACTGCTCATCCTATGAAGCATTTCTAATCAGAAAAAAATGGTTCAATATAACTATTGACTTTATAGTCATTGATTATAAATACAATAACATTTTTTTCTCTCTTCATTGAAAAAGATAAACAATTAAAATATATAAGTAGTTTGAGATTTGCAGTACAAATGACTGGTCACTGTTGAGCTCTGCTGATGATTTTTCTGTTTCTATGATAACAGCAACTTCTTTGGTGGATTGTGGGTAGTGTAGTTCTTCACTGGGAATTCGGCAAATTAACACTATTAGTTTTTTAATAAAGATGGAGGTCACAGAGCTCTTGCTAGGTTGGTAGAAACATTATGCATTATTGTTAAAATCATTTTTTTATGGACAAAATGAATGGAATTTTTACTTCCTGAACCCTACTGTTGATTGGATAAAGAAACATGGGAATGGAGCCAGCCAATTAAGAGATTTCTGAGTTGACCAAACTTGGCATTTCTTTCTTTTGCGGAACGCTAAAGAAAATAGTTTGAAAATGAATGTGTGTTTTCGACCACATTGTCATTCAGTGTAAGGACGAAACATTTAAAACATTCTTCAAAATATATATTTTTTTGTTTTACGGAATAAAGGAAATGGGCCTTGAATAAGTGGCAACGTGTGCCGAACATGATGGACAGGAAATTGTGCTGGTCATAAGTTTGGCATTGTTAACAAGTCAGCACCTAGCGAATAGGAGCAACATTCAAATCCCATTAGTCTATATCTGCAGGGGATTTACCGTCATTCGCTCCCTTTCCATGTCACGATACAGGAGGTGCAAGAGATGTATACAATGAAAGAAGCTTGAAGGAGGTGGGAGGTAGTACGTGTTAACAGCGCCATACTGTCGAGCAGTTGATTAACGCGGCACTCTGCAAGGTTTATCTCCGCAAGCGAAAGAAAATTCAGACACTGTTAGAACAGTAACTTCTAGAGATTCACCAAACCCCTGTGGAGGGTTATAACACGTTCCAGAACATGGACCTCATTCACACAGTACAACAAAGCCTCCTCCTCCAGCGCTTTGATGTCTCTCACTGGCTCCCTGCACCAGCAGTGCTTTTGTTCAGCGGGAGCCAAACTGTTATTTATGCATGCGACACAGTTCAGGTGTAAAAGGAACATTGGGCTGTATCGTTGTTCTTACAGCTTAATCAATCACATCTTGGGAGAATAGGCTCTGGGTCCCAGGTCTAGTTATGGCCAGGTGACTGATAAGTAGTATTGATCATTCTTTTTTTCCCCCATTACCTCTGTTGAGACTGATGGAGCCCTGTGTTTCCTATAGGGAGCTGTTTTCAGGACCACGGACAGCTCCTGGCCACCCGCTGCTGCTGATTCCACTGCCACTGGGGTTTTATTATTTATGGACATGCTTGCCCTTGAAATCAATGCTGTTATTGATTTATTTAGCTGCTTTGTATCTGAGGGGACTTCTAAGAACATATATCAAACCTCATATAGAAAATATATGCCTTGCCATAAACCAAGGAATTGTGTTAAAGAGATAGTTTCATTTACTCACCTTCAAAGCTCCAAAACCCTTTTGACCTTATTTTATCTGTGAAACATAAAATTTGAAGACTGTGTTGGTCTTAATTTTTCATGCAAATACAAGGAATGGGACTGAAGATTTTAAGTTTCAAAAAAGCATGCAGAATCACCATAATAGTATGATAAAACTATAATCCACATCTTCTGAAGCCGTACAAAAGCTTTGTGTGGGAAACCGACTGAAAGTCATTACTCATTTTTAATTCTCTCATCCATTAAGCTATTAACGTAATCATTGAATCAGTAAGTCAAACTCAGGTGGGTTTCCTGTACAGCGATGTAACTCACTGCTTAACTACCATAGTATGGTGTGTCATTGGTGAAATTACAGTTTCCCAAAACTGTAGTAACTTTGTTGTTCAACAATATAGAACTGTCAGTAATGACATCACACAGGTGGTGGAGTAATAATAACTGTTAATTAATCACTTCAAGATAAAACTAATATGAGATTATAGCTTTATTATTAGATGTTTGATTCATCTCAGATTCGCTCTTAATGTACGTCATAGGGTTGTAGAGCACATTTGCACATGCGCAGTCTTCACTTTCCGTTTAAATCTACATGTCACATTAACAAGAATTTATGCTTCTAACCACAGGTCGAGAGCTGTTCCAACCACTCAACTATTTGCAAATATTTGTTAGAACTATGGTTTCCGAAAATGCAGAATTGGTAACCATGTTGGTAACGATGGAACTTGTGCTTATGATAGTTTGCTTATGATGTTTTGGGAAATGCACCCTTTATTACTGAATGAATTCTAACTAGCTGTGTCAACTGATATTGGATCAATCGATTCATCTTTCAAAATCCCTTTGTGTTCCACAGAAGAGGAAGTCATATGGGTTTGGAATGCTGTAATTGTGAGTTTGGAAAAACTTTATTTTTATACATGGAAACAAATTACAAACAATAAACTAAACATCCCTTGACAATACCAGTGGCCCACTAGCATGTAGGATGGCAGGACGGAACAAAGGAAATAGAAAGAAAACACATACACAAAACGTTGAGATGGTCAAGTAAAAGATTCAACTTGGCAATGGTTCCAAATTCCATACTGATCAGGGCTGAGTTTCCCGAAACCTTCTTAACGCTATGTCGTTCTTAAGTTATACCTTAAGCTGTACCTTAACCTTTCCCGAAACGTTCTTAGTTAAGTATATCTTCTGTAAGGTTGGTCTGGACCACTCTTAGCTATATCTCATCACTGTTGACAGTTCACTCCGCTAGTGGCCACTACTGTGCAAAAAGCTTCTTTACATCTCAGTCTATACGAATATAATTCTGAAGTTGTAATACACCCAGTGTTCAATTAGGCTAATTGAAGTGTTTTCATGCAAAGAATAAAATTGTCATTACACTGATGGTTGTTAGCTTTTTAATTATATTATCCAAAGGTACATCAGCTGGCAAACCATTAGGCAGTAAAGGCTAAGGAGTCTATTTAAAGGAAATGATTGTGGTGGGGAGTTTGGTCAGACTATGGCAGCGATACAGCGAATAGTTGTGCTAAATCAAAGACGGCGCAGTCCGCAGAGCCATTTAATGTATGTGCGTCCGTGAAAACTTTAGTCCCCTGGCTAGCATGTCAGAAGCTGCAATTCTAAAAAAAATTGCCAATGTAGTAAATTCAGCAGCTTTTAGATCTTGTTGATTTGACTTTGTCGAGACAAACTTGATGGAGCTACCCCCTCAGCCCCGAAATTCAGCTGCTGTGGGCTCTCCTTTTTCTGTCTTTTTTCATCGCCATAGTAGTCGTTGATTAAATGTTTCGCGTGTTGCGTTTTTATTGAGTAGGTCATCCAATAACAGAAATTAGTGATTTACACCAATAATGTGATGCGGCTGCTGGGCAATCGACCCTAGTTGTGGAGTAAATGAAGATACTATGGCTAATACAGTATATTATATAAATGACCCTTTTAAAAGGCCAATGAAGGCATACTGCCAGTTAGTGTAGCGGGTTGAGGCAAGACACATTTGGGCATGAGGTTGCGGGTTCACACACTCGTTTCCAAATGATATGAAATATCCAGGGTTTGATTTAGTTTGCAATTTGGATCATTTTTATAAGATGTTATGATTCCTGATAAATGCAATTTCAACTATTTCTGAAGTTCTTTTATAAAGAATACCGCTTTCTCATAACACAATGAATCAGCCCCTGCATAGTGTGAATAATCGATTCTCGAGCCATCGACCTTTAGTTAAGGTATACCTTTAAAGTCTTTGTAGCGTGCTAAGAGACAATGTTATCGGGAAACCCAGCCCAGTTCATTTTCAATACATCAAGAAAAATACATAATAACAGATGTCCACCTTTGTATAAAAATGTCCAGTTTCAATTGGAGTTGGGCAGTCATTTGTTCCATTTTATAGACAGATTTAAGTTTTCTACCCATTGACCCACTTTTGGTGAGTGTGGTTTCATCCAGTTAATTACAGATCTACTGTACAGTACATGTAGAATTGTCATAATCTCATCCTTAACCCCTCACCAAAAAGTATTATCCTATTAAATGGATCTGTTGAAATCTGAAGTGATCGAATCAATTGGCAACAGACATTATTTTCAAATATTCCTCCCTCAAATATTCCTTCCTCAAAACTAGTAAAATAATTGTTAAAAAAACTATTGAATAGAATTCCGTACTAGTCCCATCCCTACTGCCGCATCTCCTACTTCCCCATTCCCACATTCCCACGTCTAGTTGAATAACCTGAGGAGGGAGAAGTTGTGTGCAGCTTGCTGCAGTGCAGTTACTGCCCACCCCATCTCTCTCTCTCGCTCTCTCTCTCTTTCAGCTGTGCTTTTTTGACTGACTTTCCATGTATTGTTTTCTCACCACTGCTCTCTCTCTCTCTCTCTCTCTCTCTCTATTTATTCTGTGTTCCTTTCTGTAACTGTTGTTTTTGTTAAGAAACAAAACCATGCTAGATATTGTTTCTTTCTGCACCTCTCTTTGCTTTTCTCATGTTCTGCACAGCCCCTGATGGTCTTTGAGCATTTATTGGTTGTTTCCACTGGCTGCTAATGTGAGAGAATAACCTTGATAATGTGTTTGTCAGGGGCTGATGCATGTGTGCATGCTTTCGTGTGAGTGATGGATCTCATCTGGGACTCAGTGCGGGGTGATAACCGCTTCCAGCTGCTACTTTTCATCCATTATCAACACAGCTGGATCAACCTCCATACTCTGTCTCCATCTCTGCCTGTCTTTCCTCTTTTTTTCCTGCATATTTTGCTCTCTCATGTGCTCACGCCATTCACACAGTGATCACATCCCTCCTCAGACGCCAGCCGTGTTTAAAGCTGGAGCGCCTTTTTGCTGACTTGCTTTATTTTGCAGTTCTTGCCTGCTAAATAATTCACCTAATACATATGTGGCTGTGCTCCCATTGAGAACAGTTGGAGTTTTGCTCCCTACCTACATGCACTGCTCAAAGAAAGAGTCGAGGGATTGTATTACATCTGTGTAAACACGTGCGAGGGCTTTGATACTTCTGCACTTTTCAACTCATAGCCATTTTTAGCATGTTTGCTGCATTGACGTTCGATCACAAAGGGAGAATGTGCTATAAAAAGATCCGTTTGAATATCTGCAGACTGCTTGCTGAGCCTTTGCCATCAGAACACTTTAATAACTGTCTCAATTAGTCATTGTTTCTCTTTTTGCTTGGGCCCCTTTAAAATGACACTCTTCATTTTAGTTTTCTGTGGTGGGATGGCGTTTCTGAACTCTTTCCAAATGAAATTGCAGAAAGTGCAAGAAATATCTATTAGGACTTCCTACCATCAGGGGAACAAAAGTCTATCTCATTAACTCATCCTAAGTCTATTGATTTTTGTTTTTATTTAGCTGCTGTTGCTTTTGTCTTTCCGACAACATGAGCCAATCTCATCTCAGCCTCGGGGATAACCGTGTCAGGAAGATTGGGGCGATTCCAAGACGGAATACCATGATCATTCAAGGATTTTGTTTTTGTGATAGAAGCCACAACCTCTGCTCAGACAGTTGTGCATCTAACTAAAAGCTCACAGTCCCTTATTAAAAATATTAGAAAAAACACACTAGAGATGCACGATATTTCGGTGCTATAACTGTTGTCACCAAAAATTCTATATAAACTATATACACTACTGTTTAAATGTTTGGGGTTGGTAAGCTTTTTAATGTTTTTGAAAGTCTCTTCTCATCAAGGCTGCATTTATTTTATCAAAAATGCTGTAAAAACAGTATGAAATACTGTTAAATATTATTACAATTTAAAATGTCTGTATTCTATCTTAATATATTTTAAAATGTAATTTATTCCTGTGATGCCAAAGCTGAATTTTCAGCATCCATTACTCATTATCCATTAGTCTTCAGAAATCATTCTAATGTGCTTGAGAAACATATCTTAATACTGTCAATGTTGAAAATTGTCAATTGTTAATTTTCTTTACCAAGACAGTGGCAAGATGAAAACCACTATTTTCTGTTTCAAACTTTCACATATCATCTTTTGGTTATAAAAACATTAAAAATTCAAATCTAGATTTTGATTTTCAAAGGTTTATTATAAAAACAGATTATTTTCCCCCCAAAATGCAATAAATCCATGACACTTTTTTTTTTTTTTTTTTTCAAAATGCAATTAATCCATCAATATAAAAGTCATTTTTCATATTGAAAATGCTCAACAAAGTAAGTTGATTCACATATATGACAGCCTCTGAACTTTGTCAATACTAATCTTATATACAGGCATTTGACTGAAAATACATTGTCATTGCTCCTAAAATAAATTCAACGAGTCATATTGTTAATGTTATAAATTAATTATGTCTCCATTTGTCATTACCGATTAAAGAGTATCTGGCGCCACCGCACGGTTAAAATAAACACATTTGCAGAGTACATTGGTATTAAAAATGGCTTTTAAAAACTGTTCATGATTCAGTTTTGGGGACCGTGACAGAAGTTTGATGCTGTCGTGGAACAAGCAACAGCCGGCATTTTTCCTCCCCCCGACTCGAGTAACTCACGTAAATGATTACATTTCGATGACTTACGTTTCTTCCCCACCGCAGAAATCACCACAGATTGATCAATGCCGTTTTATATATATATATATATATATATATATATATATATATATATACATAATCGCAAATTAACCACACATCAAATTTGGCTGAGAAATTACCCCCAAAAGATCATTTAAAGTCATTATTGTGTTAAATGAGAAAAACATCAAATAGATATTTAAAGTCCCCCTGTGGTGAAAATCAAGTTTTTAATGTTGCTTATATGTATATGTGGTGTTTTTAATATGCTTTAAGACGAATACTCATTGCTGAGTATTTTGTCTTTAAAACTGCAATGATCTAAAGATATTTTAAATAATGCGGTTTGAAATCGCTGGTGTTTCTAACGTCACAAACAACCTTGTAACCAATCACGTCAATGTGCCGGCAGGCTTTAGCATATCATTAACTATGATCATTTTGAAGCAAGGAAGTCGTGTATACATTAACAACACATTATTAGCTGTTTGTTAATGCAGTCAAGCAAAAAGCTAATCATATTAATTACCGTTATGTGTCCGACGTTGTAAAGAGTGATACCATTGCGCAACGTTTACCTCAGTAAGTTGACCAAGTGGATCTCTGAGCTCGTGCGAGTGAGTGGAGGCGGGGCTAATTAGCATATTCATAGATCCACGTATACTAAATGAAGCAAGGGTGTAGAGTTACATTCAAGCTATTTTAAGGCATGAAGACATTTTTTCACAGGAAAAATTGGTTAAATATGTCATTTTGGTGATCTAAGATGAGTTTTAAAGGGGATAAAATTAGGGGGACTTTAAAAGTATTTTCAGAAAGAAATATTTTATTTGATTCAGCATAGAATTTATTACACATAAATTTTTGGACCATGAGGTTGAGTAAATGACTGAATTTTCATCTTTTGGATCAACTATACCTTTAATGTTTTTTTATAATATGTAAACGCGTTATTTTTTACGCATAATTAATTAATCTAATTAACGCTTTAAATCGACAGCCCTAATATTTAATAACACAATCTTTAATAACTTTTAAATGTATTCTTTTGCAAATCTCAAAATGAATTTTCATCTTTTATACTGTTCATTATAATGTTGTGATGCCTAAAAAGATTGATTTTAGTTAATTTTTACATTTTAAATTAATTTAAAATGACTTCATTTTATGTAAATACAATTGTATAGAATTTAAATATGTAATTTATGAGTTATCAACCATAGCTTCAAAATAAATATTGATAAATATAATTTTAATAATGGTGTATCTTTAATTGACGCATAGGACAGGTGCTTTTATCCACAGCAAATGAAAGTCCATTCAAGATACACCTTTGATCAGAATTGGTTTAGGAATCAAACCCACAGCCTTGCCGTTGCTAGCACCATGCAGGTGGCACGTGGTGTTAGCAATGCGGGTGTTGGTTACCGCCTGTGTGTCGCTTTGAGCCACAGCTCTGTGACATGCGGAGAGGTCAGGGTTTTATGTAGTACTAATGATGTCCCTATGGGTCAAGGAAAACATCCTACAGTTCTGCTGAAGCACCCGCTGATACTTGAAGGATGGAGGCTTCTCTCCTTCCTGTCCAAGTGGCTTCATTAATTGCCCGATTTGAATTTAA
Organism: Hypophthalmichthys nobilis; assembly: GCA_037950665.1. Lineage (NCBI taxonomy): Eukaryota > Metazoa > Chordata > Actinopteri > Cypriniformes > Xenocyprididae > Hypophthalmichthys > Hypophthalmichthys nobilis. The sequence continues at coordinate 27,502,886 of CM075475.1, read as the reverse complement.
AACAGCTCGTAATTAAACACTTCCAACAGGGTCGCCACAGAAACATCGGTCAGAGTCTCCTTTAGTTACCAATCCCAGCATGCCTGCATCTATGATTGCGTCTACCCTGACGACCTGAGCAGGGCAAGTTTAAGTGACAGAGAGAAGAAACTTGAAGTGAAGAGCTCTTAAGTTTCTCATAGGTATTTTGGAGGGGTTAAGATCATGTCAGAGCTGTGGCCTAGTGGTTAGGTGACATTGAGCTGTGATGGTCATGTGGACAATGTGTCATTTTTTTTGTCATTTCTCTTCTGTTAGTGTTAAAAAAATGGCACAAGCCCCCAAAAGGATGACAAACACAAGCTCCCAGCGCTCCCTTCTAAACTCAGTGGGAGAGATGGTGGGTCTGCACCATCACTCAGCTCATAGGCCGCTCCTGAGGAGAATGTTTCAATTACAAAGCTCTGATTGATGTTCTCTCTGGTCATCTGGCATTCAGCGGGGCATAATAATCAGAGGATTGCTGTTACAGTGCAGCTGACACCACTGACATAAATGAGCAACAAATCCAATCAAATCCAATATGAGCTGAGCACTATCAGTCCTCTGACGCTGGGAGGGAGATCTATAGTCTTTTATGCCAGACCTCATGTTGCGATTGATGCATTAACTTCAAGTCAGTAAGTCTGGATGCTGTCTGAAGAAAATGATGCTCGTTTTTACACTTGAAAACTAATCAGGTTTAAAAAGGAACAAATAGTATGTCATTAAGACTGTTTAAGTGCATCTTATAGGAGCAGCTTTGCTACATAAGTGAAAAAAAAAAAAAAAAATTATATATAAATACCAAAAAGAGGATAATTAATTTCATGTTATGGCCAATACTGTTAAATGGTCAATTATAAATTCTAGTGATAACATTATAGTCTACGAATAGAAAGATTTATTACATTTAAATGATTAGTTTATTGTTAAATATACTGTTTAATATTATTTCAATATTATATTTTAACATTAATAATAAAAATTTTAATATATATATATATATATATATATATATATATATATATATACTAAATCATTAATATCAGCCGATAGCCAATATGGTATTAAAATTATTAGTTTATTATTAAATAGATTGTTTGAATATTATTTTAATATTATTTTAATATTAATATTAAATATAAAGTTTAATATTAAATATTGACATTAAATATTAAATATTTAATACATTTAATAAATAAATCATAAAATATTATCTAAACTAGCATTCGTGAGGCATGCTGGGTAATCGATTTTGTTTATTTAGAACAGAATCAGGCTTTGTGCATGGTTTACCATGCATTGTTTGTCCATATATAACAGAGAGCTGTTATTTATTGTGGTCCACATGAACTGTGACAGTATTAGGCATGATTAATTTTTTTGTAATAGTAGTAAAATATGAGCAGTGCTTATATTTGACCACCAGAGGGCCTTGCTTTCTTTCTTTCTCTCACTCACTCATTCTATCTTTGGTCCTGATCAGTGTGGCTGGCGTCTGTGTGTATAAGAAAGACAATCAGCAGCCATAAGCGAGTGAGTCTGCCTGTGTTCAACGCAGTTGTGCTATGCATTGTGTGTGTGCGTGTGAGAGAGAGTCAATCCCTGCTCCGCTATGCCATCTGAATGCTGATGTATTACGCTGCAGCAGTGGCCCACTTATCCAAGTAACCTCGCGCAAGTCTGTCTCTTCCTCCTCTTTCATCACTCACTTTCCCTCTCGTCCTCCTCTCTCTCTCTTTCTCTGACTGGATGGATGAGGAGGGGTGAATCAGCCCACAGGACTGAAATGAGGACGCCTTACTGCTGATGCACACACTTCTGCTCAAACAGCCCACAGCTCTGTGTTCTAAGGTGTGTGTGTGTGTGTATGCATATTATTTGTGTTTGTGTTTTGCGTGCATTCCTCTGCACACATGCTCAAGGTAACGTCGCCGGATATTTGGAGCAGTTTGATCCCTGGCAGCCCGCACCAGGCGGCATCGTGTGTATGTGTGTGTTTGTGTTTTTGCTAATGGTGACTGGCCTTGGCACATTTGCTCAGGGAAGCGCTGGAGCTTGTGACAGCCGTGCCAACGGCAGCCCGCATATGTCCACTCCGGCATGGCGAGTGTGGCTGCGGCATCTGGGGTCCTTTCAGAGGCACAAATCTGCTAAAACATCAAATACGGGCATTAAAACAAAGCTTTCCTGCAAAGGACACACTCCCTTTGCTCTTGAAAATAAAGTTTCCAAATGGTTTTTTTTGCAGCAATGCCATAGAAGAACCATTTTTGGTTTTCCCAAATAACCCATAAAAAACAAAAACTGTTCTTTTAAAGGGTTAGTTCACCCAAAAATGAAAATTCAGTCATTAATTACTCACCCTCATGTCGTTCCAAACACATAAGACCCTCGTTCATCTTTGGAACATAAATTAAGATATTTTTGATGAAATCCATGAGCTCTCTGACCCCTCCATAGACAGCACTTTCAAGGCCCAGAAAGGTATTAAACTCTTTCGTGTGTACGTTTAAAGCCGCTTTTCCACCGTCTTGCCGAACGGTTCTTAGAATGGTATGGAACGGTTCCAGTTGTGTTTCCACTTGAGCCTGGTACTGCATGGCACGATTACAAGCCGTTCTCGGCCCGGAATTCTCAGAACGGTTGTCTAGTAGAATCTGTGAAGTGACGTCGCCATTCAGGATTGGTCACTTGTCTGTTGCCTGGCTACCAGTTTCCCTTTAGCTGGCTAAGCGCTCTATTTGAGTGACATAAACACAAATTACTGATAAAAGTTAAAGAAATAACTGATCATCCTCCATTATGATTTACATCTCATATCGTCAGTAAATTGTTGCATTACCAAGGCAACAACTGATGCTTTTGTATTACATTCCAAAGAGCCGGTATTACATTCCAAACCGTAACTGTACCAGCTGGCCTGGATCAGCACGGAATGGAATGGTTACACAATGAGAACCGTTCGGCCCGCCAGTGGAAAAGCAGCTTAAAATATTCTAGCTAACCCCTAGAGTGAGTTTTTTTTTAAGGCGACCCTTATTTTAGAACGTTTGCCCTTACTGTTTCTATGGGGACGTGTCATGCTTGTCACATGACTCACTGCAGCCACAATAACACTGTATGTGTTTTTTCATTTAAAAACCTTTATAAATGATCTTGATCTATAACGCGAGATTGGCTCCGCCATTTTAGTTGCAGTTCAGAGAGTCCTGTCAGTCAGATTTACAGCACGTGAATTCATCAGTTTCTCCAGAAATATATGCAAGTAAGTGGCCGTTGAACTGGGAGAGTAATAGAGTAAACTTTATAGTATCTTAGGCCCACTTTGTGTGTCTGATATGAACGAACGTCTGCAAATTATATTTGAATGGATTGTTATTGCTGCTTCCACTGATGTCTGACATCGGTGTGTATTTTACAAACTCTAAATGTATTGTTTTTTTGATGCTAAATGTCTGAAACCTTAAAAAAAACATTATGTGGTTGAAAACACAGCATAGTTGTGATATATAACAATTGCTGAGTGCGTTTTATGCATGCGTGTGATGCCGACGCAGGAGCCGGCCAATAATGAGGTTGACGTATAACCCGGAAGCACTGCACTGTATCTACAATGTAAACAGTGTAGGAAACTGACAGGGAAGAGAAGAATTTTTTTGTTTTGTTTTTGCGCACAAAATGTTTTCTCACATAACATTAAGGTTGAACAACTGTAGTCACATGGACTATTTAAAAAATGTCTTTTCTACCTTTCTGGGCCTTGAAAGTGGTAATTAAATTACTGTCTATGGAGGGGTCAGAGAGCTAATGGATTTCATCAAAAATATCTTAATTTGTGTTCCAAAGATGAACGAAGGTCTTACGGGTTTGGAACAACATGAGGTTGAGTAATTAAAGGTGCAATATGTAAGAATTTTGCAGTAAAATATCCAAAAACCACTAGGCCAGTATTATATATTTTGTTCACTTGAGTACTTACAATATCGCAAATGTTTCCAACTATTTGTAAATCGTGAGAAAATTGCAATTTTAACCAAGGCTCCGGGACGTGTGAGGAGTCGCCTGTCAATGGCGTCATACCCGCGTTACCCTCGGTTTCCGGTTTTATTTTGTAAAAACCATGGAAACATCAAAGACGCTTTAATATATTACATGTTTTAATAGACAAGGGAACAACTGTTTGGTTACATTTATAGACAGAAAACTAATTGTTGTTATATAGCTCAACACGTTTAGTCTTATTGTTTAAATCTAATTTTCTTGAACATGATTTCTTCCTGAGTCCTGTCCCGATTGTTTCCACCGGCTGTGATGTGAAGACCACATGTCCCAAGATTCCACGCTCAAACTTGCCGTCATCAAGCTACGCCTTTGTTTTGAATAGGCCTCTAGTGGACATAAATCTTACATATTGCACCTTTAATGACAGAAATTAAATTTTGGGTGAAATAACCCTTTAAGAACTGTTCACTGAAAGATACCTTTGGGAACCAAAAAATGGTTCTTCTACGGCATCACTGTGAACTTATTTTCAAGAGTGTATAGATGACAATAAATAACCTTTATTTTTAAGAGTGTGGATCTATGGTTGTGCTAGACATAGTGATAAGACATTGTCGGGTTATGTGAGGTTCCTATGGTTATACGGTAGCCAAACACTATACGTCACATGTATTTCACACTTTACGACATGGAAATTGATTTGTAATACAACAAGAGAAGCCCCTCAAGCCTGTGAGATGGTATCTGAGAACAAAGGGAAGCTGTGATGGTGTGAAGAGCTCATGATGCAGTAGATCTGCTCTAGTATTGAAAAAGCTCTGGAGAGCGGATCCACGCCCCAAGCGCTGGTTTTATTATCAGGCCAAATTTGTTTCAGATAACAGTGGTTTGTTTGAACATATGTTGAATATGTAGGAACAAAAGGGTCTGAGCAGAGCACGTTTAGTACGTGTTTTAGTATGTTGTTGTTTTTTGTGTTCTCTGTGTTCACTTTATATTGGCTTTGCAAAAAAGATATTTAATGTTTTTTCTTTCCTTTATGGCCATTTAACTGGGGCAAATAGAAAAAAGATAACGATTATCCGATAAGACATCATTGTAGTCATAAAAACAGTACAAATGGTTTTAAACAGACAATACGTTTTTGAAAAAGAAAATACTGCCATAGTAAAGCCTTTATGAATTACTTTAAACGGATAAGATGTCCCTGATTCATTTTTACACTGACTGTAACAGGAGTCTGTGCAATTGCAAGGATGTCTGTACTACATGGTGAAAACATAATAATTAAATCTTAATTGCAGCTGCTTTTTGGAAAAAAGAAAAGAGAAAAAATAGTATATAGTATACTATATATAATACAGTAATAGTATATACTAATACATGTTTTTCAGGATTCATTAATTGAAATAGAAAACTTTTGTAACATTTTAAATGTCTTTGCTGTCACTATTGATCAATTTAATACATCCTTGCTGTATAAAATTATGCCTACTAATTTTCAATGGTAATGTGTATATACAGTCAGAATACATGGTTAATTTTGAATGGCTGTACATGGATATAGATAACTGACTTGGAAACTATTTACCATACCATGACAATGTCTTACTTTTTTGTTTGCCACTTGTTATCTTAAAATATGAAAATATGATAATCTAAACAATTGTCAGAGGACAAGATGTGTCAGTGAAGAGCATGCTTAAGATGAAATTTGAGACGCATGATGAATGAAGAAAATTAAAAGCAAATATCATTTGTGAACAGAATATTTTTTGTCATTTCCAATTAAACTGTAATTTTGTTCAATTGTGCAAAAAGTATAGAAATATTATATTATTGTGGGTATTTAGGATACTTAAAATACTAACTGTGAAATTAGCCTTAGCAAGACAAAGGAGTTAAATTTAAAAATAGAATTTTCACCACTGTCATTTCCACCTAAAAATGCTATCAAGCACAATATGTTAATAATAAACTCACAAAAATCATTTGAGACGTGGAGTAAATGACACTGGTGGTGTGAAACTTTTGACTTAAAGGGTTAGTTCACCCAAAAATGAAATTTCTGTCATTAATTACTCACCCTCATGTCATCCCAAACCCACAAGACCTTTGTTAATCTTCAGAACACAAATTAAGATATTTTTGATGAAATCCGAGGGTTTCTGAAGAAGCACACATAGACAGCAGCGTCATTGCACCTTTTGAGGTCCAGAAAGGTAGTAAAGACATTGTTAAAATAGTCAACGTGACTACAGTGGAACAACCTTAATGTTATGAAGCAACGAGAATACTTTTTGTGTGCAAAAAACAAAACAAAAATAACAATCTGAACTGTTATCATACGCAGCTGACGTAGTGAAAGCAGTGTAGAACTTCCAGGTTCTACATCAGAATGGCCACCCAATATTGGCCGGCTCCTGCGTCAACATCACGCGCATGCGTCATGCTGCTCACGTGTACAGCATCGGCCAATACTGAGCCGGCGTTTCAGACGATGTCTTTAATACCTTTCTGGACCTCAAAAGGTGCAATGACGTTGCTGCCTTCAGAAACTCTCGGATTTCATCAAAAATATCTTAATTTGTGTTCTGAAGATGAATGAAGGTCTTACGGGTTTGGGACGACATGAGGGTGAGTAATTAATCACAGAAATTTCATTTTTGGGTGATTTAACCCTTTAAAATTCCACAACGCTAAAAGTGGCCATAGTTGAAGAAACACCCAGTTACAGCCATCTACAAACCAGGACTAACCAGCCAAGTCCAAACCCCTTGGGCCGTTGTATAAAAGTATAATAAATGCAGTGGTTTTATGTGTAATTTAGAGGATCACAAATTATTATTAATAACAGAATCCCCTTTCCGGATAGCCCAATTCATCATCACAGGACCTAAGCCATGGCTCTGTCACATCTGTCTGATGCTTTGCCAGGCATTCCAGTCTTTTCTTCTATTATTTAAGGAAGCTCTCTGCACATTGATTTTATTTCATGCACTTGTTTTATCTGATTCGGGGCAGATATGCAGAACATCAGTGACGAGTGCTTCCCATTCAAAGAGGCTTCCCAGTGTGGTGGTGGTTTAGTAATTATAGCCTCTGCAAACACATTTTCAGCTACTTAGTGCGATTACAGCTGTTTTTTTTTTTTTGCCCTTTCGACTGTGCTCAAGAAGCAATATGGCAACGGGCAAGGTTAATGATTGCAGTGCCTTGACCATAGAGGCCACACGCAGGGTCTCATCTTTATTAGCCACCGCCAGACTAATTAATCACTGTACTTAGCAATGCATAACTGACAGCCCCAAATGCACAGCGACATACACAAGAGCAAGGAGAGTTTCAGCTCTGTAGTAAGTGGTCATCTTCAACGCCCTTGTCCTGCTTACAGCAAGCACATGACTGAGGGATTCAGAAATAGCACTCTGAAGCAGAGAGGAAGGAGGTACAGGAAGAAAGGAAGTGAGAAAAGGAGGTCAGAAAGATTGAGCACATATTTATCTACAGGTAAAATCGGTCATTCGTTTTGCCTGATTGTGACTTAGCTTCAATATATAGTGTATGTAACTCAGCTAGCTGTGTTGCGCTGGCAGATCTCTTCTCGTCCCCTCGTTCGTGGCCCAGTTTGGAAGAAATTCTCAGTGTGTCGAGTCAAAGGCATTCACCCTCAGTTTCTATAAATGCGCAGTAATGAGCTCGCCCCCCTACCACCTCACGCTGCCCTGCCTGGGGGCCTAGGCTTCATTCCAATTAGCCTGTTGCAGTTAACGACCATGAAATGAGATTTGGTTACCCAGCCGATCAGTGGTCAGCGGCCACTCAATGGGAAGGATTAAGATCACCCATAAATATTTAAGGAAACATTGCGTATACATAACGCAAGCGCCTGTCCGCTCAAGAGGGACCGGTGGGTATACTGCTCACTGGTGTGTCAATAAAAAAGGCTTGTTCATGAAAAATGCATGCAGCACTTGCTGTTAGAAGGGGTGGCATGAGCACTCGCTGCGTTCGCTGTGCATCCTACTGGACTCTGTGCGTCGTTCATAGTCATAATGCAGTGGTGGGATTTGTGACATTGATAACATCCAGTGTGATGAGCATTTTCTCTTTGTAAGAGTGCTGCAACAACTAAAAATGAAAAATGGAAGTTTACTACAAGCTGATGTTATTAAATATATATATATATATATATATATATATATATATATATATATTTAAAAAATGCTAGTGCTAATTTTTTATCTTATTAAATTAATAAAATGTTAATAAAATATAAACATAAAAGTTTACCACTTGCATTTAAATTATAGATTTTACAATTAGTATATAATAATAATAATAATAATAATGTAGTTTAATGTGGGTAACTAATAATGTGTTTTATTAATTATTAATTAATTAATTAATTTTTATTTATTAATTTATAAATTAATGAGTTTATTTATTTATTTGTTTTAAATAAAACTTCAAAAAAACATTTGGTCTCATTCACTAATAATTGTGTGGATTACTCATATTTATACACACAGAAGAACTTCTCATGAAAAATTTCTGCCTAATTCACAACACGCTTTTTCTCAGCAAACATGACAGTCTTTAAATACACGCTGAGAGCATGTGCAGCAAAGTCCTTGAGCAATGCCAAGTGTACCATCCTCAAAACAAGTTCAAACACAAAAAACACCTTTAATACAGACACAGATACAGTACACAATACAGACCTCTGATTAGCTAGCCGTACATAATACGAATCTGCTGTTTTATGCAGAAACTCACAGCTTGAGCTGTAATGCATGTACCTTTTCTTACTCATTTACTGTATTTATACCGTAAATGTGTGTGTATAGAAGATAGTCTTTTCTTCTCTATTGTGACATATATCCGAGTGAAACGGCTTCTGGAATGAGAAAAACTAAGGGTTGGATTTGATTTTTGGTCCTTCAGGAATTGATTGGGTCATGGGAAGTTGGACGGTACTAAATAAATAGAGGCAGATCTAAATGTCAGGTTGATGTTTTTTATTTATGAATATGTATGATTTTTTTTTTTTTTTTTTTGAAAAATAGTGATGTACACAGATAAGTCATTTATAATAAACACTGCAACATTCCATAAAAAAAAAAAAGTGTTGAGGTTGACAGGAAGAAAATGTGGTATAAAATGAGGATGGTCAATTTTGATTTCATAGTGACTTTAACTGCACTTTTTTGTGAGAGCTGAGACCCAATGACCCCATGTCAGTCACAATATGTGTGATTCAGCATGTCCTTTTTGTGTGACTCATCAATAGCATCATCTATGTGGCCTGTCAAAACGATGCATGTTATACCACATTTTCTTCCTGTCAACTTCAACACTACTTCCTGTAACCCTCCCTAAACAGAGCAAAGGATCCGTGGGTGGACAATTGTGTCTGATGTTGATTGCTCTCACAGGAGCGTCTGTCGTATCTTATATGATGAGGTTAGCTCACTCTGAACGACTGACCTCCTTGTTTGAGCACATACTGCTTGAAATGATAATGCTGGAGTTTCTTTATGCTCATAACTTTTTTTTTTCTTTTCTGTTTACCGCAAGCAAGAAAAAGCAGGAAATGGAGGAACAACTCATTAGCAACCAAGTTTTGGGAAATTATAAAGAGCCTGCAGGCTAAAATAAAAGGCAGGCTGTAGCGCAGTCAGCCTTGCATTGCAAGGCAGCCTTGTGGAAGAATAGGAACCCAAGGGCCTAGCGGAGAGACGGGCATGCTTTAGGGTGGGGGTGGGGTGGGATGTTAATGCAGTCTTTGGGTTCAGCAAACAGTCCACAAACAAACAGGATGTAAAGAAAACGCTGAGACCTTTTATGGTAAAAGGTAGCTCTATTTTTTCGAGTGACTGCACTACATTTAAATCTACATTCTTTCTTACAGTTAAAAGTACCTCAAACTTACTGTGATCACTCTCCTAGAGTGTCCTTTAAACAAGATCGTGTATCTTATTGTGAAAGACTTCCTGAAATACAGTCATGTAAGACCACAGCGAGCTCTCACGGACATTTCTTTACCATAGTCTGTCGTTTGAAAGATGCCTTCTAAAATGTGCAGGAAGCAAATGTACAACATTCATTTGATTGTCTGACTATACTTGATCATGCATGTCCCTGATGTCTCTCTTGTCATAGGCAGAGGCAAAGGTATTCGGTTTTCAGTAGGAAAGGTGTCATTTAAGCGGCCCCTAAAGTAATAATTAACAATTTACAACAGAAGTGATTCAATCAAAAACCAACTTTAGCTCGATAAGAATTTTCCTATTGTCACTGTGAAGCTGCTTTGAAACAAAATGTATTGTGAAAAGCGCTATATAAATGAAGATGACTTGACTTGACAGAGTTTGCAATGGTGCATCTGAAAATCTAGGCCAGATTAAGATCTCCAGCAGGCATGTGTTCACAAACCCTGTGGAGCTGGGCTTGCTTCCTTCCTTCTCTTGTCTGTGATCTGTTCAGCAGAAACTTTGGTTTATGTGTCATTGATGTTCCATTGACAGCAAGACAGCAAGAGTCCTTTTAAACGCTAGAGAATTATTCTTATTACGCAGGTTTCGATGCAGCTAAAGAGCTCAAAATGTTAACAATTTTACAAACAAGTTATTCACCACTGCAAAATTTAGCAAATATTTGATCATTTTGCACTATTTAGTTGCATAAAACTCTTGTGTAAAAAAAAAAAAAAAAAAAATGCACCAAATGTTTTCTATAGGTGAAAGATCTGGACTGCAGGCAGGCTAATTCAGCACACGGACTCTTCTACGACGAAGCCATGCTGTTGTAATAGCTGCAGTATGTGGTTTTGCATTGTCCTGCTGAAATACATAAGGCCTTCCCTGAAATAGACATCGTCTGGAGGGGAGCATATGTTGCTCTAAAACCTTTATATACCTTTCAGCATTCATAGTGCCTTCCAAAACATGCAAGCTGCCCATACTGTATGCACTTATGCACCCTCATACCATCAGAGATGCTGGCTTTTGAACTGAATGCTGATAACACGCTGGTAGGTCTCCATCCTCTTTTGCCCAGAGGACATGGCGTCCGTGATTTCCAACAAGAATGTCAAATTTGGACTCGTCTGACCATAGAACACTTTTCCACTTTGAAACAGTCCATTTTAAATGAGCTTTGGCCCACAGACTTGACGGCACTTCTGGACCATGTTCACATATGGCTTCCTTTTTGCATGATAGAGCTTTAGTTGGCATCTGCAGATGGCACGGCAGATTGTGTTTATCTACAGTGGTTTCTGGAAGTATTCCTGGGCCCATTTAGTAATGTCATTGACACAATCATGCCGATGAGTGATGCAGTGTCGTCTGAGGGCCCGAAGACCACGGGCATCCAATAAAGGTCTTCGGCCTTGTCCCTTACGCACAGAGATTTCTCCAGTTTCTCTGAATCTTTTGATGATGTTATGCACTGTAGATGATGAGATTTGCAAAGCCTTTGCAATTTGATGTTGAGGAACATTGTTTATAAAGTGTTCCTCAATCTTTTTATGCACTCTTTCACAGATTGCCTATCTTTAATTTTGAGAGACTCTGCCTCTCTAAGACATCCCTTTTATAGCTAATCATGTTACAGACCTGATATCAATTAACTTAATTAGTGGCTAGATGTTCTCCCACCTGAATCTTTTCAAAATTTCTTGCTTTTTCAGCCATTTGTTGCCCCCGTGCCAACTTTTTTGAGACCTGTAGCAGGCATCAAATTTGAAATGAGCTCACTTAGTGGATAAAAGTGTAAAATGTTTCTGTTTAAGCATTTGTTATGTTATCTATGTTCTATTGTGAATAAAATATTGGCTCATGTGATTTGAAAGTCTCTTAGTTTTCATTTTATTCAAACTGAAAAAAACGTCCCAACATTTCCAATCCAACAATTTGGGTTGTATGTATACTATATATATATTTGTATGTACACTACCAGTCAAAAGTTTGGAATCTGTAAGATTTTTAATGTTTTTAAAAGAAGTTTCGTCTGCTCACCAAGGCTGCATTTATTTAATTAAAAATACAGTAAAAACAGTAATATTGTGAAATAATATTACAATTTAAAATAACTGTTTTCAGCTTTGATCACAAGAATAAATTACTTTATAAGATATATTCAAACAGAAAATTGTAATAATATTTCACAATATTACTGTTTTTACTGTATTTTTAATTAAATAAATGCAGCCTTGGTGAGCAGATGAAACTTCTTTTAAAAACATTAAAAATCTTACAGATTCCAAACTTTTGACTGGTAGTGTACACCCTTAAAAATTTCTCTATAGATGTCCTAAAAAAATGTATGTTGTAAATAAGCCATTCTATATTTAGAGTGTGATGCAACCAGTAAGGGACAGTAAGAAATAGTCTCGATCATATTTCCGAATCAGTATTAAGTAGCTCAAAATCTTGTCATGCATATTTTTGGATTGGATGTGAATTGGCCGGATCCAGGGCAGGTGAAAATGACAGAACAAGAGACCTCTCCAAAGTTTTGAGCGGGAGAAAGAGTATGTCCCGTGGTGCATGCAGCCCTGCTTAATGAAAAGATAAAGGGACGTTGGCCTAGTGCTTGAACGAGGGGAGAGAGACAATGCAGTGGATGTGCGGTCTAGACCGGGACTCCCTTGGGGACTGATCTGTCAGTGGCAGAAGAGAGAGAGCTGTTTTTAGATCCTTGCTGGCAAACCTAAAATCGATCCTGGTTGATTGAATTTTCAGAGGGAGGTGAGTGAAGATAAATTAGGCATGCCATCACACTGGGCGTGTGAAGGGAGAGGGCTGGAAATAGAAATACATCAGATCAAACCCCTTGAAAGAGAATTTCAGGCCTGTGCTGGGATTAAAAGATGCAGCTGTTCACAAAAAATGGGTACAGAATTCAGTGACAGCTGTAAGAAGAGTCATACTGGAATTAAAGGAGTTATGATGTTTGTTTTGATTGTAGTCTGCCTATAATTACTTATGCTTCTCTGTACCTGAATATAGATATTTCATATGAACCCATTAAACAGGTCTGAATGTGAATATGATGAGTGACACTTTTACTATTATTACTACAGTTTAACACGCAGGAATCGTACAAATGAACACACCCACTCATTTTGTCACCATTGATCACAGATTGCACAGATTCGCCGAACTGTGAAATCAAATCTCGCTTAACCAACCATTATGGGCTGCTTGGAGAACTGTCAGAAAATCTGTTCATGCTACCCATGGGACCGACACAGGGAGGCCAGGTAAGCTGTAAACCCGATCCCAGCCACACGTGGCAGATACAGCTTTGTGCAATGACTTGTGCTTTATAGAGCATGGCACTCTGACAGTCCTGTGGGAATGGGATTACGGCTCAGTTACGACTCTTTCGCTCTCCTTCACTATTGATTTACACCATCACAGGGGTGTGAACCCACGTGGCCGCCGGTCCACTAAACGCAATCCTGAGCCTGTGTACAATGTAAAAAATGTTTTGTCAAGTTACCTAGAAAAGTGTTTAGCTCTTAAAATACTATTTAATATGACTGAATCAACTTGACTCCATTTTTAGGTTTTATGAACAAAAGAATTGCACTAAAACAGCACATTTTAAGTAGGACATTGTGTCTTAAAGGGATGGTTCACCCAAAAATGAAAGTTCTGACTTTTAGAGTCCACCCTGACTTTTAGTCTTTTGCGCAACATTAAAAAAGATGTAACGAGTATCTGGTTGAGTGAAATCAGTACAATGTCAGTATTTTTAAAGGGTTAGTTCACCCAAAAATGAAAATTCTGTCATTAATTACTCACCCTCATGTCGTTCCACACCCGTAAGACCTTTGTTCATTTTCGGAACGCAAATTAAGATATTTTTGTTGAAACTCTAGATGTCATTAGATATTGAAAACAGAGGCATTATGCAAAGACCAAATATGTCAGTGCGTAATTGTAACCAAAAACTAGTGCAGAAAATATTGAAATTAAATGGCATATTATGTAATTCATTCAATCTGAATTGATTGACAGCCCTAGTTTTTACTTTTTACAGTGTACACATGCTGCCAGTCCTGGAAACCAACTGGCTAGTGAAAATCAGATTACAAGCACATGCTCTTATCCACTTGTTGGATGAGGCTAAAGAAACTATATTTTAATTGGATCAACATTGTTGTGATAAAGCGATCATCTCCTCAATGTTTAAACACAGTACTGGCTTGAGCACTTTTTTGATATGAAGTGTGTGTGTCTGTGTGTGTGTTTGGAGACTAGAGATTGTCTCACTCTCTTACAAAGCCAAGTCCTTTCCATCTTCTCTGAAAGCTTTGGTGCAAATGAGCTGGTCCCAACTGCAAGGATCTGCCAGAGAGATGCGGACATCAAATCACACAGGGGTTTGCAGTGATCGCTGGCCTGAAACTGTAATTGGAAGATGCAGTGAGCTGTGCAGCATCGGCCGGATGCATGGTGAGATAAAGCCAAGAAGAATCTCTTCCATCCAAGTCCAAATTTCGTCTCCACCTGCTTCCCTCAAGCAAATCACATTGATCTTCAATTTACAGAGCCCAAAAAGAATTTCCCTCATTCTCATGCACATCCTCTGTAATCTCATGAAACAAAAAACAAAACAAAACTAGAAAGCCATACACACTGTCTTCCTCTAGAATAAGGAAGATACCCATGGTGGAGTTTGAGTAATGTTGCTGCCAAGATTAGTTTTTGTTGTTTTTTTGCCTTTTGTGGTGGGAGAGTGTTTTAATTTTCTAAAAATTTCCCAGTGGCTTTTTGAAATACCTGAGTGAAAATGGGGCAGGTGTTCAGGACAGTGTGATTCATTATGGTACAAACCTTCTGGACCCCTCAGAGAAAATCTCAGGTGGTGTGTTGAATCCGCAGCACCGTATATGATCTGTAAACATGACTCATCGGCCGTTAGATTCATCTTACAAGCGTTATTACTGTAAGTGCAAATCAATCTCTACTGTATTGAGTGTGAATCTAAGTGCTTGTGAACGTTAGTGCGGGATGTGAATTATGAACTTAAATGTGAAGTTTAGTTGGAGTAGAATTGAGTCGTTTTCATCATCTGTCAGTGTGAGACACTTCCTCTGGCTGTAAGCTCCTGTTTTATTGATCGATGTGTGTTTATGTGTGTGTGCAGCCATTTAAGAAATCTTTCATAAGCTTTCACCTGGTAATTACCCTGATCCCCAGTGTCTGTTTGTTTGTAAATCTCTGTTAGGGAGAGCAAGTCTCCTGAGCCGCCGCCTATAGTCCACTGAGATCTACTGGATCTACTGTGTGTTATTTTGTAATTGAATCTTAAACCCTGTCAGTTCTTCAGAGTTCTTCATATTTTCTCTCACACTCGTACACATTGGAAAAATGGTTTAAGATAGTCCTTAGCTGGTCTTAGATGCTTGTTAGTTAGTTAAGATGGACATTACCTGATAAAGATCATTGGCTGGTCTTGGATATTAGCTGCACTAAGGTTATTAGATTATTAGTTGATCTAAGATCGTCATTAGCTGGTCTAGATGGTTATTAGCTGGTCGTAAATGGTCATTAGCTATTCTTAGATGTTCATTAGCTGGTCTAAGATGGTCAGTAGCTGGTCTAAGATTGTTAACTTGTCTAAGATGGTCATTAGATGGACTAAGATGTCAATAACTTGTCTAAGATAGTTGTTAGCCGGTCTTAAATGGTTACTAGCTAGCCTAAACAATCACTTTAAACTGATATGATTATCTGGTACCTGGTTTGTTGTTGGTCCAAGATGGTCAACCACAGGGGTGTGCAAACCTGCTCCTGGTTTAACCAGTTTAGACTATCTAGAAACCAGCTATGTTTTAAAACACAGATACAAGCTCAGGTTTAAAGGGTTAGTTCACCCAAAAATGACAATTCTGTCATTTATTACTCACTCTCATGTCGTTCCACACCCGTAAGACCTTCAACCATCTTCGGAACACAAATTAAGATATTTTTGATAAAATCCGATGGCTCAGTGAGGCCTGCATTGACAGCAAGTTAATTAACACTTTCAATGCCCAGAAAGCTACTAAAGACATATTTAAAACAGTTCATGTGACTACAGTGGTTCAACCTTAATGTTATGAAGCGACGAGAATACTTTTTGTGCGCCAGAAAAACAAAATAACGCCTTTATTCAACAATATCTAGTAATGAGCGATTTCAAAACACTGCTTCATGAAGCTTCGAAGCTTTACGAATCTTTTGTTGCGAATCAGTGGTTCGGAGCGTGTACCAAACTGCCAAAGTCACCCCCACCCCCGGTGGTGAACCATTGAAATTTCAAAACACTTATGACGTAACAAAGCCTCGTTTACTGAAATCACGTGACTTTGGCAGTTTGATACATGCTCCGAACCACTGATTCGAAACAAAAGATTCGTAAAGCTTCGAAGCTACATGAAGCAGTGCTTTGAAATCGCTCATCACTAGATATTGTTGAATAAAGTTGTTATTTTGTTTTTTTGGCACACAAAAAGTATTAACTTTAGTCACATGAACTGTTTTAAAATACGTCTTTAGTAGCTTTCTGGGCATTGAAAGTGTTAATTATCTTGCTGTCAATGCAGGCCTCACTGAGCCATCGGATTTTATGAAAAATATCATAATTTGTGTTCCAAAGATGAACGAAGGTCTTAGGGGTGTGGAATGACATGAGGGTGGGTAATTAATGTCAGCATTTTCATTTTTGGGTGAACTAACCCTTCAAGTTACTCCTCTGCAATAAAACAGACAGCAAATAAGCCTTGGTAAAGCAAGCCACACTGTATATTTGAGAGATAGGGGTAGAGAAACATGTACATGTATGCGGTAAGTGACGTCACATTCTATACTTTTCTCTTCACAAATAATTTGACATATGACACAATCCTGGAGAATGGAGGGCTTCTTTATTCAGTGCTGCTGTCTCAGAGCTCCGGCTCGGCCCATGCAAGGTGCAGCTCCCCACTCTAATAATCAACCCACTCTGGACCTCCAGTCTGTTTACCTTCCTGTTTTATAGGAAACTCTGTCACTTACTATCACCTTACCCAGTCATAGAGGATGCTGTGCTGTCAAATGAAAGGAATTCTTGAGGAAATTCACTAGAATTCCTGAGGAAACTCTGCCTGGATTTAAAGGATTTAAAGCAAGTCGATATCATATTTATAATTTTTAAAAGGTTCAAACACCAGTGTTGAAACTGTTCTGGTGTGAGAGAGTCTGTGTGTGTGAGAGAAAGAGGAAAGGAGCAGCATTTGATGGCTGAGTGTGGTTGAAGGGAAGGAGCATTTGCCAGGGTAAACAATATGCACTAATGAGGTAAAACCACAGGAACAGGTGGCGTAAGATTGACTGAAATATTGTGCGTATCAAATCTCTGACTGATTCATATTCTCTCTGTCTCCCTACGCTCAAGTCAGGTTGTATGTGAGTTGCATTCAGGGTTGGTTTTGATTGCTGTAGCACATATGCACACATTTCCACACACATTCACACATTTGACAGCACTGAAAGCAGGGGCTTGCTGAGGGGCAGGATAAAGTGCCCTAGGAGGCCTTGTCTATGTGCCGACCACTTCCCTTTGCCTGACATGGCTGTCCTGGTTTCACCTATGACCAGCAGATAGCCTATTACTGGTTCACTGTAAACCCTAAAGTTCATTCATTGTCTCAAAGTAATTCTATGTGTTACCCTAATGCTCAAAGTAAAAAAAAAAAAAATTGTATTAATCAAATATTGTATTAAGTAAGCTTAGTCAGTATTTAACTTTAAGTGCAAAAAATATGCTTGTGTAGTATCTAATGTTATACACTTAATCATTCTGAATGACAATCATTCTGAAATAGTCGTTTCACAAACCTTAAGTATTTCATTTTGAGACTGACATCACAATTGATAACTTGCCAGTAAGTTGAACGTTGAGTAACCGCTCTGACGTTTTCAGTGAGTTCAGGCTGATTCAGTAGTTTGTGAGTCTTTTTGAATGATTCAAAAGAGACAATAAAGGATTAATTTGATTGAAAATCAATTTGTTAGTGAATCTGACTACACTGGTTGAGATGTATGTTCCTGACTTACTGAAAAGAACCAATGCATACATGAATCAGAGTACTCCGGTTGCACTGTATATTTATAATTCAATAAAGAACCAATTCTTGAGAGCAATTTGCTTGTGAATCAGATTACTCTGGTTGCGCTTTGTTTATGATTCATTAAAAAGCTCAGATTCATTGTTCGTAAAACAGATTGTTCTCATTGTGCTGTATGTTTTTGGTTCGCCAACACTGAAATGCCTCACAAGAGTCATTTTTATAGTAATTATGCCAGTTATGAAAATTGTAAAAAGTATAGTCGTGGCCAAAAGTATTGGCAGTGACATAAATTTTAAGTATTTCAGTATTTGTAGATTATACTTTCACGTGTCTATGGTATACTGGAAAAAAATGACAAGCATTTAATAATTTCTAAAAGGCTTTTATTGGCAAAAACATTCAATTTATGCAAGGAGTCAATATTTATAGCATTGACCCTTTTTTTCATAAGTTCTGCAATTTGCTCTGGCATGCTGGATTTCAGCCTCTAAGCCAAATCCTGACTGATGGTGATCCATTCTTGCCTTATTAATGATTGGAATTGATTACAATTTGTGGACTTCTGCTTGTCCACTCATCTTTTGAGACCTGACCACAGATTCTCTATAAGATTAAGATTCAGGGAGTTGCCTGGCCAGTTATCCAAAATTTTAATGTAATGGTCTCAGAGCCACTTCATTATCACTCTTGTCTTGTGACATGGTGTTCCATCAATGCATGGATCATCACCAAATTTCCCCTGGATCGTTGAGAGAAGTTGCTTTTGTAGGACGTTTTAATACCATTCTTTATTCATGGCAGTTTTGGGGCAGAATTGTGAGACAGCCACTTCCTTGGATGAAGAGCAACCCCACACATGGATGGATACTTCACTGTTGGCACGACACAGAACTCATGGTAGCGTTCAAAGTCTTAACCTCACTGCGCTTGCAGATGCGCTCACACCCACCTGCTGCCGTTGAGCGAGCTCTGCAATGGTGGTGACACGATTCCGTAGCTGACTCCTCAGCAGGTGACAGTCTTGGCGCTAGCAGGATAATCTGGGATGTTCTGAAGCCTTCTTCACTGCAGTTGAGCCTCTCTCCTTGAAGTTCTTGATGATCCAGTAAATGGTTTTTCAGGTGCAATATTCTTTGCAGCAATTTCCTTGCATGTGAGGCCATTTTTTTATTCAAAGAGATGATTACTGCACTTCTTAAACCATTGTTTACACAAGAACACAATGATTGAAAGCACTTCTTCTATCCTTCTGTAGCAATTAGTCTGCTCTTATAAAGGCCAATTCACACCGCACAGACAAACACCAACAAACGTTTTTTGGATTTTGTCTGATCAGTGTGTAACCCCTTTTGGTGTCTGTTGGAGTTGGTCTGACCATGTTAATTCAGTGTTTGTTGGGGTCTGTTGGGGCATTGTGAACATGACAGTTATTTTTCATAAAATTCCAAATCTAACTGCCAACTTGTTTGTTGGTGTTTGTTGGCGTTTGTCTGTTTGGCCTTAATCCAATCAGAATGTTAGAGTGATTTTACATGACAAGTACTTGTTCACACTTTTCATTGTGTTAATTATATGATTAGATAAATTATGCTAGCTGGTAATTTTGGGCCAGGGCCAAAAAGCAGTAAAATTTTGGATTTTTTTTTTTTTTTTTTTTTTTTTGCTTTTTGCAATTATTTAAAATACATATGATCACTCGGCACAATAATAAAGAAACAATGTGAATCAACACCACAATAACTGAAGCAGCAAGCTTTGCAAAAGACAAAATTTATGTCACTGCCAATAGTTATATGTTTTTATTTTATATGTGGGTCACTGACGAATAAGGTTTTTAAAATTGTAAAAAAACCCAGTGGAGATAAAATTAATTTTAAAGTTTTATTAAGTGTTAACAATGAGATTATGTGGTTTTTATAATCAATTAACACTTTTTGCAAGATGGACAAAATTTGTCACCAAAAAAGTCATTCGGTTTAACCAAAATTTTGGTTTTACACTTTTGGTTATACCGAATGACGATATTTTCAAACAATGCTAACAGACTGATATCTAAAAGGACAATCAAACATTTTATATTTAGTACAAGTTTTTAAAATATTACAACATTTTCTATGTTTTATAGTGGTTGTACCGAATGACCTGATGTTTCGGGACGTGTGTATGAGCAAGTGAAAACATGAATTTTTCAAATAGTTAAGAGAGAGTTAGTTACTTTGCTTCATGACCATGTGGTCCTTTGCAGGCATCTGAATGATGTCACATCCTGTCACATGATACTGACCGCATGACTTGATCCAAAATGGCCCCTTTATATTGGTTACTCTGAATGACATCAATGAAATTCATTTTTCCGGACATTCTTTCTCATAACAAAGCAACGACTTCTACACATAATTTTAATACCATTTTGCATTATGTTGAAATATGATGTTATAAAATCATGCCAGAATAAAAATATATGCATTTATTACATTTTAAGATATTTTAATCACAAATGAAATGGCTGTTTTGGCCTTTGGACGGTTTAACCGAATGACCTTTTGACACTTCATAATCTTTAAAATACCTTTATACTGTATGTACCAAAATATAATTAAAACCTTTTGGATTCAATACAAGAGATCTAGTTGTACTACCTTACTTTGGATGTCATATCTTTGTTTTTTATTATAATTAAGGCCTTTGGACAAAAAAATGACCCGTCACGTCACTGAATCATGTATAGCACTACACTATATAGTCTCTGTGTTCTATGGACTGTCTAAGCCATTCAACCTGATCCTCCATGTATACACAGATGCTCTGACCCCAAGAAACCTCAGTGTTTGCATGTTACTGTAGCTATGAGATCTTAACTGATCCCTGATCTGTGTCATGCATGCACGCTCTGCTGACTGCGTGGTGTTCGTGTGACTCACCGCCCCCTCGGCCAGTGTCTGATGCATTATATAGCAGAGCTTTGGACATGTCCCCTTAGAAGTTCACCTTTAATTGCATGCTTTATGTGGAGGTTTTTGTCATGGAGTTGATGCAGGGTAAGCGCTGTCTCCTGTTGTTGTGCCTGTTGTTGTGGATGTTGTTTCTGCCAACTCACATATGCCAGGACTGCTCAGTGAGACAGAGGTATCCAACACCACGTCCAAACGTCTGTTGTGGGGTCAGGGTGGGTCTCCATAGGTGTACTGCAAGTTTGTACCTATCAACAGACGTTAGACGTGAGTTTTAAATGCCAATGGGCGGCAAAAAAAGAAAGTGGAGAGCAGAAAAAGTGGGGTAAATCTCCTCAGGCTGTTTGGGCTATAAATATCTGACTCTCATTTCTTTGATTTGCAAATTAGGAGGCATTTTTCCCCCTTTTTTTCCATCCCTCTCCTGCATCACGCTTCCATTTAGGGCTGTGCTGAGCATCTGTGATAATCTCTCTGTGAACACAGCATTACAAGGAACTGAGCATGTAGCACAGGGCTGTGTCAGATCCTTTAGTCATGAGAAGCAAATGTTGTCTGTTCAGCTCTGTCTGCCAGCCCCATCCAATGACAATGTTCATTAGTGTACACGGACACACGTACACTCTTTCACTCTTCTTCTGTCTGTGTCTCTTATCTCCCCTGTCTCTGGCTCTGTTCCAAAAACCAGCGTGCTGTCTTACTGCCTACTGCCTACATAAACAGCTGCCTTCTGAGGCAGCATTATAATGGATTATAGCTGATATTAATATTAAATATGAATGTGAATGTTTTAAAATACATTTAACTGTTTTCTTCATATGTGTCAGCATTGTCTCTCATCTACACTGGCTTTTGTGTCTCTGGCTCTGTTCCAAAATCTAGTGTGCTGCTTAGTGCCCATATAAACAGCTGCCTTCTGAGGAAGCATCCTAACTGAAATGGATCAATTTTGAACATTCTAAATATCACTAAGAAAAGCAGGAGAAGCCACTGTATATAATAATGTTCATATATAATAAATGACTTGCGCCTCAGAGAGTTAAGATGAAATGCAATAAATGCTGTCATGTTATCTTGCTTTCAGGGGCGGAAGCCTGTTATTTGGGAACGCAGTCATGTAAGACAGTTCTGGGAGGTAATTATTCTGAACCACTATGACGACTTTGCTCAAGCATTTCAGAATGAGCAAAACAGCATTTCAGGTGCTGTGCAACAAGATCGGTCTGCTGGTTAGTCCAGTTATGCCATCCCAATGTGCACAGACACACGACTTTTTTGATGCATGACCAGGAATTTACTCGGTAAATGTGTTTCCATCATAGTCTATGCGCATGTCTTCTTATAGGATATGCAAAAAATTTATCTGACTCAACTGGGCACATATGTTTTTTTATGCACATTTTTAGAATTTATGCGCATCTTGGTGTTTCCATCCAATGTTTTTTTTAATGCAATATCCCAAAATAATATTTAACAATATTATAGTTTTTATTGTATTTTTGATCAAATAAATGCAGCCTTGATGAGTATAAAATACTTTAAAATAATTTTTAAAAATTGTACTGACCCCTTTGAACTTTTGAATGGTAGTATAATAAATTAATTAACTTTAAAAAATGAAATAATACAATAAATAATCATTTAAATTAATATAAATCAATACTATTTTCCAAATATTTTTGCGTGGTATGCTTTTATGCTTGTATCATGCTGTTAGCTTAGCAATGTGCAAACGAAACAATTATCGAGTTGATTCTTCAGTGCGCTTCAAGATGCTGCCTAATTTAATGCATCCTTGCTAAATACAGTATGTATCTTGTTAACCTCAAACATTTGAACAGTAGTGTCTTCAATTATTTAAACTGTATAATTAGTAAATTTAACAAATATAATTAGTATATTTCAACATTCATGCTTTGTTAGACATTTTGATTTATTCTTTCTCTATAATAATGCATTTTGCGATTGCCTTCAATTTGAAGTATATATGGCCAAAATGAGGAGGTAGCATATTTATGCTACCTACCTTTTAGAACAGCCTTTGCATCGCAAGCATGTTTATGATGCCTTAAAGTGCTGCCTACAATCAATGCGTTTACATGCACCCTCATATTGCGATTATAATGAGATTTTGGCAATATTGCGATTGAACTTTACCTCATGTAAACGCAATACTTTGATCAAACAAATGTGATTAATCGCAATAAACATGCATGTAAACACCTTTATCGCATTATTACCATTCTGACCAAAGTGCACGTGCTCGGACGTACACGGATGCCGTGAGTTGTCCACACAACTTCATGGATGAACTCCTTGACATTAGTCAAGTTTTCTCTTCTCCAAATTGCTAAATTCTGTCAACGCAACTCGCTGCGCAGTCTCTAATCCATATCTTCATCTATACGGCGCAAAGAACGCCGAATAGGCTAATATCCAGTACATCCATAAAAATAAATTTTGAATTTGATGCGAGTAGATTAAAACAGTAGTCATCTTCATTTATATAGCGCTTTTCACAGTACATATTGTTTCAAAGCAGCTTCACAGTGACAATAGGAAAATTCTTATCGAGCGAAAGTTGTTTTTTGATTGAATTACTTACGTTGTAAAAATTGTTAATTATTACTTTAGGGGCTGCTTAAATGACACCTTTTCTACTGAAAACCGAATACCTTTAATGCATTCTTGCCGTTCATTTACGTGTTTAGTCTATAGGTTTGCGTATATAATATCATGCATACTGTACGCCTACCCGAGTGTCGTTTAACCATACTTATTAGCGAATAATCAGAATAATGAAAATTGCATGTAAACTGGAGTGAAGAGTTCTGCTCGTGTCATGTAATCATCTTATTGCGATTAAGACCTTACTCTGATTATTAGAAATAATCGCATTATTGGTGCACATGTAAACATAATCAATGACAGATCGTTTTTTTCCATTTCACTTCTCATACCTCCTTCTTAGGAATGACAACAATCTGACTACAGATAATTGTGTGTGTATGTGTGTGTGTGGAGGGTGATTGGGAAATTGAGAGGTTTGGTGAGGTCGGGCATCTGATCTCTGTGTGTGAGCAGGTGAGCCCTCTCTGTGGAGCACAGCTCATAAAGAACAGCTTGAGTCTGGCGCTCCTCCTCTGTTCTCATGTAGGGAGAGCTTTACCAACATGCCGCTCCACGGCCCTCTCAAAAGGGGGATTGGAAACTTTGAAGGAGTAAAAGTAGGTCAGCAACTTTTGCTGTGTTCTCCTCAGCCTTTTGATGTGTATTAGGTAAACGAGAAAAATAGTAATAAAGCCATGTATTATTTGTCTCGCCATTTCAGTATAATGGCGACTTGCGTCCTTGCGATCTTAATTAGCTTTTTTCATTTTTTAGTGCTCGAGTGCTAAGGTTAATGTTCTGAAGCGCACTTTAGCCCAATGTTGAAGGTCTTAGTGCACACGGAAAGCTTTTCGGCTTCACCTGTACACTGAAGTTGCGCAGGCTAAAGCGAGATAGAGGACAGGACGGGGCGGCTGACCCAGTTACACTTCCCTCCTTCAGCAGTGCGGATCACAGATGGCTCACACTGTCTTATATAAGCACTTTAATTTACTGTTACTAAATGTTTATATTTCTCTGCTCATGCCCTCATGTTGAATGCCAGAGGCGGCCGTTTGTAGCAGACATCTGATTCGATGCGTTTTATGAGCACTGCAGAGATGTCAGATTGCTGTATTTCAAAGGCGTCAGTGTGAAGACGTTTCCAGATGCTTCTGCAAAATCTGATGATTTTAAAGAAGACTTATTATGTTAATATGTTGAGGAAATAAGGCCCTTTTCATCTTTTTAAAGGTCAGGCTATTTTTAATCTTACGTGGTATCAACTGTGTTGATTCTAGTCCAATTAGACTGCTGTAAAACATCAGGCTGAAGTAAAAAAAAATGAATTTAATAAGTCAATTATGAAGTAGGTCTGAAATTGGAGGCTTTACTTTTAGGCACCATAAACACACTCTCTGAAACCAGAGTAAAATTTAAAATTTGGCTGTCATCAACATCTTTTTAATGGATCCCTGATGATTTAAACTCAGTGTTAACCCTCTCTGATTAAGACGGTCATATGTAGCAACAAGCTACCCTAGAATTGTCTTATCATGCTACAAGCTTCTCATAATTTAAAGCAGTTAAAATTGTTAAACTACCTCTTTAAAGCAGTTAGATAAAATACTTTTAATTATGTTAATGTTACAGTAAATATGGGGCAATAACATTTTAAATATACACTAACCTACTGTTAGGAAGTTTGGGGTCAGTAAGATTTTTTTGAAGGAAAGGATGCATTAAATTGAAGTGTATCAAAAGTGACAGTAAAATCATGTTTCAGAAGATTTCTATTTCAAATTAATATTCTAATATTTTGATGATTACTATTATTTTGAACTTAGTATTCATCAAAAAAGTCTGAAAAAATTATATCAGTTTCCACAAAAATATTAAGCAGCACAACTGTCTTCAACATTGACAATAATCAGAAATGTTTTTGAGCATCAAATCATCATATTAGAATGATTTCTGAAGGATCATGTGACACTGAAGACTGAACCAATGGTTGAGGTTTAAATCACATTAAAATATATTAAATAGAAAACTTATACTGTATACTGTTTTTTAAAAAATTACAAATTAATATCAATTAAACAAAATGAAGGTCTCAATTTGGGTGACATTATTCAATCTGAAATGGTGAATTTACACTAAATACTAGTAATACAGCTAGAAAACACCCTAGATAAATGACTTGAATTTAGATAAATTACTTGAAAACATTGTGCTAAAGCAGTATATCATTAAATGTTCATAGAAAAACGAAGCATGTGGAAACAAATTAATTGTTGAATTGGTTTTGTTCATTAACATGAACTGTCCAAATGAACCAGTTCAGTAAAATAAATTATATTTCACAGTGCTTTACATAATGGTAAATGATAAATGTTCAGTGAAGTTTTGTTTTCTTTGTTTGGAATGTAAAAATGACTGCAAAGTAGAGTGATGAATTCAGTACTGTATATGAATGAGATAATACAGCATGCATTAGTTCACAGTAGACCAGAATGTCCCATGCTGTTTTTTAGTCCCAGTACGTCTCTGACGTAAGATCACCCTCAGGTGCTGTCTGATCAGACCAAACGTCTGTTCTGGCACAGATGCTGATTGGTTGAGAGTGAACCAGACATCCTGTCAGTCAAGCTGATGAGTACACAGCGAGGCAGAAAATGAGCCACAAAGTCAATAGAGGGCCGGTCAATGGTGACACTTTGGCTGTTTATTCTTGTCCTTAGGAAAGTTCACAAAAACTTTTGCCATGGTTACAGAGGGAGTGTGTCTGTGTGTGGTAGAGGAAATCTAATGTCGAACACATGGCTATATTAAGACAGATGTGGCAGGCTGAGCTGTTTACACAAAGCTGCTCCATCTCTGTTTTCGCCTGATTTGTCTCAACAGCGCAAACTACATTTTCCCTTTTTTATTGTCTCACTTCTTGAGAATTGAGTTTAAAGTCACATAATATTTTTTCAATTTGTGTAAACTCCAATAGAAAGAAATACGATTCTAGCACAATCACTGTCAAGGAGAGAATTGCGAATCTCTGCAGCAGTTCCATTCACTTGCTTTTTCTGTTTAGCCAGAGTCTCCTGACTATAATAATGGAATATAATGAGTACGATTATTAGCATCTTTTGTCGAGAGATTTTGAGAAAGCTGTGAAGCAGTAGAGTTATGCAAAAGGCTTAGTTTTATCGCATAATTGAGAATCAATTGCGATATTAAAGAGAAGATTTCTTTCTTAATGGGAAGAGTTCTTATTTTTTTTTATTACTCAAGAAGTCTGAATGTTTTTATGTTCAGTGTATCAACTTGCTCTCAGATGTTTCTCCTAAAATACCTTAATACAAATAAAAATACACTGTTTATACACAGTAAGAGCTATCAAACAGAGCTATAAAATTCATTTGAATAGCGTTGCTCAAATAATCTGCTGTTGTTAGAATTGTGAAGAGAATCGCTTGAGTTTATATTATCAAATAAAACTATTAAAATAGTTTTCATTAATTGATATAATTCTGAAATAAAATGTAATAAAAATAAAATAAAGCTAAGTAGTATAAACAAATAAAATGTCAAAAGCACAAAAAATTACTAAAAGTTCAAATTCAAAAATTCAAAAACTGGAAATATAAAAATAAAAACTATGGTATATAACAGTATATAAACAACAAATAAATGATGTAATCTCATATCTGAAAGAGATCAGTTGTGTTTTTTTCTTTTGTACAACCTCTTAAAGCTAATATCAATGACTGGGTCATGATTTAGCACCTAATATTTCTTTGTTGAGGGGGAAAAACACAATAAAAAAGACCAATAAAAGACAAGTCTTTGATGACTCTTTGTATTGGATGTGACTGTTGGGCTCTTTATTGGACCTTGTGAATTGAAGAACTTTTTTTTACAAGTGTGTGTATTTTCAAGGGGGATGATCACAGTTAAAATCTGGTTGACATTGCATGTTATATTGGTCTGTTGCTGAAGTGGAGTATTTTGTGTACATCTATGCTTGAGTGAGTGTGTGTGAAGCATTACTTGGTTTCAGGTTCAGTAGCTCTGGGTGGTTACGTCACAGCCTCGAGCGTGCCTGATTGACATCTCCCAGGAGTGCCGTTTGTCTGCTGAAGTATAACAAGTGCCAGTTACTCTGTACTGTTTGCTGGCAGCCAATCAAAATGAAATGGGAGCACTTAACACGGGCTGGTTGCGTTCCCCCAGCACCTGCCATGTGACGAAAGATGGAACAGTGTTTTTCCTCATGCTGTTTGGCTTTTGTTTTGATGTCGATTAAATATGGCATCTACTTTGGTAGTTTTAAAAAGTTAGATGGTGACGTTTGCAGCTGAAGTTTCTCCATAGTGCAAATGGACACAGCACAAACCACAGGGCAGAACATCCATCCGTTCCAACACTCGGGCCCTGCCCAGAGCCGCTGTATACATAATCTGATTTAGTCTAGATGTGTGCGCGTGTGTGTTCTCTGTCTACTAAATAAATGAATGCAAGCTAAGGAAAAATGACAAAGAAAACTGCATGAGACAATTGATGTAAAGCAGTAATGTTAATTATTTGGCTTCTTTTGGAAGTGATTAAATGCCAATCCCATAATGCAGTGCTACACTCTCACTCTCTGTTTCTCTCTCTCTCTCACTCTCGGCTCTCCTTCCAAACCTCTGCTTAAAGGGATAGTTAATTGAAAAATAAAAATTCTGTCATCATCTGCGTAACTCTCATTTTGTTACAAACTTATAAGGTTTTCTGACTTTTGTGGAACACAAAAAGAGATGTTATGAAGAATATTTCACAATATTACTGTTTTTACTGTCTTTTTAATTAAATAAATGCAGCCTTGGTGAGCAGACAAAACTTCTTTTAAAAACATTAAAAATCTTACCGATTCCAAACTTTTGACTGGTAGTGTACATATAAAGCTTTATTTACTTGCTTACTTGTCTGAGGAACAAATCAGACCAGTGTTGTTATTAACTAATTCTAAAACTATTAATAGGCATTTTCGTTAATTGAAATGAAGGTGAAATAAAATAAAATAAAATATTAGATGAAAAACTAAAATGGAAATTAGAAATGTTGCCTCGGCAACTAGCTAAAATAAAATAAGTTTAAATACTAAAATTACTAAGATAAATATGACAAACATGCATAACAAAATAACCAAATTCTAAACTAAAAGCTAATTCAAAATATTAATAAATAATATAATAGTATATAAAAAATACTAAAATAATACTGTAAGTAAGTGTAGCACTGAGTAAATCTTGCTTTATAGCTTTGGTCACCATTCACTTTCACTGTATAGAAAAGAGCAGCTTGGACATTTTGCCTAACATCTTCTTTTATGTTCCACGGACTAAAGAAAGTGGTAGAAGTTTACAAAAACTCAAGGGTGAGTAAATAATGACAGAATTTGATATATAAGTGCCTCATGTGCTCCTTAAGTGTGACTGAACGCAAATAAAATTATTTAAAGCTTCATAGCATCTGTATGAAAATGAAAATTGTGACGTTGCTGTTCTGCCATATAATGCTTTGTATTGAGTCATCAGGTCATTCCAGAGAAAAAGATGCCTGCTCTTTGTTACATACTCTGTCACATCCGATGATTGCCAGCCGCCGTGACACTGACCTCTCTGACCGCCAGTATGATTTGTGGATTATCATCTTCCTGGACGGGCTGCGTCACAGATCATGACATGTAAAGATTGAACAAACAACTTGAATAGAGTGCAAACATGCAGTTCTCCTCAGAATGACAGCACTTGTAATGTGATTAGTAATCTGATGATGTAAACATAAAGGACTCTGAAGGGAATGTCCTCAGGAATTTTCTGACAGGAGTGGGGCAGTGCCCACAGAGAGAGAGAGAGAGAGAGAGAGAGTGCTATCTGTGCTTGGAGAAAGTTTATCTGCCTTTGTCAGCATGCCCCTGTAGGGTTTTGGTGCTTGTTAAAAAGTCCTGACAGAAAAACAGCAACAGTAACAAAAAGACGGTTGTGAATGCAAGCTCAGTGAGCGTGTAGATGAACATTTTTTTTTTGCAGTCTGCTATTTTTAAACTTTATCTCACACTAAAGAGCATCTTTTGCCTCTCGTTGACTCACTTTGCGAACATATCTGACTCTATAAAGACAGTAGCTGATCATCCATTTGACCTCACCATATGTTTTCTTAATTATCGTAATGCGTCTTTAAAAAAAACCCAGCTTAGATGAATTGATTGAGCTTGTGATGTTTAAAGTGCAGGCTCAAACTAAGTCTCAGTGTTATTTTAAAGTGCTTTAGGGGGTTCGATATAAGAGGAAGCCACTGTGATCATTCATTCATTACTGCCGCTTGTTTGGGGTAAAATATAACCTCTGTTCTCTATTGATCTTCTAACAGTTTCCAGCAAGGATCAGGTCTTATTCTAAAGAGGGCATGGGAAATA
Organism: Hypophthalmichthys nobilis; assembly: GCA_037950665.1. Taxonomy (NCBI): domain Eukaryota; kingdom Metazoa; phylum Chordata; class Actinopteri; order Cypriniformes; family Xenocyprididae; genus Hypophthalmichthys; species Hypophthalmichthys nobilis. The sequence goes on along the minus strand of CM075475.1, from coordinate 27,472,753 downwards.
ATGAAGGGATCTCTCCGGGTGAGCATGGAAGATTCATTATGATGAGTTAAAAATGTAGACAGTATTCTGCTTTTCTAGTTGGCCTTTTGTCTTCTTTACTCCCGGTACCATGGTTCCCATCGGGTCCTAGTTCCTGTAAATCAAAGATTAAGGGGGTTTTCAAGCTTTTTTGGTGTATATATGAGTAATATCACACGAGTAGGAATGCGATATGGCTCTATATCAGCACGGCTGTGATTAGGTCATAGGCACGAGGCCATAGACCAAGTGCTGCAGGCAATCATAGCCGTGCTGATATAGAGACATAACGCACTCCTACTCTTGAGATATTGGATTTATACAACAGTTTCGACAGCACAAGTGTGTAAATAAATAAGATTCAACAACGCAGTGTCTTTAAAACCGTCTAATATTTTCATCCGCTGAGGAAATCTTTGTCATATCCTTTTAACAGTTAAGGGGATTTCCCATGACAGCGCTAGTCAATGCATTTGTCAGTTGCATTTTATAAAGTGTTGTTTAAAATAAAAATAGTCTTTGTTTATAACCTTGGGTGACATTTTTTAATGTTATTTATAGTACATTATGATAAATACTTGTTACATGCAGGTGCAACATTTCAGCCATAAATTGTAAATGTTAGCTAGATTATGTTCATTACCTGTCTAGAGATGTATGTTTATGCTGAAATATAATTAAATAATGGTTTGTATTTTAAAAAAAACATATTGCATGTCGTTATGTGCAGTGAGTTGGCTCACGTGATTTATGTTTTGCGCTTTAGAACTTCCGTTAAGGGAATATAGTGAGCATCGATGCTCCATGGTTTTCATGGCGCATTGTAGGACTTTTTAAGGAGGGAACGTTTCAGTGCCTTGGAAGGATTTTGTGATTGGCCCTTAAAGGGATAGTTCACTCAAAAATTATCCTATGATTTACTCACCCTCAAGCCATCCTGGGTGTATATGACTATCGTCTTTCAGACGAACACAATCAGTGATATATTTATAAAATATCCTTAGTCCTCCAAGGTTTATAATAGTTCCATCCATAATCAATCCATAATCCATCCATCCATAATCAAAGTAATCCATAAGCAAAAAGATGCATTTTTGTAAGAAAAATGTCCATATTTAAAATTTTATAAATTCAAATAACTAGCTGTGCAGTTATTTACTGAACAATAATATTTTGAATGAACAATAATAGCCATTATAAAAGTATAGTGCCCCAGTAAAATGCCACTTACTGAAGTGCAATAATAGCCAAGTATAAGAAGTATAAGAAGGTTGTACAATAGGAAATAAACACAAGCAATCAGTTAAGTCAAAAGTACAAAAGCAAGCCTCTGGTTATTGTACAGGATTTAAGTTAAATAAAAATATAAGTTACGAAACTTAACTTTGCCCTTAGCCGAATTGTTTTGTAATAAGGCCAAAGTTTGCCCATTTGATATACCCAAAATGAATTATATCTCATTTTTTAACCACTATCTACATAAGAGCCAGTGGCACATTCCCGAAGGACTGGCTGAGATGAAGCTGTTTTCGGCGGGTACATAAGCGCTGATTGGCCGCTGACGGCCTGGAGCTCGCATTTCCAAAAACAAATTTTCAAAAAGGCCCTATGTTTATATATAACTTTAATATTTGAGGTCTAAACAACTACATTTTCACCTTAAAACTCCTAAAACTACATTCTGTGTCACAAATAACAGTATTTGTAAAATTATAGTGGGTTTGCCCTTCCGCCATGGATGCTGTGATCCGGCAGAAACAAGTGGAGTGATACAAACAGTGAAACAGTTCCTGTGGTAATAATGGTAGAATATCGTATATGTAGTTTATATATACTGTAGCTACCTTATAGTAATGTTGGATGTACAATCCTGAAGAGAACCAGTCTTTAGAAAGCAGAACAGTAAATTTCTGTCAGTTGTCATTTGAAAATATTTTTTGTCCATAGTTACTGCGTTTTGCCTTTGTAGGTCAGACTAGATTACATGACTGGAACACAGAACCATTGACGGTTTGTAAGTCCTTCTTAAACCGAGTTCTCTCGTTGGTAGTAATCTGTATTTCACTTGTACTATGAGGTGAACACCTTACTGTCTAAGGCAGCTGTCAGTCACGTCCCCCTAAGGCTATAGTAACGTTCTGCAAAATCTGTTTTTGAGAAACTCATGACATTTATGTAATGAACACTTCATGAGACAGTGGCGTAGTCATTACTCAGAGCGCGACATCCAGGGGTTTACAGACCCTCTTCATCATACCTCCACCCATCTTCTCTATCTTTTCCCCTTTCTTTTTCGCTCAAGCATTGTGGAGGAATTTCATTAAATATTCAAAAGATTCTGTTCCAACTGGATCATAAATAATGCTTCTCTCCCAATTGTGACACGGGAAGTGATGAACCTTTTTATCGCAAGTTTTTCAGACATGATCTTAAAGAGAATAATCACGTCTTTTGTTCACAGGAGAGCTAATTGCACTTCGGTGAGTGGCGTTTCACTGGGCCACTGTTTTTTTTCTTCCTTTCTCTGTTTCTTTTTCTTCAGCCCCCCCCCCACTCTGTCACCAGCATGTCAGTATAATTGAATTTCTGCACACGTTCCCCTTTTTCATCAATCACACGTGCTGATAAGGTGGGTTTAGGAGGGACACTCAGGCGGAGCCCAGAGAGAGAGAGGGTACTGAGGGAAAAAAACAGAAACAGACAGAAGCAAAGGGAGATGAAAGGAGAGAATAAGTAAGGAGAGAAAAGGACATTGAAGGAATGGAAAACAGAGAGAAAGACTGTGGAGTTGTGTAACTAGTAATGGTGGTGGTGCAGTGCAGTGCTCTGTATGTTCACCTGAAAGTGCCCCATAAAGTGGATTCACAGGGAATTCGACCATCTTTAGTGAGATCAGGGGCGGCCCTAGCATTTTGGGGGCCCTAAGCAGATGCCCCCCCCCATAAAGTTTTACCAAATTGTCTTACTCAGTATATTTATCTTTCAAAATATAAATGTGAAGATATTGATTTATTAAGCATTTTGCATTTCAGAAGAGTTTAACTGTGGCTTTCAGAGAAATTTATCAAATTTTAGTGAGAGTAATGCTTTAATAAAGCAAAACCAATGGGTTATGAAAATTACATTAGACAATAATTATTATTGTTAATAAAAGAGAATAATCTCTTTTCTGGGCTGTCATGTCCAGATTAAAATGCAAAAATGTATGTGTAATAAATGTTTGTTAGGAAAATGGCATATTTATGTATTTGGTGTTGTTTGATAAACACCAAAGCGAATACAAAAATCTGAATGGGTGTCCTTGCCATTCTAAGAACCGTTCGGCCTGACGGTGGAAAAGCGGCTCTACTGTCAGCCCCTTCTGCTGCTTTTGTTCTGATGAATGTGAAAATCAATTTTTTTTTTTTTTTTTTTGCACAGCAAATAAACAGTGTTGTCAAATGTAACTGGTCAATGGAAAAGAAGCTAATGTGCATTCTATAAAACTAAACAATTTGGATGAAAAGGTATCTAGAATTATTGACATATTTTGATGTGCCCATGATAACAGTCATCACGCATGTTCATTACAGCAATATAGATGAGACTGACACTGTTACATTGGCAGAGCGCCTTTAAAGCGCTCGCGAAATGCTGAATTAAACAGATAAGACATGATGCAGCAACCACCATTTCAACAGTATATTTTCAAAAATTAATCACTTACCCTTATCTTGCTTACTGTCTTTCTTCTTTTTGGACTAGATTGATAGTGTTGCCTCTTCATTTTCAAACAATAACATGGAAACTTCAATAACATGGAGACTCCACATCATAGGGAGCATAAATGTTCAGTCTGAAGGAGAATTTACCCACCAGTCATTAGTAATGATCGTCAGTGTGCAATACTGCTAGTGAAATGTAGTCTCTGTTTTCATTTAATAAATGTTGATATAAACATATATACAGGGCTGTCCCAAGTATGGGGCAGGGCCCAGTGCGAGGTAGAGGAAGTGGGGCCCCCCTCAGTCAGTCCACTCATGATTGGGTTTGCACCAGTTGAACTGTACGTAGTATACAATGTGTACTGCAATGGTTCTCAACCAAACATCCAAGGTACTAGAGGTCTGCATGGCCCGATTTCTTGCGGCACGGGATTAAATTTTGAGTGAAAGACGGTAACAGTTGGTAACTCTGGTGTACTTTGGATGGGAACGGGCAGTCTGACAATAGCCCGGCCGCTCCAGAGATCCTTTAACAACAGCACATCCATGCTTGAACTTGAAGTGAACCAAACTTTCTGCAGTGGTGGCGTTCACACAGTTCCCAGTTCCCTGCCCTGAGCAACCTGGCAAGATATCTTCTTTGCATCCCAGCCACGAGTGCATCTTTAGAGAGAACATTCAGCCTTTGTGGTCGGATTTTGGAGGAGAGATGTTCGTTAGCCTACTAAAACCGTCGTCAGTCAGCGACATTCTGTTCTTGCGTAGATGTTAAAAAACATTTATTAAAATTGCGTGGATGTTAAAAAATGTTTATTCTTATTTTTGGCTTAGCCTGTAGTTTTGAGGGACAGATGTTGTATTTAGTTTAGCCTAATTTTCTTTGTGGCATTTTTTTTCTCTGACATTTTTTACAGTGTTGACAGCATCATAGGACAAATAACAAATAAAAATCTTGCATAGGCCATCCAACATTTTATATTTGTTATCCTCAATCACTCTCTCTTTCTTTAGAGGAAGTCTAAATGTGAGATTCTGGAAATGATCTAAATTTAGTGGGATCCGTCAGGTCGGGAAGAAAATTATTATAAGCAGATAGTGGGTGAACACAGAATGAATTTTAAGCGGGAATTTTACTTCTTCAATTTTGATATCTGAAAAATGCCTTTTTTTGTTTCATGGCTGGTGAAAAATATTTTTGGCCAGTAAATTTTCTTACCGGCCATTGGCAAGTGTGGCAAAAAGTTAGTTTTAGGCCTTGATTTAACAAAACAAGCTAAAATACAAAATAAGCTAAACTACAAATCAAGATAATTTTTAACCTCCTCAACAACTGTTTTTCATCTTTGAAGACCTGCTGTCTTAAAAAAAAAAAAAAAAAATTATGAAGTAGCCTGACTTTAGAAGGGTCATAATCAATATACATTTTCTAGTAGTGCAAAGCTCTTTCATTGGGTAGAAATTGTGAAAAAATCCTTAATCCTTATCCAGTAAATCACAAATATCTTGAAAAGTCATAGGACCTTTGAGTATTTATATGGACATTTGGGGGCCTTGGAGTAAAAAAGTTTGAGAACTTTTTTACTGAAAGTAAATTTGTCTGTTAAAGTCAAATCCTCCATTGAGCTGAATTGAACTCTCTGGCCATTTTTCTTTTTTAGACTTTTGTTCACAAGTAAGTATAATTATATAACTATTTTCATTCCAAAGATTGGTATCTGACAAACACATGAAAATCTGCACCAGAAATCTATGTAAACTGATTTTAAGAATACTTATTTACAGTAGTAATCATAATGAATGACATGGAAAAGTCATAAAATGATAGAAACCATGTACTTTTTATATTTGGGATAAACCATGTATATTTGGGATAGAATTTCTTCTGCATAGGTACAGTAGGACAGATGATGATGTGTAGTTCTGTCTTTTTGGCTACAGTACTGCTTTGTGTATATCAGCCTTTCTCTTTCTTTCTTACTTTGGTTCTACTCATTTGCTTTATTCACTAAGAACTCAAACTCAAAATGAGCTCACAAAGCAGCTCTTAAAACAAAGTCTTTGAAAAACGCTACAAAATATTGGCATTAGCAACAACACCATTATGCTGCTTGGTGGTGTACCACTCCATCAAAAGCAAATTGACAATTTATAGAGTTTTCGAAGTCACAGTTGGGCTGGTTTGGGTGCTGTGATTGCGTTAACACTGTGTGGTCTTCTGTGCTGTGTTATTAGACTAACTGTGCTGTGTTTGCTCCACTGCTAGGAATGACATGAGCTGTAGGGATAACGCCGGCCACCCCCAAGGCGGCCCTGCGAAGCACTTCAGATTATATCCACACGCTCGTTCACATAAAAGATGGCATATTTATGGTCGATTATATACATGCACTCTTGTTGCTTGCTCAGCCGACGACTCCAACCTATATTGGTGTATCATGTCTCCTCGTACTGGAGGTCTAATCAGGCTAACAAGCATGATGGTCCATCAAACAGTGCTTTAGAGAGATTGTGGCCACTTGTTCTTGCCGCTAGATGCTGTGATCTGCATATCTTAGTGATTGTTTCTGAACAGAGAGATCTAAATGCCTCTAATGTGTCTGAGAGCTCACACTGTTGAGATGCCAAAAGAGCACCTCAGATGCTCTTAGTGGTTATTGATGTGATTCATTGCATTTGATTTCCTCAGAAATAACACAGTCTGTCAAGTTTATTGCTTGCTTTTAGATTTAAAACAGTGCAAGAACACAAGGAAAATTATGTGTTTTTGATGTGGTGATGTGAAGCATGAGCTTGCAATTAAGATTTTTTTAAATAGTATGAAGCTTTAAGAGATGGAAGATGTGCAGAATGATTGATGTCAAACCCCAATATCACCTACAATAAAGGAGTCATCAGAGAACTTCAGACGGTCTTAAGATCTTAAGCGATGTGTTTTGAGAAATATCTCCACTCCAAATCATGTTTTTTCAGATACGCTTAGAAATATGATACACCACAGTTCCTATTTCTGAGCAAACAATATAGTTTAATCGCCTCTGGCTGGTAATGGCATCTGTTATATGAAGTAAATGGCACTGAAAAAGCTCAGCAGCAGGCAGGGATGACGCAGACTATCAGGAAAGCGGCTGGGAAATTAGAAACTAGTATTGCTACACTTCAGATTTGCACACAAATCTTCTTTCACACCTCTGAAGCTGATTACACATGCCTTTCATGTCACACTCGGTGCTTTGCTGTAAAATTACATTTAGGCAACAATGCAAAATCTTTATAAATGTACTTTGTGAATCATACTTTTCATGCTGCAGATTGTGGCTATAAATTATATTAAAATATTATACAATTAAATTATATTATTCTATACAGTATATAATATGATATAGTATGTATTTTTTCACATCACACATTAGAATATATATATATATATATATATATATATATATACACACTACCAGTCAAAAGTTTGGAATCGGTAAGAATTTTTAATGTTTTTTAAAGAAGTTTTGTCTACTCACCAAGGCTGCATTTATTTAATTAAAAATACAGTAAAAACAGTAATATTGTGAAATATTATTACAATTTAAAATAACTGTTTTCTGTTTGAATATATTTTATAAAGTAATTTATATCCTGTGATCAAAGCTGAATTTTCAGCATCATTACTCCAGTCTTCAGTGTCACATGATCCTTCAGAAATCATTCTAATATGATGATCTGCTGCTCAAGAAACATTTATGATTATTATCAATGTTGAAAACAGTTGTGTACTTTTTTTTCAGGATTCCTTGATGAATAGAAAGTTCAAAAGAACAGCATTTATCTGAAATACAAAGCTTTTGTAACATTACACACTACCGTTCAAAAGTTTGGGGTCAGTAAGAATTTTTATTTTTATTTTTATTTTTTTGAAAAGAAATTAAGGAAATTAATACTTTTATTCAGCAAGGATGCATTAAATCAATCAAAAGTGACAGTAAAGACATTTATAATGTTACAAAAGACTATATTTCAAATAAATGCTGTTTTTTTTTAACTTTCTATTCATCAAAGAATCCTGAAAAAAAAATATTGTACACAAATATTTTGTACAATTGTACACAATAAATGTTTCTTGAGCAGCAAATCATCATATTAGAATGATTTCTGAAGGATCATGTGACACTGAAGACTGGAGTAATGATACTGAAAATTCAGCTTTGATCACTGGAATAAATTACTTTATAAAATATATTCAAACAGAAAACAGTTATTTTAAATTGTAATAATATTTCACAATATTACTGTTTTTACTGTATTTTTAATGAAATAAATGCAGCCTTGGTGAGCAGACGAAACTTCTTTTAAAAACATTAAAAATCTTACCGATTCCAAACTTTTGACCGGTAGTGTATATCAAACTGTGCTGATGTATAAAATATCTTATTTTTGTTCATCAGACTCTTTTGTTTCTTTTTCATGGTCTCACTCTGTAATTATTGGTTTCATTCTTGTTGCAGAAAGAGAACACATTGTTTTTAACATGGCACAAATACCCTCTCCCTCTCTTTCCATTATCTCTTGAGTTCATCTGCAAAATGATGTCAACGAGGGCACACCCTGCACAATCTACATGTTCACCTCACACACAGCATCCACTAGACCGGTGATTATGAGGGTCATGTTTGGTTAACCCTGCACTTCAAGAGTTGATCGACAACTGTGGGAGCGGGCAGCTTGAGCTGATTAATCTTTATGCCATTATTCCATACATGTAATATAATCTGCTCCGTTTGCGTTGACATCTCCAGATCTGATTTTAAAGAAATTGCCACTCAAAACTGTGGCACTTCAAGATAACATCATGATAACCTTTGAGTAATAATTAAAATCTCTCCGAGGTGAGACAGTGAAAATAAATTAGGACTGTCTTGTCGTCCATCCATCATTTAAGTAAATGTGTCTAGTCTCGTAGGGGCCAGTTCACATAACAGTGGCACTGCTGCACACAATATTTCAATGCAAAAAACAGTGTTTTATCGACTTTAACTACATACTAAATTCAAAATAACATTGTAATATATTTTAATTTACCCTAGAATGCATAATGGGACTTAAATTGCCCCAACAGTGTGTGATTCATAAATCTTGTATGTGAGTCTCAGCAATATAATTGAAATATTTCTTTTAAAAGACCTTTTATACATTCTATGCATATGTATTTTCTGTGAAATTTTCACTCACTGTGAATTTTTATTTAGCATTTTTTAGTATTTTTAGTTCAGTCAATAATATATTATAACGTCTCTTTGACAGTCTATGGATTACTCAGAAATTTGGTTTGTGGCTCTCAGTTTCCTTTTTTTTCTTTTTGAAAAAGAAATTTTTATGTGACTATTTGTGTAAAAGGATCCATTTATTTACTATAAGAGTTGATCATACATTAATGGTTGTTCTTATAATGATTAATATAATAATGATTAATTATTAAATATAATAATAATAATAATAACAAACAAATTTTATTTAATATTATTTTTAAAAAATCATAATTTGATTTTTTTTAAATAATAATTATATTTACTGTATAGTTCAGTTTATAGTACCAATCAAAAGTTTGGACACCAAAATGAATGAAACTGTCTCATGATCCAAAACACTACAGTATACTTCCACCCAAAGAATTTGACATTTTATTAAATCTCGTAGAAAAAAAAGACACAGGTGCAGAAAAATCTCTCATTATCAGTCCACCGACTGGCTAATAAACATGTATTGCAAAGACCACTCAATCAAGCGTCTCCAGCATCGACCCCATGTTTAATTAACTATTCGTCGCCAAAAAACAGAAGATAATCACTGCGGCTATCAGAAGCAGCTTTTAATGAATGTGTTATATTGAGCTGGCATCAAATGAAAAGATCGACAAAAACCGGAAGAAGATCGGATATGGTGTTTGAAGATATTGATGTGGCGGAGTGTTGTCTGGGGGGCCAGATGGTTGGTCATGGAAAAGTAGCATGACGGTTTTGGTCAAAGCAGATTTGTGTTCAATTGGGCCATGGTTGTGTTTGTGTGAAGTGTTATCCTCAGTTAGCTTGTGTTTACTTTGCAGCGTCAGTGTCTATTTAGTTTCCCGGTGTGTGAAATTGGCAATGTCAAGCCAAGCTTCCCAAAAATAGCAAAACAACTAAGTGAAACGCTTCTCCTCCCAACATATGCAGACTCACAACATGTTGCTTCTTACAGTCATATTTCACACATGCACATATTCACAAACACAGATGCCTCATCTGACAACTGTATTCATTCATGGGCAGTGTTTGGGAAAGTTACTTTTAAGTAATGCATTACAATAATGCGTTACTCCCTAAAAAGGAAACTAATTGCGTTACTTAGTTACTTTTTATGAACAGTAATGCGTTACATTACTTTTGTGTTACTTTTTCTCACGTGGGCTGGGCTTGCTTGTTTGTTTTTTAATAACAAAAAAAAAAAATGTTAAGGACCTTTTCACACCAAAAGTGAAATGAATAAGCCTAAAGAGGAAGGAAATGCATATTTACGCCTGTACAGTAGAGGGCGCAGCTGAAACAAACCTTTCAGACGTGCTGCCGTTCTGGATTAAAGAAGAAACAGGAGAAGGAAGTTCAAAACTCTTATTTCTAAATCTAATCTAAAGTAATTTCTGTCCTGTTCCCATGTTGAGAGAAATAAAGTGCAGTCAATAAATGTGAAAAAGTATCTTGCGTTACTTTTTTGAAAAAGTAACTTAGATGTTTTGTTGTAAATTGAAAAAGTAATGCGTTACTTTACTGGTTACTTGAAAAAGTAATCTGATTACATAACACAAATTATTTGTAATGCGTTACCACCAACACTGTTCATGGGCTACCATTCATTTTGCATTTATGAGGCCGCAGTGATTGGTTTGACATTGAAATATTGATGGGAAAACTAGTGGCACCGTGATTGTGAAGGTTAATGAAACCATGTTGCGTTCCTTATACAAGCTTCCGCTCCTCTCATTCATAAAATGACTGAAAAGTTTGAACTCAGAGTATGAATCCTTAAATGATTGTGTCCTTTGTTCCTCAGAGGGCCTGTTAAAGCTGTGGAATTGTGGGATGTTGGAGGGAATAGTTCTAAAGGCACATGGGGATTGAATCTGCTCAGCCAGAAAGAACTGGCTCGGTGCATCATTATGATTAGACAATGAGTTCATCAGGGCCAGAGCTGCACATATCAGACAGATCTCAAAGGAGTTAAAGAACCAGAATAGCTCTTCTCTTTCGTTTTTGTCTCGTTACATTTTAATAAAGAACCTTATTAACTTTTGTTAACTTTGTCAGTCTGTAATACTGAGTTCAGAGCTCTCAAATTATTTAAATAATTTCTGGCTGTTCTACAATATTTATTTGAGGGAATTATGATGTTTAATTTTAGGGATGTTTATTAGGGATGCACTAAAAATTGTATCTGATACAATAAGTTATAATTATTTTGATGTTATGCCCAATAACCAAAAAAATACAATTCTGCACCATTTTGTCTAAACAAAAAAAAAAAACTAAAACTAAAAAAACGTTTAAATGGTAAGGCATATATGGTGAATTTAGGCATCACAAAAGTATATTGTTCAGTATGAAAAATAACACAAAGTGACAATTAAGTGATATTACAGGGTTATGGACCAAGTTACTAAGGTAAATCCACAATACACAAATGGTTAATGAAACACATGGAAACTACTCCTGAAGAACAGAATGAACATCATACCTGCATTTGAATCCTTCCCAGCTAACACACAATGTACCAGTTATGTATTTTATTGGTACTTTTGGTAATTTTTTTTACTTACTAATTGACAACACAACTACGACATTGCATTCTCGTAATTTCTTTTGAAGTGATATACAGTGCGTGCCGCATTTGCACCAGCAACTGAAGAGTGCACGCTACGAACACAGTATAACATCTGACGGGACAGGAAAGTTTGTTTTTCTAAGTGGTGAGAGACTTATTATTTTGTAAAAAAGTTACAAAAATTACATTAGAATAATGACACTGACATATAGCCTGACAACATCTCATCTGACCTCAGATACTGAATCAGGACAACACGTTTTTTCAGGCACTCTTTACTTAAACTGCGTCTGACAGAAGAGTCAACAGCGTTCACGCACGTCTTTCAAAATAAAAGTCTTGCATCGTATTAACACAGAATTACATTTGTTACTGTTTCTTTGACTGCACACTCACTCCATGACCCACTCAAAACGGTCTTGCGACCCACTTTTTAAACCAGTTGAGAAACACTGGTTTAAAGCCTATATTTATCATGTTCTTTTTTTCTTTGTTTGCTCAACAGGATGTGAAATCAACATTCTTCCAGTTCGGGGCCTCTATCCAGCAGGAGGCACTCCTCATGCTTAACATCATGGAAGAGTACGACTGGCACGTCTTCTCCATAGTGACCAGCAAGTTCCCAGGCTACCAGGATTTCATCACCATCCTTAAGACAACGGTTGACAACAGCTTTGTCGGTTGGGACCTCCAGCACACCATCACCCTGGATGCTGTGGACGGGGACTCCAGGACCCAGATCCAGTTGAAGAAGGTGCAGTCTCCAGTCATCCTCTTGTACTGCTCCAAGGACGAAGCAGCTTACATCCTGGAAGAGGCCCGTTCGCTGGGCTTGACCGGGTTCGGGTACATCTGGATTGTGCCCAGCTTGACCACAGGCAACCCAGACATCACTCCAGATCCGTTCCCCTCTGGAATGATCTCTGTATCCTACGATGACTGGGACTATCCTCTTGAGGCACGGGTTCGAGATGGGCTTGGGATTATAACCACAGCAGCTGCAGCCATGTTGGAAGAGTTTGGGGACATACCTGAGGCCAAAACCAGCTGCTATGGCCAAATGGAGAAAACCAAGTTGCCGCCCAGCGCCTTACACAAGTGAGTGAAGGACGAGAACTGGCTTATTATATGTGTGTCTATAGTGTTTTGTGTCAACAGCCTGTCCATCTACTTCCTGCACTTAAAAAAGGGGAAACAAGAGGGCCATTTATGTGAGAAAAAGCATAAACAGTTTTTGACCAGTCAAGTGGAAAAAGGAAAAGGTGGAAAAAACAACCCAAGAGGTCTGTGTTAGAGATGTAGGGCATTTCGGGCAATGCAAAGTAAAGTCTCAGCTTTCTAATGATAGACCTACTATGTTTCTAGGTGGCCATCATTAAAACTTGATTTTGGGAAAGAGGCCTCTAAAGATTTCAAAAATGTTTTAATGAATGCTTTTTTAACTAAGACATCAATATCAGGTTAATTAAAAATATAATGCAAATATCATGTAGTGCCAAATGTATCAAAATGTAAGTTTGGGGTCAGTACTATTTTTTTTTTTAAATGTGTTTAAAAAGAAGTCTCTTATGCTCACCAGGGCTCCATTTATTTTATCCAAAATTCTTATGAAATATTATTTTAAAATATTTTCTACATATTTTAAAATGTAATTTATTTCTCTGTTGGCAAAGCTGAATTTTCAGCATCATTACTCCAGTCTTCAGTGTCACATGATCCTTCAGAAATCATTCTAATATGTTGATTTGCTGCTGAAAAAGCATTTCATTAAAGATAACATTAAAGAAAATCAAATCAACATTAATTGTTTGAATGTCCCGATAAAAAGGGCATTATTTCAAAGCTGTGACTTGGTTTTATCAAAAGTAAGTTACACAAGTGAGTGAGTGACCAGGACTAGCTTATTATGTGTGTTTTCTGTCCATCTTGTTCCTGCACTTAAAAGGTGGTATCGAGAGGGCTATTTATGTGAGAAAACACAGTGTTTGGTCAGTCAAGGGGAATAATGAAAATAGGGGGTGGAAAAAAGCAACCCGAGAGATCTGTAAGAGAGAGGCATGGGTCGGGTGTATGCAAAATTCATTTTGTGTTAACTGCGTTCTTGAGTAAGCTAATGGTCGAATGCAGTGAGGGGGCAGGCGGGGATGCTGAGGGAGGTTTTTAAGGAGTTTCAGAGCGCTGCTCAGACACCCAGAGGTGGGTACTGCTGCACTTTTGAAACTCTCAGGACGGTGCAGCGCTCCTGTGCTATTAATGAAGAATGTTTTACACAGCGTCCAAAGAGTGCCAGTGCTGGGCAGAACAACATGGACTTTGCTAATGCGCTTGGAGAGCTCTCCAAATATAAAGTGCTCTTGATGAGCATGGGTGCTTTTGTTTCTTTTGCTCCTGCGTTGGAGCCGGTGCCGGCTAAAGCACCCCGCTTACATGCTGCCAGTCCTTAGTCTGTCTCACCCATATGCCTCTGTACCTGCCAGAGCTGAGCAGACATGCTGAATTGCCCCATTTGCAGTGGAGCGGTGTTGCCTGAGATACACGTTCACCCTTGTGTCTAGGGTACATTAATCCTGATAGTCTCAGCACAGATGGTCAAAGGCTTGGCCAGAGATTGGCTCTACTAGAACCAGCAGAGATGAGGACTCGTGCCCTGAATGCATGGGGGGTCTCTTTTGTATTCTAGACTTTTTAGGCATGTAGATCATCAGAGGGAAGGTAATGGATTCTTTGAAAATACAACCTTGTTTTTGGACTGAATGATTCCTGTTAAAATGTCAACATGTTCCTGTAAATCTTAGATTTTTATGGTGTCAGATTTACACTAAATGTGATGTGCTCATTTTAAGTCACTTTGACCCAGAAACACATTTGGAGTTTTATGCACTGGCAGAAAAGTTTCAACTTTCTAATGATTAGTTACTATTATGTTCTAATGGTCGAATTATGATACAATTGTAAAATATAGAATTTCTATTGATATAATTATATTTCAATCATGACAACTCTCGGAAGATTTTTAGCATGGTAATGGATATGACAATGTTAATGTATTTGGTCTCTGCTGAATTGCTGCTGCTGAATATTGCTGCTGCTGTGAGTAAGACATAGTGCAGCTACACAAATAGCATATATCAGTAACCCATAGCAGATCTATACAGGTGGAGCTGGGGAAGGTCGAGAGTTTTAGAGGAACTCTGAAGCGCGCTGCAAACTGCTATAGTGAATGTAACCAGCCATTTAAAATGCTCATTGGCTGCAGAAGTGACATGGACCAATCAGCTTGTGTCAAGTAGTTAATGCTGTAATTATCATCAGCTTGCTTGCGTTAAGGACCCATCATCCTGTGCCATCAGAGTTTCATGACTGAACTATGTATTATTAAATTAATTATTATACAGGGCTGTCATAAAACCTCTAAAGTTGGACTCCTAAACAGTCATTTTTTCTCCTAAACAGACACTTTCAGAAATTATAGAAAATATTCTGTATTTAAGTTGTGAATGTAATATAGGGAATATATCTGGCACAGCATTTTTCTTCTTTGGTGTGACAAAAAAAAAAAGGCAAGTGAACCTTTCTCTGCATTTCATGTTCTTGTTAAAATTGAGTGTCAGAAGCCTGGATGAAATATGCAGTCCCCAAGCAAAATGCTCCTTTATGACAGATTTAAGACTGTCATCTGAAGTGCTGTGAAAAGCGGACCTTAGCAAAATTTAGCCTTCATATATCAGTGACGAATACTGAAATTACCTGTCAACAGGGGAGAAGCATGGTGAGTCCACTGTGCCTCCTCCCACATGTTGGGGACCAAGGGTAGCTGTCAGCTGTGCTCTATGGAACCATACATTTTTTAAATAAAGGGCACTTTAAACACTCCCACTGAGATGGGAGCCAATCTGACCATCCCCAGCAAAACACCATTTCACAGAGGGCAATGCCACAGGAGTCACCGCTATTACTTTGAACTTTCATAGGCAAAATTTAATATGACTTATGGCAGTTATAATGCTGGAATATGAGTGGGTTGAACATTTCCAGGCAGTGGCAACAGGTCATTCTGTTGTGGGGAGGGTTAGCAGTGATGTCATTGCGTCTTGGATTTAAAGTCGTACCCTCGTCTCAAAGCCTTTGTGGGCTGGAGTGAAGGGAAATATGAGCTCCTGTAGAAATAATACTTTTATATGGCCATCACAGTGCATTAAAGGGAGTTAAGTTGGCAGGCAGCAGCACAATGGGAAGCATTATAAAGAGCTGGGTTAAAATAACTGTCTTGAGCCTCGACTGTCTTCCCTATAGGGAAGAAGGCAGTTTTTTTAAAGTGTCAAGAAGTGGCAAAGACTTTTTTAGCCAATCAGAAACACTCTCTGGTCTGTCTGTCAGTCTGTCTATCTATCAAGTTTGTAATTTAGTTAGAATTCAATTCAAATGTTTGTATTTTATAATAAATATTGTTTATATATTTTATTAAAACAGGAATAGTAAAGCAGAGACATTCAGACAGAACACACACAAACATTGGTTCACTGAATATGGTGGAATGATCTGGTCAAGGTATGTAGAAAGAAACGACAAAAGGCCTGAAGATGGTTTTTTAAATTTGTATTTCAGTATCCATAAGGTCTAGAATCCATTATTTACACAAGCCTGGTAAAAGGTAGCATTTTCGAGTAATGTTTTTATTTTAAAAACTTTAATTGACCTGAATGTGCCCTCAGGGGAGAGTAGAGGGAGCAAACACACAGACACACCAGTCACTTCCTTCTCCTCACATGTGCTGTCAGGACCATATTTGCTCTTTTATGGCTCGCCGTGCCCCACTTTGTATCTGATGCTCTTAGTACCGCGGGTTTACGCATGCACTCATTTTGCCGTTCCCTGGGACTTTGTAACGTCTGCCTGAGCCCCAGGTAAAAGACCTCCACACAGTCCCAGCTGTCCTGGTATTGTCACACAGATGCAATGTTTTTTTCTGACACTGATTGAGCATTGCGCAGATACCTGTGTCAGAAAAATGATTGGATTTGTTTGTGTATCACGTCTGGAGTTATTACTCAAGGGAGAGTTGATTTCATTTACACTTTCCATCATGCCAGCGGATTCAGCTCGAGATGTGCAGACTCCCGCAAATTAACTAACTTCATGTAAGAACATTTTCTTGCTTCTCTAATGACTGAAAAATTCTATATGTCGCATAGGGAACATCTTGCCTGCCCTCATTAGTGTCAACCCTGTTACTATAAATGCCTAACGAGGAACTGTTATATTCAACTGTACTCGACCGGTTGGAATGCAGCTGCCTACTTCAGTTTGACCACATATAAAGTACTGTGAACATTTTCAGGCCAGTTGTACCACCCACCCTTTCGGGCACACCTGCTGTAATGAGGACTCTGATGAAGGGTTCATAGTGAGCAAGGGTGGGTCAGGGGTGGATATGTGTTTAATTAGGCAGAAGTCCTTGCTGCACTAGGTTGTCGTGACATTGTGGAAAGCAGGATGGTCAGGGGCATTGTGCATTTTTTTTTATTTGACGGTCCTTATTGGTACCCTAGGCAAAAATGCTATGATAGATTACAATCAGTGCAAAATGCTGCAGCGAGGCTTTTAAAGATGGTAAAGAAACAAATCCATTACTCCAGTATTAGCCTCTTTACACTGGCTCCCTGTCCATTTTAGAATTAAATTTAAAATTTTAATGTTTGTGTATAAATCTCTAAATAACCAGGTTCCCCTGTATCTTTCAAATCTGCTGATCCCCTCCAGAACATTGCTTTCAGAAAATCAAAAACTCTTCATAGTGCCCAGGACAAATCTTCTACACAAAAGTGATTGACGTTTGTCATCTTATCTCCTGTGTACCATGATTAAAGTGCTTCAGAGTGCAGACCTCTTTTGTATTCTTTTATTGTTAGTTTACACAAATAAAAGTAGACCCTTTAGTTTCAAATCATGTATTACTCTTATCTGTATGACCAAAAAT
Source organism: Hypophthalmichthys nobilis (assembly GCA_037950665.1). NCBI lineage: Eukaryota > Metazoa > Chordata > Actinopteri > Cypriniformes > Xenocyprididae > Hypophthalmichthys > Hypophthalmichthys nobilis. The sequence continues at coordinate 27,455,212 of CM075475.1, read as the reverse complement.
GACACAGTATTTGAAGTTTTGCGCCCCATGTCTTGCAGTAAGCGTGCGCTATACTTCAGCTTCCACACTTCGCACAAACTCTTGGATATGTGCCTAATAATAGCACACATTTTTTAAAGCAATTTTTTTATTGTTGTTTTGATATTGTTTTATCATACAAAATAACGAAGACAAACAGTCAACCATTACAACAGTAAGTAAAAATTAAAATAACAGTGAAAAAATATAAAATAAAATAAAAAAAGAATAAAAAATATAAATATAATAAATAAAATACATATAAAAATGATAATAAAATAATTAAATGCGTGCGGTGGACAATTCGAGATACACCACTTCTATAAATGTGAGAATCCAATATTGCTTATTAAGAGAATGTGGAGGTTTCCATCTCATTGCTACTAATTTCTTGGCAGCTGTCAAGCCAGCTAAAAGCACTCGTTTCTGAATTTTTAAAGTTGAATATCAGAGAGATCATTTAAAATAAAAACAGTTGGGGACAAAGGGACCGAAACATTTAATATAGTGGACAAATTTTCTTTAACCATATTCCAAAAGTTAGCAACCCCAGGGCATTCCCAAATCATGTGATAAAAAAGTACCAATTTCCCCTGTATGGCACAGTGTACAATTTAGATCAGGTTTAAGCTTCATACTATAGAGTTTACGTGGAGTCATATAAGTCCTATGAATAAAATTAAAATGGATTTGTTGATGATCTGGATTCCTAGAAGCATGCATTACTATAAGCCATACATCATCCTAATCAACTTTGTTCAGTTTATTCTATATATGTTTGGTACGGACTGCAATAGATTACCTAAATAAAGAAGGACATCGTCTGCGTACAGCGTATAATGACTGGTTCCACATATTGTGATTGGGATGATACCTTTATCAATGCTTATTGTCTGTGCCAGTGGCTCAAGCGAAAGTGCAAAAAGAAACGGGCTTAGGGGGCAACCCTGTCGAGAACCTCTGGCTATGTCAAACAATGAAGAACAAGTTCTACCTCTCAGCACCATGGCTGTGGGGTTTGCATACAACAGCTTGATCATACGAATGTAAGAGTACCCCAGAGCCATGACCTTCAACACAGACCACAGATATGCATCTAGGGAAAAGACAGCCGCAGAAGGGTCAACGAAGTTGTGCCATGTATTATATGGAGTAAATAGCACACATTTACCTAGGTTAACGTTAGAGCGAGCAGCCATGTAAAGTTACTACTACTTACATGTTTCAAATGATAAGCCATATTTGAGGTCGATGGATGATAGGCGAACGTTTGGATTTCCTCCCCAACATACTGTAATTACCACAAGGACCCGCCATTAACGATCTGCCCCTCATGGACTGCGTGACCACAAGTTTTTTGGGTTTTTTTCCCTTTTTTTTCCTGTGACCAACCCGACTAATACAATTTTTGGTTGACTTATCCTCTTCTAGTCGACTAACGATTAGTCGAATATTAGGGGGCAGCCCTATAAAGCACATTTATTGTTGGCAGCTTATAATTGTGTTTGATTTGTCAAGTGTGTTTTGAAATTTTGGTTTTACATGTAAATCCCCGACCACCACATATTTTTGTTCTGTTTTTCGCTATGGTCCTATCCAGTCTGTCCAAAGGTCCAGCAGTGACAGAACATACTAAGCTAATGAGCAAGACTCTCACACTCATGCAATCCTGCTGAGAACCTAAAGCTCTATTGACACACTGTGTCCAGTGTCTGGTTTCCTCAGTAATTGGTAAAAGGAACTCTGCAGGTGTGATCAGTGTAGTGATCCACGGCTCAGAGTCTTGGGTGGAAACAAAGGGAAATAGGAGAGGTGTAAAATATGAAAGAAGGTTCCAAATAAATAAGGGAGCCCATTGTGAATGGAAACATGTCTTGTAGTGGAGGAGAACAGAGCTTATCGATTGTCTTCCTCTCCCGCAGTCTGATGTAATTGGATTCAACGATATATCTAGGGTGAGTAGGCCTTCGCTTCGCCCCCTAAATGGGACCCCAATCAATTCAACAAGCTACTCTGCCATTCAGTCACTAGACGCCCACTAAGGCCAGTTTCATAAATCGATCATCACACCACACTTCTAAATCTGCTCACCTGGCAGTACTGCAGCATAAAACTTACCACCAGACTGTACCCGTGCCGCATCTTTCATTAAAATGGCTGGGTTGAAATTACTGAGGGAGAGGGGCAGTCTGATGTGTTTGTGTCAGCTGGTGTGTTGCCTCTTGGGTCTCTGAGGTAGGCCTGACGACATGGTGTGAAAAGGGAGAAGGTAACACTATGTGTTTCTCGGTTTATCGCTTTTAAAGTGATATGACAGGAACACAGTGGCATTGTGAAAAGTGAAGGATCCAGACTCTATTCACTTGGGTTTTACTTTCCTTTAAAAAAGCCCATCTGAAACAAGCCCTTTTTGTTGTGTCTTTCATGTATATATATTTATCTGTGAGCACAAGAACAACTGGTACGTATCTGGTACGTATAGAAATATGGTGGGTGAATTATGTGTATGATGTATATTACTATTTTATGATGAAATAAATGCCCTTCTCCACTCAAAGCATTACTAAGGATGCTGATTTTTAGAAGGCAGCTGTGAGACTCTGAGATGCCAAACGGGAACATGGTTTGTGTAACATTAGGAACACATTATTAGCTGTTTGATAACTTAGTCAATCCAAAGGATAATCATATCAATTACCGTTATGTGTCCGACATTGTAGAGAGCGATACATAAAACACATTACCATTCTGATACATCGACTTGTAGACGGGCCTGTATAATTCACTCTTCCACTTCTTCTTCTGAATCAGTTTCTGGTTCAAACATATATGGCTGAATTAAACCAGTATTTTCATGAGTGGATCAGGTAGTCCGAGCTTGTGTGAGTAGGTGCAGACGGGGACTAATTTGCATATTGATGGATCCACGTATACTAAATGAGGGAAGGGTGGAGAGTTACATTCAAGCTTTTTTAAGACATGAAGAAATTTGCACAGAAAAAACAACAACATTTAAATATGTAATTTTGTTTATCAAAGATGAGTTTTAATGGATAAAAGGATTGACTGCAGGGGGACTTTAAGTAAACATGTTAACTGTCTTTTTCTGTGGACCCACTAGCATTACCTTGTGGATGCTGGATAACTTGTTGAAATTGTTTTATGCAATTTAATTCAAAGATATGACCTCTGTGCCGGTTTACTTCTGCACTGTAACTGCAAACGCAAAAATAAAAAGACTAATCAGACATAATGCCACAAATGCTATTAAAGTACTTGCAATGAACCAAGACTGGTCTGTTTTACGTCTACATGCTCCCTCTTTCTATTTCTTTGAAGATGAGGACAAAAGAAAGAATGGTTGTGATTCATGTAGATTTCATTGGATACTAATAATAACTCGGGCAGATTTTTCATCTTCGCTTAATGTGACGTCTGATTTAGGTCAGTCATTAGTCTTCAGATGGCTCATTAATTCCACTTTTTGTCTTCTTGCATGTTTAAAATGACCTTCATATGTTATTTTGATCTTTTAGGTATAGAACGAACATCATTAGGATGAAAAGTTCTTTTTGTGCCTATTGCAGCAGATAAGATTTGTTTCACCTGACTGCTCTATTTCTGGACCTGATGAGCTCTCTGCTTCCTTTAGGTACATGATGAACGTGACCTGGGATGGCAGAGATTTGTCCTTCACCGAGGACGGTTACCAGGTGCATCCCAAACTGGTGGTGATTGTGTTGAACAAGGACAGAGAGTGGGAAAAGGTAAGGCCGCCGAAAACAACTGACCTTCTTAACTGCGTCATTATAATTTCATTATAACTCCTCCAAGCAAAGCGTCATTAACAACTGTTCACACAATATTAGTACCCATGAATCCGCCATCTTAATTACACCCTGGAACGATGTAAAAGTGTGTCAGTGCGGTAATTACCTCAGACACACACTGCCAGAGTCTGCAAATTCAGAGGTGTAATTAGGGCCTGTTTTTTTCCTTTAGACCGTGATCCAGTCTGAGCCCAAACATGAACGGGGACACACATGTGTGCATTAGTGCTGGTATCATGGATGTTCCTCTTTCTTTTTTTTTTTTTGTTCTAGAGAGAATGCGGTTCAATAAAACCGGAGCGGGAGGAATAATTGGAAAAGCAAAACAATGGGAGAAATTGATTTGTGGAGTTCGCTCTGCAAATCAATCAATATTGGTGGGAGTCTAATTGACAGAATAAGGCTCGCACTGAGAGACGGACTCGGTTATGAATACACATCCATGCGGCAAAAGGCAAATTTGCTCCGATTAGGCCTTTTGATCTCTTGTTGGGAGAGCATAAAGATCATCAGCGATAATAAAACATCCCAAAGAAATTGCGTTATTTTGAGGAGAATCCGCATACCAGTGGTCTGTCCTAATATAACTTCCTATTGCTCATTAAACGGTGGTTGTGTTGCAGATATGATATTGGGTTTGTATTACAGTAGGATAAAATACATTAAATTAGCTCTCAGAGAAGTTTAGGGCCTCATTATACATCTGAGTGTTAAAGCTTTTTTGTGGGCTCTATTACAGTGGCTCTGTATTATTTTTCTTATGTTTCAACTGTCGATTGGGCTTTTGTAGTTTTATAAATCTGTAATAAAATGCATCCCATGTCGTTCAGCTCATTGGAACTAGATACTGTAGAATTATTAGTGTTTAAAGCAGAATATAGTAGGTGGCAACATTCATTGTTCAAATTCTCTTAAGTGTCTTCGAGAAAATGAATGTACAGCCAAAATAGATATTTTTTTTATCATTTGAATAGCATTAAATTAGTATTGGATACTTTTTTGAAAGTTTAAATTAAAGATCTTTAAACTTGTTATGCCATTGCAGTATTCTCCAAAATGCCAAATGGCAGTGTGGAGAAAATATTAGCTGAACCAGCATGAAATGTAGTGAGAAGAAGTAGTTTTATGATTCACTAGCCAGGTAGTTCATGTTCACTGGTTGTTTGCAAGAGGTGGACAAAGCAACAAAAACAGGAGGGATTTAGGGATACTGTAGAAACAATCCGGCGCAAAGTGGCGACTTAACATGTAAGGGGAACTGCGGTGTATATAGATATAAATGGCTCATTCTAAGGTAATAAAACATAATGGTTCTTTATACACCACTGAAAACATAGTTATGTATATTATATTCCATTTCTGTCAATAGATCATCCTAAAATTTACACATTGCACCTTTAATTATTAAGAGCTCGGCCAATACAATCATATATTCATTTATTGTGTTTTTTTTCTCACTGTATTCCATGGTATTTCTAACTGATATTTTTATCTATCTATGTACTGATTCATATCAAGTTCTACAGTTCAGTTCATGAAGTAGGTCATCCAAATAAGCGTAAACTCTGAAGCCAGCAATTCTCAGCGTGGTCAGAGCTGATTCAATGAGATGCAGCACTGGCCAAAAGTGAAATGAACTGCACAAGAGAGGCTGAAACTGATACCATATATTAACTCTCTCCCTTCCTCACACACTCAGTCTTTCTCTCACTCGCAGTTTTAATCTCGATCCAATTATGATATTGTGTCGAATCTCAATGAATCGTGACATGTGTTGCAATGCGTATTGTACCTTGAGGTAGTTGTCGGCACTCAGTAAGAAATGCCATAGTGCTTTGGTTTTATTCAGCAAGGATGCAGTAAAATGATCAAAAGTGACAGTACAGAAATTTAAAATGTTACTAAGATTTCTGTTTCAAATAAATGCTGTTCTTTTGAACTTTTCTATTCATCAAAGAATTCTGAAAAAAATGTATCATGGATTCCATAAATATTACTATTTCCAAATATTAAGCAGCACAACTGTTTTCAACATTGATAAGAAATGTTTCTTAAGCAGCAAATCAGCGTATCAAAATGATTTCTGAAGGATCATGTGACACTGAAGACTGGAGTAATGATGCTGAAAATTCAGCTTTGACATCACAGGAATAAATTACATTTTACAATATGTTAAAATTGTTATTAACAGTTATTTTTAATTGTAATAATATTTGGTAACAGTTTAGTATGGGAAACAATTCTCACTTTTAACTAGTTGCTTATTAGCCTGCATATTGGCTGTTTACAAGCACATATTAATGCCTTATTCTGCATGACCATATTCTACACCCCTAAGTCCTACCCCATATCTACTTAAACGATACAACAACTACCTTACTAACTATTAATAAGCAGTAAATTAAGACTTTATTGAGGCAAAAATCATAGTTAATAGTGAATATGTGTTCACCTTACCAAAGTGTTGCCTAATATTTCACACTATCACTGTTTTTACTGTATTTTTTATCAAATAAATGCAGCCTTGGTGAACATACGAGACGTCTTTAAAAAACATGTTATCAGAATCTTACTGACCCTTTTTGATTGGTAGTGTATCGTGGTATTTACATTTTGCTGATGTTTACATGTATGGGCTCTGTCTCTTTTGTGATGGCAGACAGCTCAGTTGTTGGACCTCAGTCACACTAAAAATAGCTTTCGACTCTTTGCACTCTGCGCTTGCCAGTGGCCATGTACAAACGTAACGCTCTCCTCCCTCCTTTTATCAGGGAGCTGACAGCTTCAAAGATCAAGCTGCTGTGGTGCCAAATTAAATCCACATGAAAGTAATTACATTAATTAATTCCATGTCAAGTTGCCTCTTGTTGATGTTGATTAAAGCAGATAAAATGTTGAACTGGTTGTCACTCTGGCTGTGTGCTGTCACATATTATTTTTCGCCTTTGGTCAGAGTTTTGGAAACAGTTGACAGAAAACATTGGACTGCAAATGTTAGGAAAAGAATTACAACTTAGTAGAAAATAACCACACAAATGTGGCGACCTCATGGCAGACCACTAACTGCCTACTGACTCATCAGTGAACCTTCCCAATTGGGATCGAAAAGATGCCACTCTCAGGGATGAAGTAGCTTCATGGTGGTGGACAGAAGAAAGACAATCAAAAAATCATAAAGGAGAATAGCTTGAAGACATGACCCTGAAACCACAGGACCGTTGGGAACTCTTAAAACCCTTTAGGAGGACATACAGGGGCAGGCAGAGTTACATGTCAAACGTGTAGCTCTAAGGAACATAACCGCAGAGTAATGCAGTTTGACACCACACTATGTTGATATTAATCTGACAAAGCCTATTCATCAGTGTGAACTGCTGGCAGAGCGAAGACAAAAGCATGGGGCAGATTTACAGCCTGGTTGAACCAAAGCAATATCTCACACCTTACCCTGACAACATGTTCACGTGGCCATTAGTATACAGCACGTCATAAAGCATATTGCACAAAGACTACACTATCGGCAGTAACTGAGCACAAAAGCTATGCAGAATGACACTGATCTTGCATTGATAATTCAAAGTCCTGTAAAAGCCTTAAACAATGTTCCTTTATTGGGTAAAGGTCATAAACGATTCAACCAAATCCTGACTGGATTCAGCACACACTGTTTTTTGCATATTTTCCAAATTTTGCTGTACACACGAAACATGCACACATTCAGTAACCCACCTTTACTGGCATGATTGTATGTGTATTCATTTCAGATTTGATGTCAAGACAGATGATTTTAAAATTTCATGTAGCACATTTTGTCAAGTTTTTATAATATGCTGGGTTTTGATAGTTATCACTGTTTTGTTGTAAACACACTCATTAGGGATAAAACAAAACCGATTCACCAGGGTTGTTCAAAATTCAGACTGATTTCCATTCATTAATTTTAATGTGAATTTGGTAATATGCATAAAAATGCAGGATGAAAACAAAAATATGCAATAAATTTCCAAAATACTCATGATAAGAGATGCAGATGCGCTGGGACACATCATCAGTGATGTATCCTGGGGTCATTGGGTGTTTGGGGTCTTACAACATCAGACTGCCTCGCCCAGGCGACCTGGCCGGAGCTGATCAGACCCCGGCCCGTGTCCCAGCAGCATTTGTGCATGGTTCTGCCCTCTTAATCCAAAACCACCTAGTTATATTCCTACTAAATTTCCAAAATACACATAATCTATGCACTTTTTTTGTCATCTTGCATTTTTATGTAGTATTAAAATAACTTCCACATCGCCAATGGTTTCTGTCGCTTATGTCACCAGAATTCATCAACTTTAACTTAAAAAAAAATGATATCCATTCGTTTTGTCACTGCAAATCACTGTTAGTGTGAACATCTCTTTATGCTTATAGTGCTGCTGTAGTAGCAGTTGGACACATTCTCCACCAGAGCGCTGGGAAATCTTTGGAAATTTGTTTCAGCAACCTTCATAACTACAGTTATGATATAAAATATGTAATATATTGGTTTTTGGCTGTAAATGCCAGTGTCTGTGTGAAACAATGTTTATTAATGATATCACAACCTTGTAGGCTGCCATGAAAGCAGTTTACACAATTTTTGCACTCATTTTCATTTAACAAGTATGTGAATGTGATTAGTCTGCTCTGCAAGTTATGTCTGGGCAGCTCTGCCAGACACAAACATCTGTTTGTTCTATGTTTGTCTCAACTGATCTTATTGTGACTGGAACGGTTTTGTTGTCATCATGACTCAGTCAGGAATGTCTGTCGCCTCTAAGCTTCTTATTTCTCAAGCTTTTTTTGTGTGTGTGCATTCATTAAAACACCAAAATAGATGCATTAAATGAAAAGTACGCAAAGTCTTGATTCACTGCTTCTCTCATTATTAGTACAGGCGGGTTAACGCTTTATTTTGACAACTGTTTGTGTCCTGTCAGAGTAGACTGCTGGAGTAATTGCTCTGTTCTTTATTCCAAGCAACAGTTTTGGATGAAAACACAAACCAAACAAAGTTGCAGTTAGTATGCCATACACTAGTGTTACTGTGTTTTTAAGTGAATTGGACATTGGTGTCATAATAACCACTACCATTTTACTTCTTTGAAGAAAAAAAAAAAAAAAACACACAAAAAAAACAAAAAAAACAATATTTCTAGTTGTGCAAAGAAACGCTTCCAGTGTGACTGACATTTTAGAGTAAATACAGGAGCCATAATTTCAGGTCATATTAAACAAGTAAATATCACCATTGATTTGCTCATATCAAACTCCTCTTTCAGTTTGACAAATAACTATAATTTAGTAGTTTTGTAACAGCTTTTCTTTTGCTGTGTGCAGTGACTATTCTCAGCGTGACAGTCCACATAGTCTGAAATGTCTGTAAATGTCTGAAATTTCCCTCAGTAATTTAAAAAATAAACCAACATGAAAAAATAAACAAATAGTACCTTGCATAACCAATATATAAAATATGGTAATCATTTATTATGATGTTATATATTGAAGTCCCATGGTAAAATATTGTTACCACCATCACTGTCGTGGTACTGCCAGTGTTTTTGTTTTTTTTTCTCTTTTTTGTGTGTGTGTATATATATATATATATATATATATATATGTATAAGCTGCCTTTGATGTACAGTATCTCTCAGAAGTGAGTACACCCCTCACATTTTTGTAAATATTTTATTATATCTTTTCATGTGACAACACTGAAGAAATGACACTTTGCTACAATGTAAAGTAGTGAGTGTACAGCTTGTATAACAGTGTCAATTTGCTGTCCCCTCAAAATAACTCAACACACAGCCATTAATGTCTAAACCGCTGGCCACAAAAGTGAGTACATCCCTAAGTGAGAATGTCCAAATTGGGCCCAACTTGCCATTTTCTCTCCCCGGTGTCATGTGACTCGTTAGTGTTACAAGGTCTCAGGTGTGAATGGGGAGCAGGTGTGTTAAATTTGGTGTTATCGCTCTCACTCTCTCATACTGGTCACTGGAAGTTCAACATGTCACCTCATGGCAAAGAACTCTCTGAGGATCTGAACAAAAGAATTGTTGCTCTTAGGGGTGACCCTGAATAGTCGACGATTCGATGCTTCGATAGGAGGAGCCTGATTCAACTACCAATCTCACAGTTGAATCTTCGCAGAGGTGTTATGAAACGAGATATGGGGGTGCTCAATATCTGATTTTACATAGACGTACCGGTTCTCTCCCAATAGGTTAATATACAACCTATTATGATAATGCTGTAAATAAAAATGTGAAAAGAAAGAAGCTTTTAATATATATTTTTAATGTGTGTGAATAAATCCAACCACCCCTGTGACAGATTTAAGTTTCACTTCCATGATCCGTGACCGAGAGAGGAGCATCTTGGCGGCAGGGATTACATCTTTAATAATGTCTGGGATAAGAAAATCTAAAGTGTAGTATTGGATGCACTTTGAAATAGTAAAAGATGATCCAAAAAACGTAAGATGCAAGTTGTGCCAACAGCTCATGTCCTACCACTCAACAACGACAAACAATGCGGCGCACTTCTGCCGGCCAACGTTAACGAGCTGACTAGCGCGCTATTTGAAAAGACTCAAACGGACACATGCAGATCGTGTGAAAGACTGGATTTTTTTTCGATCAGGTAGGGTACAAGTGATTTCAAAACATTTCAGCCGGTTCTAATTTGATTTTTGGATGCTGTGAATGTTTAGCTAAAACTGCCACTCCAGTTTAGCGTTTATTGTCTCTGCAGTTATAAAGACAAAGTTGACAATTCTGGCTATACTTTTGTTATTTTAATAATTTCTTTAATTTTAATTTATTTATTGATTACTCTGGGTTATCTAATTTAACTATTTGTGGCTTGTGTTTTGAATATATGTTCCCCTGCATTTTAGGCATTTTGCACTTGTGACTTGATTATGACTATTTCATTTTTTTAATTATTTTTATTTATTTATTAGAACGGTATATTCTGTTCTAATTCAATTCTGTAAATTAATTTTTGATTGTTTTTTGGTGCATCGATGTTGCACTGTAGATTAGTTAAAGCTTGCTCGCACAGGCAATTTAGCTGATTTAATTTGATTTGCCAACATGTGAAATGTATATCTATTTGCAGTGTGGTCTTTCTGCAGTTATTTATATATATTTTTAAGGTTTATTGATCCAAAATGTTTTTATTCACTTTCTTCTATAGCCTATCTTTGTGTGGTGTTCTGTACATCGTGGCTGTGAATGTTTATTCACATTGCCTTTCATTTCAGTTTAAAAAAGATAAAAATCATTGTGTTTTGTCTATCACTTGACAGGCAGTTTGGTCACTTTATTAGAAAGTTGTTTCTCTGTTTGTGAAAGAAAATAAAAGTTGTCTTAAGGCGCGGGTATAGGCCTTGCTTCATTTTCCGCGTCCCGCTCCATCTCGTGCACAGTTGAGCGCGCGAGCCTGTCAAAGTAGCCTATACTCCTTTTGCCTTGAGCACGGAAAGAGTTTGTGCGCACTATCTAGTGGACTGCTGTTTTTTGTTCTGGGGCTGCATGAGTGCTGCCGGCACTGGGGAGCTACAGTTCATTGAGGGAACCATGAATGCCAGCATGTACTGTGACATACTGAAGCAGAGCATGATCCCCTCTCTTCAGAGACTGGGCCGCAGGGCAGTATTCCAACATGATAACGACCCCAAACACACCTCCAAGACGACCACTGCCTTGCTAAAGAAGCTGAGGGTGAAGGTGATGGACTGGCCAAGCATGTCTCCAGACCTAAACCCAATTGAGCATCTGTGGGGCACCTCAAATGGAAGGTGGAGGAGCGCAAGGTCTCTAACATCCACCAGATGTCGTCATGGAGGAGTAGAAGAGGACTCCAGTGGCAACCTGTGAAGCTCTGGTGAACTCCATGCCCAAGAGGGATAAGGCAGTGCTGGAAAATAATGGTGGCCACACAAAATATTGACACTTTGGGCCCGATTTGTACATTTTTACTTGGGGGTGTACTCACTTTTGTGGCCAGCGGTTTAGGCATTAATGGCTGTGTGTTGAGTTATTTTGAGGGGACAGCAAATTTACACTGTTATACAAGCTGTACACTCACTACTTTACATTGTAGCAAAGTGTCATTTCTTCAGTGTTGTCACATGAAAAGATATAAAATATTTACAAAAATGTGAGGGGTGTACTCACTTCTGTGAGATACTGTAAATGTTGTGCTGTACTTAGGGCAGTGTAATATGGAATGGACAAAAAAAGTCTTACATCTCGACCTCACAAAACCACCAATCATTTTGCATTCAAGCCAAACAGGCAGTGCTGGCAAGACCCTGCTCCAGCTGCTGTGTTGAGGGCTGGTCTGAATGCCTATTAGGGATGAAGGAGCGATGAAGAAGGCTCCAGAACCCGAGGCTTGATGAGGTCGGCATGGCTCTATATGGGCTGATTGTTTTCGGGGGGGTGGTTGAGCTACACTGTGTTTCTGTTTTGACACCAAGCGGGAGAGAAGTGCTCTCATGGAGAGCCAGGAGGAGAACATGATTGGCTAATTAAAACAGATGAAGTCTGAGCATCTTGGCTGCTGATGAGCCTCTTCAATGCCTGGAAGTGACTGGTACAGTCAGGGGCCACATGGCCACGCATTTCGGTCTTACAGGGGCAGCAGTGTGTGTGTGTGTTTGTGGCACGTACTGCCCACATAACAGTGTAAGTCTCAGTATGAATCATGAAACACACAGTCTGTGATGTGCAAAGTGCTGCTGAATCATACATAGGCAAGACAGTAAATAATTAACATTATAATCTGGGCTTTGTACTTACATATTCATGAATCTAACACTTTAGTCCACCATGCACACTTTGTTCACAGCGTTTAGACATCTAATATAGTTGTCTGCCACCCGTGTCCAATGCTTGAAAAGTGTGTTTGTTACCACACCTGAAGCAAACATCCGTAAGCTCATCCTTGTGGTTTAAAGCGCAGATATTATTGCAGCCAGTGAACTTGGAAATCATCTGAACCTTGAGTTAATCAAAATCTGATCCCCGAGCTCTGCTGGACTGTGGCTCGCTGTAGTTTGCCCTCAGAATTTCATTTATTGACAGAGCTGCTGCGAGGGGCCATGCCGCTGAACCTGTGGGCACCTTAGCTGAGAAAGATATTTATCTGAGTGATCTCTCCATGACAGAGGATTGGCCGCTAGATGAAGGAATGATTTGGGACTCTGAGGGGCGTAATTGCTGGTCAAGTAACAGTCAACATACTGAATTTCTTTCTGTCTGTCTTTTCCTGTCACATGTACATACATAGAACAAAACAAGAGAGTTTATTGCTCACTAAGTATGATGTGGTGGGATGTCCTCAGGACTTTCTTGCAACTGAATCTGTGGAAGGCAGTTGTTATAAACTATGTCAGTGTGAAATGGATACCGCTGCCATTTTTGAAAATGACTGTGCCACCTGGGCAATTGCCCTGACCTTCCAAAGAAAAAAATGAAGGAAGACACATATAGTCTTTGATTTTTTTTAATCTCTTTTCGTAACTCATAATTAATGTAACTTCTTAATACCTTGCTAAATTTGTTCATTCATTTCTTATTTTTACTTCTGTTTTCATTTGTTTTGTTTATTTTATTTGTTAATACTAGTTATGTTTTGCTCAATAGTGATTTGACTTTATTTTACTTATTGTCCATTGATTTGACAAAGCAAATGTGAAATATATGTTATGCCAATAAAGAAAACTAAATTGGAACTGAAAGAAAGAAAGAATTAATGAACAACTGAAAGAAAGAAAGAAAGAAAGAAAGAAGATAGAATTAATGAACTACTGAAAGAAAGAAAGAAAGAAAAGATAGAATTAATGAACAACTGAAAGAGAAAGAAAGAGAAAGAAAGAAAGAATAAAGAATTAATGAACAGAGGAAAGAAAGAATGAACAAATGAAAGAGAGAAAGAAAAAAAGAAAGAATCAATGAACAAACAAAACAAAAGAAGGAATTAATGAACAAACAAAAGAAATAAAGGAAGAAAAATAAAAGATTTAATGAACAACTGAAAGAAAGAAAAATAAATAAAGATTTAATGAACAACTGAAAGAAAGAAAGAAAGAACAAAAAAGAAAGAAAATTAACGATAAAATGAAAGAAAGAAAGAAAGAAAAAGAAAGATTTAATGAACAACTGAAAGAAAGAATTAAAGCACAAACAAAAGAATTAATGAACAAACAAAAGAAAGAGAATGAATGAACAAACAAAAGAGAAAATTAATGAACAAAAGAAAGAAAGAACAAATGAAAGAAAGAAAGATAGGAAGAAAGAATGAACAAATGAAAGAATGAATGGACAAATGAAAGAAAGAAAGAACAAACGAAAGAAAGAAAGAATGAACAAATGAAAGAAAGAATGAATGAACAAAAGAAAGAAAGAAAGAAAGAGAATGAAGGAACAAACAAAAGAGAAAAATAATGTACAAAAGAAAGAAAGAAAGAAAGAAAGAAAGAACAAACGAAAGAATGAATGAATGAACAAATGAAAGAGAAAGATAGATAGAAAGAAAGAATGAACAAATAAAGGAATGAATAGACAAAAGAAAGAAAGAAAGAATAAACAAACAAAAGAAAGAGATAAACAGAAAGACAGACAGGGCTGTGAGCTTTAGCAGGGTTTGTGCTCCTGCACTGGCTTTGACTCCTCCAGCAGAGATAAGGTGTAATTCTCTTTAGTAAGCCTGGTGTGCTTCTCTTCACCTCCGCTGTCCGTCATACTTACAGCCGTGGCCCTCTCCATCTCCACCCCTCGCTACACTGACAATCACGGCTCTGCCCTTCAGAGACACTGCGTTCTGCTGTGGAGATACACTTGATGATGTGCTCGTCTGCTGCCTAATTTAACGCACTATCAAATCAACAAAGTTGGACTGATGGGACGGTCAAGTCTCGCTGCATGTTGTCATGGTCAACAGTGAAGTGCTGTGCTCGGTCTGATAGCAGAAATTCTCATTCCTTCAATCAGTGTTCACCATGCCGTCTGGACACAGGAAAGCAACACAACAGATCCTCTTACTGGGGCTGGCATTTTATTAAACATTTTACAGATGCTTTTATCCTTTCAGTGACAGTCGCCCTAGAGTAAACTGGGGTTAAGAGTTGGCCTGTCCGCCCCGCCCTGAGAGCCCTATGGCCCACCGTACATGATAGAGCTGGACCTGGTATTTTTCATTTCTATATCTTTGACCACCACGTCACACCAACCCCAGGTTTAAAAAGAACACAAACTGTTCGAGAAGATATCTTTGGGTCATTTAGCATTCACTCCCTTTTTTAAATTTATACCATCGGTTCTCATTTCTTTTGTTACTTTGAAACAAACAAACAAAAAGGTTTGTGCCCTTGTTTCTCTCATGTTAACATAATCTGATCATCTGTTAGTACCGTTTCAAAATGTTGCCACCTGTAATGTTAATTTAAAAAATATATTATCTAACGGTGTTTGTCATGTCATGTTATGTTGTTATTTTATGTTGTCATTTTACAGTATGTTATGTCACAATATGTTACGCTATGTTGCAGTGTGTTGTCATTTTACAGTATGTTATGTTCTTTTACATTTACACTTTACAGCGACTTACAAATGAGGAACATCACAAGCAACATTGCAAGTATACAGTATATGTTATTTTAATGTTATATTGTAAAATTCATTAACATTAATAGTTAAGTTTTTAGTTATTAGTTATTTTTAATAATTAATGAGAAACATTAACTGAATTTTTGTATGCCATTTTCTTTTAGAATAATGAAAACATCTTTACTGGCAAAAACGAAAACTGCATATGTTCTTTAAATATTTCACTGATTTGTTCGAAATTCTTTTCAAAATCTTTTTTCAGCAGACCTATTAATGTTCTGTTATTTTTTATATACTTTCCATGTTGCAAAAAAGTACCAACATTACAAAAATAAGTTTTGAAAATCAAAACAAATTAACAAATAAAAAAAGACACTACTCTGAAGGAAGATATTTTATATATATACAACCATTCAAAAGTTTGGGGTCTTTAAGATTTTGTCACGTTTTTACAGGTACTCAGATGCAGAGAACAATATGGGCTTTTATTTAATCAAAAAGAAAATAAAACACACAAAAAACTACTCCATGGGGGAAAACAGGGCTGGCAGCTGGACTTTGCAGAACAAGAGAGGGTGCATACAGCGAAAAACTAGCACAGGACTGCAAACACAAAGAGAGTATAAAAAAAGGAGAGGAAATTAGGAGGGTAACGAGGTTAAGCAGTAGGTAACAAGAAGGGCGGGGTTAAGACAATAGGCAGGAGAGCACATGGCACATAGAAACAAACATGACAAAAACGAGCACATGGCCAGTAAACACAATCACAATCCATGTGCTCAAACAAAACATGACACGCAACCAATAAGAGCTCTCACCCACACAAAACACGACAGCATGAAAGCACGTGGGCAATGAAAAACACAAGCCGTGTGCTACAGAACAAGACAAGAAAGCATGTGTGGCCAAATATAAACACGAACTGTATGCTACATAGAACATGACAACACAAGAATGACTGGCCAATGAAAACAAACCAGATGCTCTACAAAAACACACGAGAAAGAGCGCATGATGAGCGAATGAACACTCACCCCGTGCGCTTACAACAAGAGACAAAACATGGAGCGTGAATGTTCAAACCCTGACACTGATCTGAAAACGAACTAGACAGAAGTGTCTGGATCTAAACACCACGCTCCACACAACATACGAAGCATCAAGCGGGTGGAAGAGTATGCGGCTCGAGCAAACTCGAAACCGCACGTCCACACAAAGACAAGACAATTGGAGTGTCAGGGCTCAGTCAGAACCCTGACAAAAGAATAATCTTATGCTCATCCAGGCTGCAAAAAAACTTTTATAATATTATGAATGCCTTTACTGTCACTTTAGATCAATTTAATGCGCCATTAATGAATAAAAGCATAAGATTATTTTTCCTTATAGGTAATTATTATTTAAGTAAGATAAGTAAGAAATAGAATATCTTGTTCCAATGGGTTTTTTTTATACATTAATGTGATTTTTTTTTCAAAATTAGCAAGTTAACGCATGAGATTAATTTTTACAGTTTAATGCGTTAAAAATATTTAACGCGATTAACGCAGCAACCGTATTTTTTTCTGTCATAATTTGGCTAGAGTTACATTATATGATCACAATCTTATTCATGCAAATGCTTTAAAACCATTCAAGTGCAACAAGACAAAAGAGAATGCACTTGGTGCATCCCAATTCGCATACTTATGCACTATTCTATGACGTTTTTAAGTACAAATAGTACAAGTAGTGTGTTCGCACTGAAAATTCCAAAAAGAAAAAGTACACTTTAAATACCCGGATGATGCACTAAATTAACGGAAAAAACGAAGTGTGGAATGTTGGACACTTCATGCACTCAACTGTCGCAGCTTTAATTACGTAGCGGAGGGGAAGGGGCTATCGGACTCTAATGTTAAATAACAAAATAACCTTATACAATTCATGCACTACACTGATATGTACATAGTGCATATGTGCATAGTAGAGGTCTACAAAGAGGACCTGAGACCCGAGGACCCGGGACCCATATGGGTTCGGGTCTATATTTTAAATGGTCAGACGGGTCCGGGTCGGGTCCCAATCTATTACTTCGGTTCCCGGGTCTGTTTAACATTGTGTGTATACCCGAGCCGATCTGATTCGGAGATCACCTGGCCGTGTTGGGAGTCAGTCAGCGCTGTGCGTGTGTTTTGTAACTTGCGAAGTATGAGCCGGGAAAATAATTTGAAAAAAACACGAGCGACCCCAGCCATCAGAAGCGGAGCGGGCGGAGTTAAAGCAAGCGAACAGTGATCATCGAGTTTTCCTATTCCTATTGTGTGCAACAGTAATGCAAACAAACTTAAAATCTCAAAAACTGCTAGTAGCCTTGCAGACTCGCATTTAAATAACATATTTCAAATCATTAACAAAATGATGAATGTTTTCTATGACGCTCAAAATGCGTTTAAAAGCTTATGTTTCAGGTTGCTCCAGCTAACGCGCATGTGTCTCATGCGAGCGCACTTTCTTTCTCCTATGTTTATAATAATATTATGAATGAACCGTCTTGTTATATCTAAAGTTTTGGTCAGACTCGGCTCGGAAAGCAAATAAGTAATGCTAACGTCAGCGGCCATGCCACTGAACAAGCAATCGTTATTATTCAAAAGGGCAAACAGTCAAAGTTATTTTATTATATGAGTTGACTCGAGTTCCAACAAAATACAGAACTGCAAAGTCGCATTTGTCATCGTGACAGCAAGTGGACTTTTAAAATCTGAAATAATGAGTGGATTAAGCATTTCAATCGGCAAAAGAGGAATAACATGGATGAACTTTCTTGACAAGTGCATCACAGTCAGGGAGAAAGCTACTAAAGTTAGGTAAGACGAAACGTTTTATTTTCGCAACTTGTTTATTGAATAGACCTATATGCCGATCGGGTCCAGTCGGGTCTGTGTCTTCCCGGCCAGGTTCGGGTCCAGCTTTCAAATAATAGACGGGTCCGCGTTGGTTCCGGGTAGTACATTTATGGCATTTCTCGGTTCTGCACGGATCTGGGTCCAACTTTCAAAATAATAGTCGGGCCTGGGTCGGTTCCGTGTAGCACATTTACGGGTCTCTTTGGGTTCGGGTATGAATTTTTGGACCCGTGAAGACCTCTAGTGCATAGTGCGTAAGTGCATAGTGTATAATGCGTCACTTGGGATGCAACTACTGTCTGTGAATGTCCTGACACACACACAACGCACAGAAAGCGCGCCAATATTGAGTTCTCTTTCACAACTGAACAAACAATAACACAGAGAATTATGCCAGAATGCCCATTTTGTGAAGTATTCTCATAAGAGCAGTCTTAAATTAGTTAAATGAAGTCTTAAATGAACTTAAAGAGTTGTGAGAAAATGAAATGCGTGTGGGATCCGCGTCATGTTCGACATCGTCAGGTCTTAAAGTCACAGCAGTCTAATAAAATAAACCAGTTGCTGTGATGTCTGTCATTAATGTTAATCAAAGAACAAAGGCAGTAAGAGAAAATTGTAGCTTTAATAAGGATTAATCTATATTGAATTTATAATTTATGCAGTAAAGACTGTAAAGTGTTTGATAACTTTATTCAATTTCTGTATATTTGCTACTTGTTAGACAGGTAAGGCCACAGGTAAATATGACATTTATTATAATGGGTTGATGTGAAGATTGTTTTAAGTTCACTTAAATTAAAAGGTATTTTTTAAAGCCTAATAAATGTTGAAATTGATAGCTTTTAATACTGTAGGCTATCATTAATGTTTTAAAAAATCAATTTCATAGACATTAGTACCATTATTAGTTTCAGTGATACTGGCCTTCATTCATAAAAAGATGCCATTACAACAAATATTTAAAATATACTGTCTTTAAGTTGTTTCTACATTCATTTGGAGAGTAACTGTGAAATTATTACTATATAAAAATATTAAAAACTCAAAATGTGCGATTAATTCATTAATTTTTTTGTTAATTGATTGACAGCACTACATTTTTTATTCATGTTTATTTAAGTTCAGTGCAGTGGGCATTACTTGTATCAGCAATGCGGCAGATTTGAATGTGAAGAATCGAATGAGATTTCATAAGTAGGTATCCTGCAGGAATATCATTCACTTTGAGCAAGAAAACCTCAACAAGAGGTATGCTAGATGTTTTCCAATACTCATCTGTATCCGTAGTAAAGTCAAGCATGTGATCCTCTGGAGAGCTGAAACGTGATCCTAGTGCGGCTTCTCCATACTGTGTAATTATTGGTGTCACCGTGAGCTATCTGCCTTAGCAAACAAGACAAGAAGAACGAGCGCAAACATTTAGGTGGCGTAATGCAGGTGTGACTGGCGGTTTCACCACACAGCTGTCTGTGTGTCTGTACGGGGAGAAGTCGTGTTCGAAATAAAGCCATCAGAATTCACCGCGTACTTAAGTCCCCTAAGAAGAGATTTTGCGGGAGAAGGATTGAGAAGGCGGCCGTCTCGAGACCTCAGCTTTCTTCTTGTGAATAATTGTTTACACAAATGGCTTTTATTTTATAGTGGTGTTGAATGTTTTAAGAATGGTGCAGGGCATTAGGGGGGAGTGCAACAGAGGTGTTTTTGACTACTGATGAGCTGAAATGATGCACAAGTGCCCTCCATCTCCTCGAAAATTATGCAGAAAGCCTTTCCATTCTGTCTTTGTCTGTCACTTTCGCTCTCCCCCTCGCTCCCTTCGCTCCCGGCCTCGGCGGCCGTGTGGCAAATTGCTTGTGTTGTGTAATTTACTTGGGGGCTGAAGATTCCCGTCAGGAATCCCTTCTGGGGGGTCAACTCTGTCCTACTCATCTCTGCTCGGGGCGGCCTCTTGATATTGCCCATAAATCTGGGTATCGCTGATTATTTTGATACTATTGTCCGACAGAGTAATGGAATGTCGGCCCTCTTAAAGTAATCCTCCTATCTGCGTGACCTACCCGAGACCTGCGGTGAATTGGCCTGGCCACTAAGCCGTGGACTATAGTAGCAAGAAATAAGCTGCTGTCCTGCTTCCATTCTTCTTCTCCTTCTATTTCACCCTGAGAGAGAGGGAGAAAACAAGTGCTGTACTGTAGCATTCAACCTGTACTGCTGTCACCTTGAAAAACAGCCCTCATTTTTCACCGCTGTGTTTCTTTTCAATTTAGGCAGCCAAAAAAACACACAACTCCCCCAAGCCCTTCGCCCAATGTGCTTTTCATATTGTTCAGTCAGGGCTCATTAAAATGTTGAGTCATCATTGAACTGTGCCAGGACTTGTAGTCGATGGCAGGATGGAGCGTTTAATATGTTTGAATGCTCAGTGTATTAGGCAAATTGTGTTTAAAGACTAAATGGCTGAGATTATGCTTTTATTTTTCCTGTAACTTCTCAGTCGTTATGTAATAGGTCACCCAGGAATGAAACTTGTCATTATTTACCCAATGTCATGACATTCAAAAGCCATTATGATTTCTTTGTACTCTGTGTGTATCGAACTCTGTTCAATATAATGAAAGTTAATGAAAACTGGAGCTGTCAAGGTTCCAAAATGACAAAAAGGCATCATAAAAAGTGGTTCATGTGGCTTGTGCGTTATATAATTCAGGTGTCATACGATTAGCTTTATGCGCGGAACAGATTACAATTTAAGTGACTGATTGTCTACATCTTCGTTAGGCTGCTAAGATCAGATCACCGAGTCAGTTGAATATAAGAACCGAATCAGTCAGATTCATGAATGAATTATTCAGACAAGTTACAGGAACTGGATCAAACAATTCTTTGAAAAGATCTCTTTTTTTATTATTATTATTTCAAAAAAGGGACAGTGTACATTAATCTGACTCAGAAGAATGATTCATTCACATATCGGGCATTGTCACTTCTCTTATGAACTCTTATAAATACGCAGCCCCACACATGCTGAGAAAAAGAATTAAGAATTCATTCCCACTTCTTATTCTGTTCCCTAAATTGTGGCCACATTGTGCTTATTTATTCCATTGTTTTTGTTAAATAGTGGCCACGATTTAACTGAATTAAAATGATGGAATGAATAAGTACAATATGGACATGATTTAAAGGTTCTGTATGTAAGTTTTTGACTACTAAAGCATAAAAATACCATAATATGTTTGCAGATATTTAGGAAACATGCTGAGTTCACATGCTCGCTTCTCTGAAAACCAATGCTACAGCCAGTTACTTTACTTTGACTATGCAAGAC
Source organism: Hypophthalmichthys nobilis (assembly GCA_037950665.1). Lineage (NCBI taxonomy): Eukaryota > Metazoa > Chordata > Actinopteri > Cypriniformes > Xenocyprididae > Hypophthalmichthys > Hypophthalmichthys nobilis. The sequence continues at coordinate 27,433,500 of CM075475.1, read as the reverse complement.
CGCATGTTGCCAATTTACCCAATAGTACTTCGCCACCCCAGGTTGCCAGTTGGCGGAAAACACATGCAGCGAATTGCAGCTCTGGAAGCCAGCGAACAAACTGGGTCAGAGAATCGCAGATTCTACCCGACCTAAAAAGCCTCAGCATCCATCTAAAAATCTCTATGAACGGGAGCATATTAAAACGCGATATCAACTCATAATAAATCAATAAATCAATAAATCAACTCATCAACGTACAGTGTGTAAGTCTCTTCGCCTTCCAATGTCAATTGAGCTCGCTCCTGTTGCGTGTCCTCAAACTGGCAACCCGCGTGTGCATCGAGTCTGAGGGGGCGGGGCAAACAATATTTTGAATTTGGACTGCAGTACTCATTTCAACCACTAGCTGTCATTCTTACATATTGCACCTTTAACTAAAACGAGGGAATGAATTAGTAAAATGTGGCCACTATGTAACAAAAAAAAGAAAAGAAAAAAAATATATAAATTGTGGCCAAAATTCAACACACTGTAAAAATAAATAAATAAATCAATAAATGAAATAAGGCCCAATGTTGTTAACATGAAGAAATTTGTCGTATTGATTTTCACAGGTGTTTTACCTGTATTTTGAATCACAGACTGTTGTGTTTTAGGGTTAGAGGAAATATCCACAAACTTAAAGGATAATGTCCTGGCAGGAAATTGTCAGTACATTTTCTGTTTTGTCTTTTCTTTTGTCTTTTTTTTTTTCTTACAGTGTAAGTTATTGGAACAAATTCTTAATTTGTGGCCTCAATATCTATATTTTCTTCCGCATGTCATGTGTAGGGCTCCATACATACAGTAAATGCACCAAGAAGGAAAAAAGAAAGTCATATGTGTTTAGAACAATATGATGGTGTGTAAAAAATGACAGAATTTTAATTTTTAGGTGAACTATTCATTTAAGCGCTTTCTTTTTTTTTTTTCTTCTTCTTTTTTTTTTTTTGGCAAACTATTAATTTAAGCACTATTTTGGATGGGATTTGAAACTTTGCTGGGAGAGCAGATGTCTGTCCACAGTGTGTGTAAACAACCAGCCTATAATGGTAAAAATCCACCCACTACTTTTTTCATAATCCCCATAAATCATAAACAGTCTCTCCAAACGAGCGGTTCCAGATTGCCCTGCCCATGACTGGTGACGTCATTTCCATTTCTGTTTCCTCGCTGTAGCAGCTGGAGATATACAATGTCTGCGCCAAAAAACATCACAAATGTTCTCTTATTGGTTGTACCAATGAACATAAGAGTCTCTGTAGACTCAGGGCCTATGAGCCACTGAGGACACCGTGGTTGAATTTCATTTATGAAGAAAATGTGCCGAAGAAAGTCGGAAAAGTGTTATATATTTGCACAAATCATTTTACGCCGGACTGCTTCACAAACGAGGGTCAGTTCAACACTGGATTTGCACAAAAGATTTGTACATGCTAGTCGATGAATTGAATCAACTTAACTTCACAACAACTACATAAATGTGTCCAATAACCATTCAGAAATGTCCAGTTGCACTCTAAAAGTTGTAACTTTCTGAGTCTCTCCATCAGTGTCCGACTCTGGTTCAAACGATGTAAAACCGCTACTGACAATTTCTGACATTTTTGCTGCGTGAGATTCTCCAATTTTGTTGTTGTTGAGTATCTAAAGTGCAAGCTGTTAAAGCTCCGCCCTCTTCTGGAAAGGGGGCCAAGAGTAGCAGCTCATTTGCATTTAAAGGGACACACACAAAAACGGTGTGTTTTTGCTTTCACTCAAATAGGGGCACATTTGAGAAGCTATAATAAATGATCTGTGGTGTATTTTGAGCTGAAACTTTACAGACACATTTTGGGGACACCAGAATCTTATATTACATTTTGTGAAAAGGGGCATAATAGGTCCCCTTTAAAGGTATTTGACAAAGGTCAAAATCTGTGAAGAGAAGTAATGTGAAAATATACCACAATCACATGCGTTTTCATGCGGATAGGATTCAATTTCTCGAAGGGCCTCTAAGTTACTAAAAAACTGTAGGTAATTTGCTCTGTCATTTTTACCCGAGGTTGTATGAGAAAAATTTTGATTCGGGCAGGATTAAAATCACAAAGTACGTCTGTGAAACACAAATTTGCCTAAAATCCTAAAGGAAAACTATTCCCATCTGAATAGGCTTTAGCTGGCTGGCGTGATGGAGCATAACCAAATGGATCACCCAGGCTCAAGTGTCAGTAAATAGACTCAAATGACGTCTGAAACTGAGCAGGTCATTGTGCAGGCGGTATGGGTGATGCTGTGGCAAAACTGTGGCCGAGAGGCAGTTCATCAGACAGTGTCGCTGATTTTAATTAAAGAGCGGGTCACTGTAAATCGTGACCAGAGGCTGTGATGAAAACGACTGCGCAGCAGCACCTCATGACGCACGTTAGAGCCCTGTTGTCCTTTATTCCTCTGTTTATCTTACTTTAACTCTCTCTCTCTCATGTTTGTGTCTATGTAGTCCAGCTCTCCTCTACCATCATTGAACTATAAATAATCAACGCCTTACGTTTAAAGCAGATCCATCCTCCTCAGATGTTACGGAGGAGTTTGGTATCCTGGAGCTAATTGCAGCTTCAGCCTCCGTGATTAAACTCTGCCCCAACTTTGATTGGCAGCCAGAGAATCTGTTGTCGCTGTCTCATGTTGGCTGAATGCTGGATCTTGGATCCACATGGGACTTCAGCATAAGAACAACTGCCGCCCACAGAGAAAACCCAGACTTGACTTGATGGATGGAGTCCACAGTTTGACAAACAAAAGAGAATATAATTGTTCTCTTAATGGGCTGAACAGTATGCACCACATAAACGTATGAGTGTTTCTTACCTCTCTTTAATTGCTGGCCATTCAAATGACAAGATAAAAGAATAGTCCACTCGTAATGAACAAGATGTTATCATTTACTCACACTCGTATTGGACCTGCATGACATTATTACATCTGTGGAACACAAAATTATTACTGTAATTTTGAAGAATGTGCTGGTCTTTTTTATTTCGTGCAGAATGGGAGTGAATGGGAACTAAGCCTTTCAAGCATCAAAAAGGACACAAAAGTACCATAAAAGCATCACAAAAGTAATCCATATGACCCATCTGCCTTAATCCAAGTCTTCAGAATCTGGTAAATTCTGGTAAAGAAAGAAAATCTTGGAATGACATGAGATTGAATTTTCATTTTTAGCTATACTGTTACTTTAAGAAAGTTGGAGCATATTCTCAAAGTCTCATGGGCATCGTTGTCCATCACTGTACCAAGACCATGTCAGTGAACAGAATTTCATTTTTGTCAAGTACTGTTCTGCAGCACTGATATGAACAATTAATCAACCCTCAGGGTATGACTCCTACATCAGTACTCAGTACCCACATCGTAATTCACTTACGCGTCTTTTGGCCCTGGTAATAAATGATGCTTGTAGAAATATATAGAGTGAAGTATCCAAGGTCAGTACTCTGCAGTGAGCTGCAGCTCTACCAGTGTGGAATTTTGAGTGGGCAGCGGCAAACGCGTTGCTGAGTGTCAGCCGCTTTCAAGCTAGCTATTTGGTTAGCGCTTATGCGCACACAACCCCTCCCTTCTGCACAGGAGTCATTAATTATACCTCCTCAACCGAATTAGACATGGAGCGTTTTATCTTAATAGCTCTCTGCAAGCAAGCCTCCAGGATGGGCATTATACTGTTTTCATCTGGCGAAGGCGTTCTCATTCAATTCAATTCCTCTCTGTCGCTTTTTAGGGCAGAGCATCTATGAAGGCTTGTCACAAGCCTTCCTCATCCTCCTGGGGCCTGAAGGTGAAGCCAGAGCCCTCCGATATTGTGTGACACTCATGTAATCACTCCTGAAGGGGGGAGACGTTGATTGGAATAGAAGCAGGTTGAGATCTACAAGCACAAAATCTATTTGCACCGTGACCATGGAAATGCACATCGCGCAAACAATTAAAATGCTAATTTCTCATCCCTGTGGTAAAGTGCTAATGACTTTTCTAGTCATCCAGCACCTAATAAATAGTTCCAAGTGAAGGTTATAGCATGCAGTGTGGAAACCAGTTGAGGACAAATCTCTTTTTCCCATGTCCTATATGCTGCATGCACTGTGGGTCAGTGGTGCAGATCGATACATAAACTGCAAAGTATACAAGTATATGAATTCACTGGCAATAGCCTGTTCCTATATTTTTATTTTATTTTATTTTATTTTAATGCTGTTTGTGAGGAGACAGGCATGCATTAATTTAAAAATATATTTAAAACAATTATTTATAATTTATTATAATTTTTAATTATTTAATAATAATAATATTAGAATTATTAATAATTCTTTTATAAAATTGATCAATGAATAATTCAATATTTTAATTTTTGATAATAAAAATATTATTATAGCAACTATTTTAATAAAACAATAAATTAAATTAAATTAAAAACATTTTTATACATTTATTTTAATTGTCTGTAGTAAAATAAAATAATTGGGATTTTTTTTTTTATGTGGGTCTGTCAAACATTTGGTAATATGTCAGCTGTTCATTAGCTGCCAGGTGCTCCGATATTTGATAGCAGGAACAACAAGAAACAGTGTGCCGCACTCTGTATGACAACAAAAATTCGATACTACTTCTTGGCGAAAGAACTGCACTGCATTTTTAAGAGATGCACTTTACCATTGTCACGGTTTTAGTCTATATATGAAGAGTTCCATTGCAGTCCAAGTCCGTCTGACATGTTTTCTTTTAAATGAGCATTTTTTTTTTACCAGGCTCCTATGTTTAGGTTCAGTAATTTCACTTTAAAGTGAAGAATTTTCACTTTCATTTGTGCTTTTTTTTTTTTGCAAAAACCTCTAAGTCAACCTTTTTGGACAACAAGACAGTAAAACGTCCGCTTTTGTCAGTTTTACAGCAGCAAAAGCAACACTGTTGTGTTTACTTGCTACTTGCGAAATCCTGTCATTGCCACTGTAACAATGGACAAAACATGATTAAAAACTTGCTGTTCGGCAATTAAAAGCTGGCTCATACGCACACACTGTCATTCACCTTGAAATCATATGATTCGATTCACATCTTCCGATTCGTTCTTCTGTGGAGTTAGAGGCTTTTGCTGAAAAAGTTGTCTTCTGTTCTTTGTCTTGTGTCGTATGGTGTTTCTACACTGTAAACCTGAATAAGTTGTCAAAACTCAAATAATTAGAGTTAATCAGTTACATAATTTTTTTTTAAGTTAAGAAAATTTAAAGTTTAAGTAAGCAGAACTTGCAGATTTTTATTTTGCACTCATACATTTTAATTGCTCTTAACTTGAAATATTTGAGTAAGCTAATTCATATTTTTAACTTAAAATTATCATGTAATCTCAACTTAAATATTTTTAGTATTGGACACTTGGATAGCTTTAACTAGCTTATTCAATATGCTACCTTGCTAATTGGTAACACAATGCTTTATAGCATTAGCATAGCATATCACTTGCTGAATGAGTACAGCAATATAAAACATTTAACATATATCTGTTTTCAAATTAAGTTCTGATTCTCTACTTGTCACCATAATGGTAACCCTGCAAAAAAAAAAAAAAAAACATAACAGAAACTATTCTAAACTAGCATAACAAAACATTAAACACTACTAAATCCCTGACTTAACATTAAGCTTGCACCAAAAACACTTAAATTTAGGTTTTACTCATAGGCTGCGTCCGAAATCCCGTACTGTAGAGTAGGTACTACATTTGAATTTAAATTTACTTCACGACTGTTGAAAAAGTACGTTCTATATAGTACAAATGTGTGTAGTATGAATGTATTCGGACGTACTACATCCGCTATGTTTTTACCGTCACATGACCTACCAGCGTCAGTTATGTCCCTTCAACTCCATTCACAAATCCTCTCCCGTGGCCTCATGGGATAGTAAAGTGTCCATCGTATGCGCATTTCAGAATCTCGCCGGAAGTAGTAAGTCATCCGGGTACTTTTCCCCTACTGTTTTTCGAATACTATGAATTCGGACATATTACTCTGTTCGCATACTGTTTTTCGCGTACTATATAGTAGAGTAGTATTCGATTTCGGACGCAGCTTTAGTTTCAGTTTCAGTTAAATTCAAATTTGTCTACATTAAAAGAAACAAGTTCATAAAACTCAAAACAATGAAACAATTCAGATTACTTACAATGTGTCACTTTGTGAACTCAAAAGAAAAAGAAAGTTCTAAATACTCATAAAAGTTCATTTGACATCTCCTACAGCACTGGTTTAGTTGCTTTCTCACATTTCATGTAGATTTCATGTCAGTATGGCAATGTTAGTTTTACTTCTTAAAAGTTGAGTAATTTTAATCAAAATTATTTTACCCCCCCCAAGTAATTTACACATAAAATTTAAACACTTTTAAACTGTCTCCACAATACCTGCTACTGTTTGGGCCCCTTAAGTAGTCAGAGGCCCCCTTGGTTAGTTTGTGGCTGTAACCACCATAACCTCATTTCACTGTCATAGTAAACATGAACAAAGTCGAACGAAATAAGAAAACAAACTTACTTCTTTATTAAGAGCAGTAGTACAATGAGGATGAAATTAAGCATCTTAATTTGGATTCTCTGCTCCATTGCTTCACAAAGCTCCCTTTTAATTATATTTATCTAATGAGGTCATTGAAATGCATAGCTATGCTGCAGCCTGCTTGCTTCATAGTTGCGGGATGTGGCTGTTTTCATCACAGGAGCTACATTGCCTGTGTTGTTTTATTAGATTTTGAGTGACTCAAACACTGCCATTACTTAGTGTCTGGAGCCTTTCTTCATCAATTTACTTTATCCAATTTCTTTGTCTTTTTCTCTCTCGCTTTGCAAGTCTCTTCCTGTTTAAGTGTCTTCTTGGTTTATGCATGGTTTTTAAAATATTCACTGTTCATAAAAAGGAAAGAACTTTGGCACAAAAGAGACAGTATTTCACAAGGTTCACAGCTGGACTTTAATGCCTCATACATGTGTTATGTAGGATATTTAAAGCCCTTTTCTTTCACTATTTTTTTATGAGCAAGGACATGGTTTTCACTCATTATGGTTCACAGCTATGTGTAGTGCATGTACAATGTTCTGATTGCATTCATACTACACATATTCATAGTATATAGAACATGATTGCAAAGTAATTACTTATTCAAAAGAAATACCTACTCAGAGAGTATGCGATTTTCTGGTACTACTGTGGCTTCGTTTGAAATCATTTGAAAGTGAAAGTGACATATGGCAACCCATACTCAGAATTTGTCCTCTGCATTTAACCCATCTAAGTTAGTGCACACACATTAGTGAACATAAACACACACTGTAAACCATGCACACACACCCGGAGCGGTCGGCAGCTATTTTGCTGTGGCGCCCGGGTAGCAATTAGAGGTTAGGTGCCTTGCTCAAGGCGCCTCAGTCATTTCCTGCCAGTATTGAGAATCGAACCCGAACCCAACCTTCGGGTTACCAGTCTGACTCTCTAACCATTAAGCCACAACTGCTCCACTGGCAGAGCAAAAATGTATCATGTAAGGCTGGAATCCACTACACAACTTTTCCTATTCAAAGTCGGCAAGTGTACAATGTAGTGCAGCAGGCAATAACTCAATAATCACTTCTTGTTTATTTAGCTATTGTATAAATTTATTATATATATTGTTTGTATCTAGTCTGAAAGGTCTGAAGATATCAGGTGTGCCATGTCTGCACGTTTACAATACAGGTACGTATGCATATTTGTACACTGTAAAAAGTAATATGCTATATCTACTCCATAAAATTTTGGCAACAGATTACAAGCAATATTAATAATTAAATTCAACAAATAGAATTGAGTTAGAATTAATCAAATTAATCAAATTAATTCCTTTAAAACAAGTAAAATTTAAGTTAAATTTAAACAAAAATATCTGAATAACAGACAGACGTCAAAGATGAATTAAAAACTCTTTTTTTTATTGCCAACATTGAAGACACCTGATGATAACAAGCAGAATCACTGAAGGAAAGAGAAACACATGAATTAACAGAGGTTTAGTGTTGATATTATTGAAAATGTTTGGTCACCATTATGATGATCAGTGTTTCTTTTAGTTGGGCAGTTTCACTCTTTGCTTTTTATGTCAGTTTCTGGTTTTTGTAATGGTGTTCGCTAATTTTACACATTTTAAATGGTTGACTTTTACGGAATTAATTTGATTAATTCTAACTCAATTCTTGTTGAATTTAATTAATAATATTGCATGTAATCTATTTCCACAGTTTTATTGAGTAGATAGTGCGTATTATTTTTTACAGTGTAATGAATGTATACTGTAAAGTTTCAAGGGCAACAAAGTTTCAAATACAAATACTCAAACATTCCCAAAAAACAAAGGAAAAATATAAAGAGAAAGCTGAGGCCAAAATGAGCAGAATAAAAGCGAGAGAGAGAGATGTGTGTACGCTACACATGAGATGGTGGAAAGAAGTTAGATAAGAGAGAAAAAGCAACAAGAGCTAGGTTTAGCAATTTCTGAATCCTGTTCCATTAAGAATTAATGGCTCAGTGCAGTTTCAACTCTAGGCAGCGCTCTGTTGTTCTTAGCATTCACGCTCTGTTTTCATTGGCGGCTTGCTGACGTCAGCCCACCCTTCTGAAACACACTGAATTATTCAGTTGCTTGTGGCCTATCGCTCTATCATCAGCATGTACAGCAACATATGCGTCCTGCCAGACGTGCATAATCATCGCTGTCGACACGCAAACTGAGATTTGTGCCTGAATATAAGACATTTTACTCCAGCGTCACTAAAAGTTTTGCACGCCATCTCTGTAAAATGACTGACAATACAAGAAGAGTCATGTCCTTTTATTTTCAATAAAGAAAATACTCTGAAAACACCAAATTCATTAATCATTCTTTTAGGTTGCAAGCCTGGAGTCGACAGAAACTGCTAGTAAAGTTACTTTTGTCTTCAGCTGAGACAGATAAGCTGGGTGAGCCATTTTTACCCACAGTGCTTGACAAAAGAAATGTGCCATCAAACCAAATGAGATAGATTAATGAAATGAATTTTTCACACAGTAGAAGAAGAAGCAGTGGAGAAAGTTGGAGGGGGGATTCAAAAAGAAAGGCGCTTTGACTCTAATAAGGTTGCGGTTGAATCGGTGGCTGTGCTGCTGATAAAGGGAACTCTGACGGTGTCTGAGACGTCTTCAGTCTCCAGTTCATCAGGGGTTGGAGGAACGCGATTATGGCTTCCTCTTAAAGCACACTGATAGGATTAACAGCATTAACCCAAATTTCCTGTGACATTGGTTAGCACCACTGCAGCTACCGAGATCACTGCTCATCTCTCTCCAGTGCACTGACCTAGCACACTTAGGAAAGTTTGGTGTATCTGAGCCATGAATATCTGACTCCAGCAGATCTGCTTGGTATCTTGACATCACAGTCATGACCGAACATCTTTTTCAGGGGGGTTTTCTTATGAAGTATGCAAATTCGGACACAAGGATTGTGTTACAGTACATGCCAGTTGTTGATCACTTCATTTTGAATCTTTTTTAATTTACTTGAATCATTATTCAATGTAACACGGAGCAATTTATTCTTTTCCCTGTCACTGTCTTTATTTTTTGTATTGATGCATATTCAGACACGGGGACTTTGTAGCACTATTTGATGAATGTGTTGGCCTGGACTCTGTGGATCTGATATGATTTGCTCTCAACCATTGCTTTATCCCCACACCTTGCCCTCTGGGACAGAGAGGGAGAGAGAGAGAGAGAGAGAGAAAGATACAAAGCAGAGATGGATCCTCAGCAAATACTGGCTTAGTGATCACAGTCTAGCCACAGAAGTCTGACATAGACAAACATGGCATCCAGAGGAAAAATGACTCTGTACTTATTGTGACAAAGGTGATGTCAAGACAGAGGCAGACTTTCCCTTTCAATACTATAAATTGAAAAATAAACTCATTCCACATTCAGCCAAACTGTCAATATTTTAATATTTTTTTAATTAATTTAACTTAATTTGTAAGTTTATTTTAGTTTAATTAACACCTAATTTTTAATTTGTTTGTTTTTTCTGTCACTGTTGTTATTGTGTGTCAATAAACTATGAAATTGAGCAAGAATGTGACACTCCTCTTTTCTATTTATTTCCAGATGGGCAAATGGGAGAACCAGAGTTTAACCTTGAAATATCCGGTGTGGCCTCGCTTCAACTCTTTTGGAGATGCAGAGACGGATGACAATCACTTGACCATTGTAACGCTAGAGGAGAAGCCTTTTGTCATTGTGGAGAACGTGGAGCGCCTCACGGGCACCTGCATGAGAAACTCTGTGCCCTGCCGCAAACACATCAAAGAGTGAGGCTTGTTTTTCTTCACCTTCCCTCATATGCTCACCTTTCCCATCACTCACATGTCACCTCAATAAATCACTCTCAAACTGTTGGATATTTGACGTTTTGGCCCTAGAGAGATGTGTAGAAGGATGTAAGAGCATGTTTGATATATGTTGAGGGTTGTTGACTGCATGACTATATACATCAGTCAGTATGGTAGGGTGTTACTGTCCACTTGTGATTGGAAGACACATCATTTGATTTTTACTGGTGTAAACTGAGCCTAAGGTATTTGTTGTCAGAGAGACCTGAATGTGTTTTGAAGAATCAAAAATAAATAAAAAAATAAAGAGTATACTACTGATCAAAAGTTTGGGGTCGGTAAGATTATGAAAGATCAGAAATACATTAATATTGTGAAATATCACAAATTTCTTCCTGTGATGTCAAAGCAGAATTTTCAGCATCATTACTCCAGTCTTTAGTGTCACATGATACTTCAGAAATCATATGCTACTTTGGTGCTCAAGAACATTTATTATTATTATTATATTGTGCTACTAATGATTTTTTGTGGAAACCGCCATAATTTTTTAACGGTTCTCTGATAAATGTAAAGTTCAAAAGAACAACGCTTTTTAAAAAAAAAAAAAATTGTAACATTACAGATGTATTCACTGCCACTTTTGATCAAATGCATCCTTCTTGAATAAAAGTATTAATTTCATAAAAAAAAGTCTTACTGACCCCAAACTTTTGAAAGGTAGTGTACACTTTTGAGCAGACATAAACAAATTTTTAAAAGGTCACAGTCATGAAAGTTGTTGTGATCTGTGAGCCATGATTAACAGAGACTGTGTCCCTTAAAGAAATGTGCAGGGGCTTTTATTGGATTTCATACACTGCTAAATAGGGCGAAGAATATATGATCTCACAGGATCACTATAGCCTGCTCTGTATGCATGAAGATTAGTCTGAGCACACACACAAACACATGAGAGAATACATGGATTCCACACATGTCCACTTGCAAACAGGCCAACGCTCTGTTGTTTTCCTCCAACGGCACAATTCCCACTCAAGCATCCATTGTGCCCGTTTGGAGGAAGAGGAGGAGGCAGGAATTACTGAGGCATGCAAAGACACTGGCAGGATATATAGCCCAGTCCTCCCTGAGATAGACCTGCCTCTCTCTCTCTCTCTTTTGTCTCTCCCTCAGCCTCACTTTATTGGTTCCTCATCTGTTTGCTTTTATCAGCGAAATTACTCAGCCAACGTAACTACTGAGTCATAATCACAGTAAACAGAACTAGAAGTTGTTAACTTTAGTGCATCAGAAAGAACAAATAGGAACTTCTGCCCTGATTCAACCTAAAGTAAACAAAATCAGAGAGTTGTTATTATCTTCTGTGTTCTGTTTTATAATTAAATTCTGTGCAGTTTAATAAACAACCTTTAAGTTTACATTCTTAAAAGCTAAAAGTTTTATGTTAAAAACTATAGAAGATTTCCCACTTATTTGAAAGCTTATCTGTCACTGATATGTGCAGTATTAATTTGCTGAATTATTGTCAAAGGCATAATTCACTCAAATACCCTATTGTTTTTAAAGAAATTAATAATTTTATTCAGCAAAGACGTATTAAATTGATCAAAAGTCACAGTAAAGACTTTGACATTGTTTCAAAAATATATATTTTATATAAATACCATTCTTTTGAACTTTCTATTCATCAAAGAATCATTAAGAAAATGTTTCCACAAAAATATTAAGCAACATAATGTTTTCAACATTAATAATAATAAGAAATGTTTCTTGAGCAGCAAATCAGCATATCAGGATAATTTCTGAAGGATCATGTGACACTGAAGACTGGAGAAATGATGCTGAAAATTCAGATTGAGGAATAAATTGTTTTTTAATTATGTTTTTTTAAATATTACAATAGAAAACAGTTATTTTAAATTGTACTAATATTTCACAATATTACTGTTTTCACTGTCCTTTTGATCAAATAAATGCAGCCTTGGTGAGCATAAGAGACTTTATTTACAGACTCCAATCTTGTCATCATTTGCTCAGACTCGTGTCTTTTCCAAATCCTGTATGACAACTTTTTGTTTGTTTGTTTTTTATGGTAGTTTTGCAGTCGTTTTGAACCTTGAAAGTCTTTGGTCTGTTTTTAAGACACTTGTCACTTTTTTGCACATTTTTTCACCTTGTAGATGTCTAATTAAAGTAATTTTTGTGATAGACCCTTGCCTTGGTCTAATTGCATGTCTTTCAGTGTGCAGACAACTTTGGTTGTTTGGTTGATCAAACTTTTCTTGATTTACGTACCTGAGAACGGACTGTTGTGTTTTTTTGTTTGTTTGGGGGTCACTTTTTTCACATACAATATCATTTTTTGATGCAAGAACCTTGAAAGCTCCCAGTCCCCATTCATTGTAATTGCATGGAAAAGTAAGACCTCAAAAAATAAGTAGATCTTCAAAATTTCTTATTTTATTGTTTCATGAAAAAAGAAAGTCAACAGGTTTGGAATGAAATGGCAGTGAGTAAATGAAGACAGAAATTTTAATCTTTATGAGTGAACTAATCCTTTAACCTCAAAATAATGAACTATATTAATGTGAAGATTCAGCTTTTTTTTTTCGGCCCAGTCTGACAGACAGTCTAACACTCCGACTGATCTTTGTCAGAGATAAATCTGATGATGTGGGAACGGCAGCTCATCTGGTATCCTCAGCTGTCATTTTACCCTCTACTTCAGCTGCCACAGAGGTCTGTAGATGCAGAAACTGATGCAGTGCCAGCTTGACAAGCCACAGACACAGAGGAAACATGCTTCAGTGACCAGGACACACACACACACACACACACACACAGTTCAAGATCACTGTGAGCAACTGAGATATTTATCTTTTTAAAGCAAATGTCAAGAATTCCGATATCTGAAACCTGTTATCAACTCTGTCAGTATAACTCTCATCTTTTACCATATTATATATGCCTAGATTCACACACTATATTGACTTGGCATGCCATATTTCTCTAAAAGAAGAAACAAACATGGCGGACAGTTGTGTCTTCATAAGAATGTAATTGGTGTAGTAAAGGCAGTGAGAAAGTGGTCTGGTGACATTCTTATTGCCACTGGGTATCGAAATGTGAGGAAGACTCTGTAATAATATGGATTCTGCCATGTGAGAGTTTGAATAGAGCCTCTGCAGGAGCCGGGGGAATTCATCGTGTGCGTCATAGCCAGTGCAGAGGGGAAGAGATTGATTTTAAACTGGATTTTGCCTAGGCAGTCGAATGTGTGTCTCTCTCATTGTGTAGACAGGAAAGTTTGTTCATTTCTGCAGTCAGAAGGCATGCGGCCACTTCTAGCTGCCAAAAACACTCCTCTGCTTTTATGCGATCAGTGCTAGGCTGGCTTTACAATAAGCTTTTCCCCACCCCCCAAAACACAATAACAGAAAACACAAATTTCATAGCTCAGCTTTTCAGTTTTTGGTAGACTGCACTGTCTCTGTATTGTAGACTGATTTATTTTGTTCAGATATTGTTTGTAGAACAGATCGGACAATCAGTCAGCACTGTAATTGATTAAAAGTGAAAGTTCACCTAAAGGTGCAGTGAGTTTTTTAAATAATAATTTTAATAAGCATTTTTAATAATAATAAGCATAACAAAGTCATTTTATTTTATTTTATTTTATTTATTACCCAGTAATGAAGGCTTATGCAATGCAAAAGTGCTTTTTTGGCCAGAGATGGCCAGAAGTATTCACAAATTTTGCATTATTTTGAAGTAAATGATACCAATATTTATAGCTATTGCATGTAGACTGCATCAGACGGACAAATACATGGAGATCGCAAAAAATAGTTCACAGTCAGAAGAAGGAATTGGTGCACATGGGAGTAGTCTGGAGACAAAGTATACTCATAAGTATTTTTTCTTACTGTTGATCTGTTTAAAGAACATAGAGAGCTGAGTCTTAATTAGTTTCAATCTAAAAGTTAAATGAGGTTCCCAGGTGACTTTGCTAGTTTAAGTGTTGTCTGTCTGAACTCCACAGTGGAGATGCTCCACTCACAGATGGTGGCTTGATTACTAATGCAGCTCTGTCCTGCCTGCAACACTGTCATTTTTTTTTTAAACAAAGTACAATTTTTTTCTACAAGCTTAGCTACTATGTACAACTGCCTGCTAATTGGAGAGTATGCTATATTTTCTTCAGTCTCTCATAATTATGACCAGAACATGCGTCCCCCAGAGAAGATGTTGTGCAGACTTGTGGTTAAGCATCTGAGCTGTTAACCAAAAGGTTGAAGGTTTAAACCCAACAAGGGACAGTCCATTAACTACTGCCACTGTGCCCTTGAGCAAAGCACTTAACCCCAGGCTGCTCCGGGAGGACTGTCCCTGTAATAAATATACTGTAAATTGTCTTGGACAAAAGCAAAAGTTTCACATGTCCATGACTCAAGTGTAAAGATGTAAAGTGTAAAGTGTAAAGACTCTGTGAATAAAAATATAAATACACAATTCCTCCTCACTACTTTACAATCTGTTAAAAACATCTGATCAAGCGTTAAATACAGGTGTATGGAGTACTAGGAATGTCGCTTATAAATGTAAATTAAATGCATGAATTAAAAAGTAAAAAATAATAAATGCATTAATTAAAAAACAAAAATTTGAATAAACCACTTTTTGAATTAGTAGGTAAATACACATATTTAAAGATTTTTTTTTTTTTTTTTTTTTTTAAATGTAGTTAAATGTAACAATAAAGAACAAATTGAAGTCATTTTTAAATGCAACTTTTTTATCCTTGTGCCAAATGATTTTCATTATCCATTTGGCATGGTTTTATTTACATTTTTAGTTAATAAAAGTTAAGACAATTTATAATTAATTAAATTGATAAATTTGAATGTTACAAGCCTTAATTTTATTTTAAAGGGTTAATTCACCCAAAAATGAAAATTCTGTCATTAATTACTCACCCTCATGTCGTTCTACACCCGTAAGACCTTCGTTCATCTTCAGAACACACATTTTTGATGAAATCTGAGAGGTTTTTTTATTTATTTTTTTTATCCCACATAGAAAGCAACATAATTACCACATTCAAGATCCAGAAAAGTAGTAAAGACATCATTAAAACAGTCAACGTGACTGCAGTGGTTCACCCTTAATGTTATGAAGTGACAAGAATACTTTTTGTGTGCAAAAACAAAACAAAAATAAGGACTTTATTCAACAAATTTGTCTCGTTCGGACGTAGAAACTGGAAACGCTGAAAGTAAACGGGAGAGAATTTGTTGAATAAAGTCATTATTTTTGTTTTGTTTTTGTGCACAAAAAGTATTCTTGTCGCTTCATAACATTAAGTTTGAACCACTGTAGTCACATTGACTGTTTTAACGATGTCTTTACTACTTTTTTGGACCATGAATGATGGTAATTATGTTGCTTTTCATGGGGGATTGAATTTTATCAAAAATATCTTAATTTGTGTTCTGAAGATGAACGAAGGCCTAACGGGTGTGGAACGACATGAGGGTGAATAATTAATGACAGAATTTTCATTTTTGGGTGAACTAACCCTTTAAATGGCATTCCTAGTCCATACCAGGTATAAACATCCATGTGTCTGGTTAACCATTTGGGATTGGATTACACCAGACAGATTTTAATATCAACTGAGAAATAAATAATGGGTGAATGAGAGTATGAACACTAGACATAAGCGTGAGTAATGCAGGTCCTACTCCAGTCAACACCTCCTGACTGTGTCTAAGAGCAGGACCTTTTCCCCGGTCCAAATGAAATAATAATCTTGATTGCCTTTAAATAGAATTGTCTTCCTCCTCGCTCGGGAAAACAGGAACCCCTCTGCAATTAAGTCAGCACAGATTGGCGGTGGTCTTTATGAGGCATCAGAAATCTCCAGCTGACTGCAATTTTCACCAGAGGTTTGGCACTCCCTTGATGGCTCCCTGAGTGGCTCTCAAGGGAAAGCCCTACTATTCATTGTAATTAAGAAATATCTCCACTGCCTGCAGCAAAAGGCTCTATCATTCATGCTTCAGCACACTATACCTACTGTACTGTAATCCCAGCTAGAGACTGATCTGCACAAGCAGACTGCTGTCCAAAATATGCTTTAGACACACTGCAAATACGATTGTGACTCCTCTTCTGAGTGCTTAATCCTGTTCTGTTCACACAGAGATTGGTTATACATGCAGTGAAAATCATGTGAAGCTCACATATCCAATATCTAATTTCATGTTTGTTTGTTTGTGTCATGTATGTAGTCATGAAATCAGACACTCGAACATCTGATCACAAGTGCTCTGAATACTAAATCTCTTTCTGTTCACACTGAGTTCTGTTATATATTGAACTGATTTTACACCCCAAAAAAAGTTAAAGGTGCAATGTGTAAATTTTAGGAGGATCTATTGACAGAAATGGAATATAATATACATAACCATGTTTTCAGTGGTGTATAAAGACCTTACATATTGAACTGTTATGTTTTATTACCTTAGAATGAGCATATTTCTACAGTATCCCTAAATGGACAAACTGCTCTACAGAGCGCGTTTGCTGGCTACTCTCTATTGTCTCAGATGACGACATCTTTGTCCTGTGTTGGCCACCGTAGCTTCTCTATATTCCAATTTGCAACCTCACTGCTAGATGCCGCTAAAATGTACACACTGCACCTTAAAATGGGTAACCCATAAATTATTAGGGCTGGGACGATACATTGATTCTCGATTCAAGAGAGAATCGCGATACATCGGAAAATATCAGAATCGCTCCAGATTCTTCATATCGAGAATCGAGATTCAATGTATTGTCCCAGCCCTATAAAATATGGTCCAGAGAGAGCATGTTGATTTAAAACAAAAGGCACTTCTGTAAATGACAGTTTAGTAATAAGTGTTTGTAGTTGTTAACATTTCTTTCGTCAAAAATATCTGACTTAAAACAGATTAAACAGTTATCTACACTGCTGTTGGAAAGTTTGGAGTCAGTTCCTATTTATTTATTTTTTTCTGAAAGAAGTCTCTTCTGCTCACCAAGGCTGCATTTATTTGATCAAAAATACAGTAAAAACAGTAATACTGTGAAATATTATTACAATTTAAAGAAACCATTTTCTATTTGAATATATTTTAAAATGTAATTATTCCTGTGATCAAAGCTGAATTTTCAGCATCATTACTCCAGTCTTCAGTGTCACATGATCCTTCAGAAATCATTCTAATATGATGATTTGCTGCTTAAGAAACATTTATAATTATTATCAATGTTGAAAACAGTTGTGTTGCTTCATATTTTTTGTGGAAACTGTTTTTTTTTCACGATTCTTTGAATAGAAAGAACAGCATTTATTTAAAATGGAAAATTTTTATAACAATGAAAATGTCTTTACTTTCACTTTTTATCAATTTAATGCATTCTTATATAATACATGTATTAATTTTTTTCCTTATAATTTTTTTAACTGACCCCAAACTTTTGAATGGCACTGTGTGTTTCTTGCTCAGCCATTGCAATTTTAGGAGTGACTTCTGTATTCTGTACCCACAGAATGCTAATTTAGCCATTCATCCCCATATTTAAATGTGCAAAACTTAAAGAAAGTTCATTGCAACACATGCCATATCTCTTCCCATACATTGAACAATCTAGAAAATGCATCAGTCAGCCAAGTGTGAAATGGTCCTGACATCATGATTCAGATATTTAGCTTTAAGTTGAGCTGTGATTAATGTGCTCTATTCATCAGCAACACCACCGAGGGAGGAGGAACGTACATTAAAAAGTGCTGCAAAGGCTTCTGCATCGACATACTCAAGAAAATTGCTCGGAATGTGAAGTTCACCTATGACCTTTATCTAGTGACCAACGGGAAGCACGGGAAGAAGATCAACAACGTGTGGAACGGCATGGTGGGAGAGGTGAGAAGATTTCAATAGCCAAATTTGCTTTTCCATTTACAGAGCTAAACAAAGGTTAGATTGAATCAAGTTTTGTTCACAGAAGCGGAGTGAACTTCTCTCTCTCCCTCTCCACTGGAAGAAATCAGTCAAAGCCTGATAGCAATCAAATGTGAAATTGGGGAAAGGAGCTAGATATTTGTTCAATTTGGATCCAGAGGGAGTAAAATGCTGTTGAAACTCAAGTTTCATTTGGTTACAAAAATAAATCGAACTATCCCTGGTGTTCTGTATATAAACTTCGCAGTTTTTTTCTAAACCTTTGTGTTGTCTTGTCTTCTGCCACAGGTGCTGACCAAAAAAGCAGTCATGGCCGTGGGCTCCCTGACAATCAATGAGGAGCGCTCAGAGGTCATCGATTTCTCCGTCCCCTTCGTGGAAACGGGGATTAGTGTGATGGTATCCCGTAGCAACGGAACCGTCTCTCCATCAGCGTTTTTAGGTAACTATCTGCAGGGCACAGCAGCCATTTTCCTGACGATCGTGAGGGGCACATTTTATTTCCACCTGTCAAAATATTGAAGTCTTCTCACCAATCAAAGAACAGATCCAACAGGCCGATAGAGTCTCCCACAAATCTGCTGAAGTGGACCGCTTTTAGATTCATAGCACCCTGAGTGCTCCTTTATGCTTGATGGCACTAGATCAGCAAGCCATTATTTAATTAGCATAAGGCCAATAATTACAGGGTCTGAGAAACCTCCCCAATGGACACTTGCCAGTTTCCCATTTACTTCCCACGGTAAAGCTCTTTAATCTCTTCAGCTTGTCTATAGTCACATACCATGCAGAATGCCTGCATGATAGTCGCTGACTGTGTGGTTTTTTCCCTAATCTACCTGTCTCTTGCTCCTCCTTCTCCTCCCTCGCTGCAGAGCCCTTCAGTGCGTCTGTGTGGGTGATGATGTTTGTGATGCTGCTTCTGGTGACTGCAATGGCTGTCTTCATGTTTGAGTACATCAGCCCCCTGGGCTTCAACAGGAACCTCGCTCAGGGCAAAGGTACGTAACTAGCACTCACGGCTACTCCCTCCCTCTGCGGTTCCCCTGCAATGCAGTCGGTCTTTCAGTCTCAGGCACCCTCGAGACTGAGTCTTGTCTCATCTGTACCACAACCCCTCTGTTCTTTTGCAAAATATAAAGGCTTAATTTATACTTAATTTCACTGTGTTCAGTGCTGAGTGGTTTCAGGCTCTGAGTTAGTTCAATAAAGTTCAATTCATTTTCATTTGATTCAAGTGGATCCGATTTAATTCATGTAGTCTCATTTGAAATGCTTTTGTTATGTGGCACTAAAAAGCATTTCTTCTCTTGTTAGATGACTCATTTAAAGCCTAGATTTTTCTGTTTTCAAAAGGGAGGTACGTCAAAGAAATCTTAAGATAAATCGGCTGTCTAGTTCTACACCCACCTTACAAAGGAATCGTTTCCTGCTTCACTTCTGTGTATTTATCCCAATGTTAACTCTTGCATAAAGTTTTTCTTGAACTATTCAAGAATATAAAGATTAACAGCTGAGCAGTAGGGTGCTGTACTTTGTCATTATTATATGCAAGTACTCTAATGACCGTGCAGAGGGGAGATTATATTATTTCCGAAATTAAAGCACTGAAAAAGGCTTTAGCACAAATGAAGGATGTTAATGAAAACATGTCTTCCGCAGACCCCCACGGACCGTCTTTCACCATGGGGAAAGCAGTGTGGCTGTTGTGGGGCCTGGTATTTAACAACTCTGTGCCCGTGCAAAACCCCAAAGGCACCACCAGTAAATTCATAGTGTCCGTCTGGGCCTTCTTTGCTGTCATCTTCCTGGCCAGTTACACTGCTAACCTGGCTGCCTTCATGATCCAGGAGGAATTTGTGGACCAAGTGACAGGTCTAAGCGACAATAAGGTAAAACAATATAAATCTATACCACCGTTCAAAAGTTGTTGTTTTTTTTGTTTTTTTTTTAAGAAATTCAAATTTTTATTTAGCAAGGATGGGTTCAATTTATCAAAAGTGACAGTAAAGCCTTTTGCAAAAGATTTATATTTCAAATAAATGATGTTCTTTCTATTCATCAAAGAATCTTGAAAAAAAATATATCATGGTTTCCACAAAAATATTAAGCAGCACAACCTTTTTCAACATTGATAATAATAATAAATGTTAATAATTGATAATAATAATATAAGACTAATTTCTGAAGGATCATGTGACACTGAAGACTGGAGTAATTATGCTGAAAATTCAGCTTTGACGTCACAGGAATAAATGAGTTGTTAGGAATTTGAATCCCACTTCAGTGATGGCCACACATCACAAAGTAACACATTTGCCTAATGACCGCCTATGGTCTTCATTGGCTGTCCGCGAACAACGTCTACTTTGACCCACCCTCAAAAGCTGTAGCTTGTATACATGTCGAGAAGACGCTGTTTTCTGCTCAGCAAAAGGAAATTCTCTTTGTATACACTTCCAAAAGATGAGGATGTGAAGAGAAAATTACCACAGCAGAATAACATTTTCACGATTGCTTCTCAAATCTCTGTGAGGTCTAAATGGGATTTTACAAAACGCCATTAAAGATAAGACAATAGCCACTTTATTTGGACCAACTTGCTCCTCAGAATCACAGCCTTTAAGTATGATTAATTATTGATGTATATATTTTCTACTGGGTGTTCAAAATACATAGTTTTGTGTTTTATATTGTGCTAGGTCTTATCTAGCATTATCACTGTCTTACTGAAATAGTTCTGCTAATCAGCTGTGGCCCACTATTACCTAAAACTGAGTCCATTAATGCAGATTGTCTGCCGTTCTTACAACTCTGGGTAATGATAAAGGATGGAGCAAGATTTGCTTTACAAACTTTAATGTTACATCAATCATTCACGTTAGTGCTGGGCTAACGTTAGCACTGTTATTGATACAGTTAATGATACAGTTCCCACATGTGCACCGCAATAAATTAGAAACATACACATCGGTTTGTTTATGGACATACACTTGTTAATGCTGATGTAGAGGAATTACAGTTGCATCTCATAATATATGTCAAACTGAGTAGTGTATCACTGAGAAATGTCCTGCTCTCCTTGCGATGGAGGTTTGGGTTGAATAACTAGTTCTTCCAATGTTTCATCATCGGACTCATGCTCAGATTGATATGTTAAAATTGACGCCATCATTACTGTCTTTACAGTGTGTTCAATCACTGAGCTTTAGGAAGCCTCCGGAGCTGAATCAGTTATGATAATGGCCGTTTGTTTCCGCATGCGCTGTAAGCGGTAGACCAATCACAACAGACTGGGCTGTCTGGCCAATCAGAGCAGAGCAGGCTCGCGGAAAGGAGGGATTTAGAGAGACTGAAGCATCGGACGAGTCATTTGAGAATCATTGAAAAACGTGGTGATGTGCAATGTATATTATGAGAAAATGAACAAGTTTTTTTACCTTTGATGCATGGAAACCTGTTATAGGAGACTTTTTTCAAAATTAAGAACTTTTAACATAGCATAATAGGGGCACTTTAAATTTTAAATTGTAAGAATATTTCACAATATTGCTGTTTTTACTGTATTTTTGATCAAATAAATGCACCCTGTTATTATATATATTTTTCCAGATAACCATTTATTATTTGCATTCTTAAAGGGATAGTTCACCCAAAAATGAAAATTACCCTATGATTTACTCACCCTCAAGCCATCCTAGGTGTAAATGACTTTCATCTTTCAGCCGAACACAATTAGAGTTATATTAAATAATGTCCTGGCACTTCCAAGCTTTATAATGGCAGTAAATAGAGGATGAGATTTTGAAGCCCAAAACAGTGCAACCATAATAAAAGATATCCACACAGCTCCAGGGGGTTAATAAAGGCCTTCTGAAGCGAAGCAATGCGTTATATTCATATTTAATATATAAATTATAAATATATTAAAAACTTTAAAAACTAAAATAACTGGCTTCCGACAGACGGCCGTATGCATTGAAAAGCATTTACGGCGAAAGAGTGAACTCTGACTCGACTCATGACGTATTGACGAACACGGAAGCGCAGAGGAGAGAGCGAAACAAAACAATAGTCACGAATTAGAAGTCTAAAATGAGAATTTTTAAAGAGAAATGTCAGAGGATTTTGATATAAGAGAAGAGTTTGAGTTTGTTGGCCACTCCTATTTGTTTGAACAGCGAGAAGCATCAAAGCTTACGCTACTACAGCATTGCATCAGGGGTTACTCTTTTGCCGATGTGCGTATGGCCGTCTGCCGGAAGCCAGTTATTTAAGTTTGCAATATGGATAACTTGTTAAATATGGATATTTTTCTTACACAAATGCATCACTTCGCTTTAGAAGGCCTTTATTAACCCCCCAGAGCCATGTGGATATCTTTTATGATGGAAGGTGGCACTTTTTTGGGCTCCGATTGCGTTCTTCTGAAAGAAGAAAGTCATATACACCTAGGATGGCTTGAGGGTGAGTAAATTTTCATTTTTGGGTGAACTATCCCTTTACTGCCTTGTAAGGATATTCATTTGATAGGTCTTATGGCAAGTGTGTGCATCTTCCAAAGATCTAATGAAAGCTATGCCACTGATGGCAGCACAGTGGTTTCGATCCTGTAATAGCACGACAAAGTACTTTGACCTTTGGTAAGACGTTGCAGTCTCTGCTGGATATTTACTGCAGTCTAGAGTGTTTACTTTGCAGACTTGAATTATGTTGACCACTGGATGTTTTGTTCATAAGGCTCATATCAAGACTAACGAGTGTTCCTCCTTTACATGAAAAAACAAAGACTTTACAACTGATTAGTATCAGAGCAGGGAATGCACAAGAATCTTTTAATGATAATCCCACAGCATGCTGGCATGCTGATGTGAGTATTGGATTACAATGAGGTTGAGCTTTCTTTAAAATAATTTAGATGCTTGGAAGTTTTAAAAAGGACATTATATTGCAGAATTAGTATGTGGATGGGGAAAAAAAACAAACAAAAAACAGAACAATAAGGATGGCCGGTTGCCCAATATAATATAATAAATATGATATAATATAATATAATAGTGTGTGTGTGTGTGTGTGTGTAGTGGTTTGGCAAAACAAGTATAAATCTGAACCACTGGCCCATCCAGGCAGGTAAAAAATATCCTGCCTGAAAAGAATATCTTCAGTCACAAATAAAACAAAGCCCAAAGCTTTTTGACATAGATTGTGAACTCTCTTATGTAGTGGTGAGCTCGATTAAAGTAGAATCATTTGTCTTGTTCAGCTGCCATGGGACTTTTTGTTGGTGTTTTACTGTATGCTCAGCATTTGTGAATGGTGTAGAGTGTTGTGATGCAAAATTTCATCTACAGAATACAGAGCATTGTGCTTTTGTACAACAGATAGCAGTTTATGTATGAGCGTGTATTTTACCTGATTCCCAACAACAGACATTTTTTGTCCATTCAGCAACTGTGTTATTTAAGTGTTTTCATGGCTGCCCAGTGAAAATAAATAACCATACTGCGTCAAATACAGGGAGAGCAGCAGGTGTAGACTGGCTCAAGAAGAGCTCCTCAACTACTTGTTCCAGACAAAAAGGGCACTGTTTGGGATGTAATAGTTAATTAATGCTATAATAAGACAGACAATATCAGTTCTCTAAAAAGGAGAGCTGTAGCCATGTATGGCCCTGCAGGAAGAAGACATGAAGAGTAAGAGGAAATAGCTGAAGATGAGTACACTCATGACACAGTTTGCTCCTAAAGCCACACATTAAAGTGGCATAGCTCTAGTCAAATAGTCAACAAACAAACACATTTAAGCACCAGCAAAGAGCTTGTTTGGTCCTATAAGTGATGCAGAGTGGATGAGGAGAGACTCTTAAGCAAAGCTGCCTGGCTTAGATCTGTGTTGTTTGGGTCTTATCAAGCACACTTTAACTTAGATTCGACTTGAACCTTAAATACTTACCTGAACTACTGTACTTATTAAGTTATTAGTGATCAATTAAATCAAAATTATGCTTAAAGAATTGTAATGGTACACTTTTAAAAGTAAACATTCCAAAATGGGATTTTTGCAGCAATGCTATAGAATTATTTTGGGTTCCACAAAGATCCTTTCAGTGAACAGTTCTTAAAAGAACCCTTTTTCTTGGTGTGCGGAACATTTTAATCATCTGAAGAACCTTTTTTCCACTATAAAGAGCCTTTTGTGCAATCAAAAGGTTCCATGGATGTTAAAGGTTCTTTATAGATGGCAATAAAGAACTTTTATTTGTAAAAGTAAGCAGCTGTTCCTATATCCTTGCATTATGATTGACAGGATTAGATGAACAAGCTCCTCCTAAATATTACTTTAAAACTTCATTTAGTGTACAATGGGTTCATAGAAGATGTTTCACAATATTGAATATGAGTTTTAAACTTCACATGCACATAAAGATTCTTTAATAGTTTTTCTTATCAAGAAACTGAATTGTTAATTTGTCTTTTGCTTTTTAAGAGATTAAAAAAGTTTTCAGTGTCCTTGTAAAAAACATTTTTAGTTCTTATTGGAAGCAATATTTTTTGGAGTTTAAGTAATAAAACTCAATGTTCAAGTGTTTTATTGTCTGTATTTATTGCCATGGAAGCATTTTATTTCCTGTTGTGTTTTTATTGATTGTTTATTTTGTTTTTTAACTTTGTAGTTTCAGAGCCCCTACTCCTACTCCCCTCCTTTCCGTTTTGGAACGGTCCCAAACGGCAGCACAGAGAGAAACATCCGAAAGAATTACCCTGACATGCACCAGTACATGGTGAAGTACCATCAGACCGGGGTGAACGACGCACTAGTCAGCTTGAAGACTGGGTATGTTTATCACGCCCTCATTATTTATCCTGTCAGTCTGAGCAGAATGGTTGAAATAGCGAGTGAGGCTTTGTTTTTCTAGTATATTACTGTCTTACATGCTGGACGTGCTTCTTTAAACTGCCAGGGCTGTTATTAAAGGGGTTAGTTTGCCCAAAAATGAAGATTTTGTCATTATGACATTGACATTTTTTTTCTTCTTCTGTGGAACACAAAAGGTACATTTTCACAGCCACTGTCAAGGTTAAGTTACAAAATGTCTTTAAAACTCGTACAGAAGCTTTGTGTGAGGAAAAATGTTATTTTAGCATTACTTATATTTATTATTATATTATATTGTATTAGCTTTTATTTTTATATATTCATTTCTATTAAGCGTTCTTTTATTTCTATTTCAGTTTTAGTAATTAGGGGTTCATGCACGAAGTGCTGAAACCCTATTGTAATTGCTCAGATTTTTATTATTGTTCTTCTGCCGTAAAACGCATCGTGTAGCCCAAACCTGCTAGAGACTTGAAACTTTGTCAGATGATAGGACAGAAATCGAGGAGAGGTTGATAAAGTATGACCCCAATCGGCCAATAGGTGGCGCTACAGCAACCAAAAGTTGAAAATCGCTAATAACTCCTAGACCGTTTGTCCTAGAATCAAGTTTATATCATTAGAATCCTTGGCTCAAGACGGACAAAACGTATATCTCCGATTTCATTTCCGGTATGCAAATTTTTTCGCCATTTTGAATTTTGTCCAAAACCTACTTTTGCAAACTAGTCCTAGGTTTTTTGCCTGATCGGAACCAAACCAGTGCAGAAATGTTCTCTGGAGTCTGACTATCAATAATTATCAAAAAAAAGTTGAAATTTTTATTCACGGTCGCTAAGGGGCGCCAAAAAGTACGTTGAGTTTTACTAAAATGGCTTTAACTCAAGAAGGAAATGAGATATTTGCACCAAACTACACATATGTACACATATGTAGGGGCTCAATCTTGGGTCACGATAAAAAAATTGCGTCGATTGGACACTAAGTGGCGCTATAACATGAAAAAAACATGAAAACAGTTATAACTATGCAACCGTTAGTCTGATCGACTTGAAATTTGGTATGCAGTGTCTTGGTCCAACGGGGCATGAGAGTCTGTGAGAACATTGGCGTATCTCAAAAAACATGGCCGCCATCAGCCAGTGAATTTTGAGCACCTATTAGACAAGGTTAACGGAGGCCGATCGGAACCAAACTCGGTGGGCATGATTGACTCATGGGCCTAGAGGTCTGTAAGAATTCTGAAAGAAATCGGCCACAAGTTGGCGCTAACGAGTTTTCACGCCTCTGTAATCACGCGGTGTTTCTCAAATCCACACAATATGCATATCATTTCATAGATGTCCTCATGCTGAACAAGTTTGCCTCAAGAACCAATGCTGTCAATCAAATTGTTCATTAATTATTCGCAAATATGTGAAAAACTTTTGTGAACTAGTCCTAGGTTTTTCGCCCGATCGGAACGAACCCAGTGCAGGACAATTCTCTGGACTCTCTAGATCAATAATTATCAAAAAAAAGTTGAACTTTACCCTTTGGGTCGCTATAACAGGGTCATTTAGAAAGTGGGCATGGCTAAATATACCCAAAAGCCTATAAAGCCTAAACAAAAACTCAGAACTTCACAAAAATAGATGAGTACATGCAGCATATGACTCTAAAGAAGCACACCAATTTTTGTGTAGATCGGACCATAGGTGGCGCTATAATTGTTAAAAAACGTTAAAAAACATATGTTTTTAATGGTTTTGGATGAAAATGTGTGTAACTTTGGGTGTGGTTGACTTATTTTCACGGGAGTCACGTGCTTAGACTCCTGAAACCTTGCTGAATCCAATGATACCAGACTTGTCAGGTTTTGGTTTATGGTTTGTGCAACGCTGTGATTTAGCGCTTAAAAAACTTTTGCGAATATCTTCGAAACCGTTCGAGACGAAACCAGCGTAGGAAACATGGAACCTAAGCTGATTAACTAAATGTGAGGGCCCAAATGTCAAAATTTTGATAGGAAGTGGCAAAAAAATCCAATCAAACATTTTCTTGGGTCATATTTAATGCTGTCATATATATAAGTATCTATAACTTCAAAACGAAATGAGATATTTTCACTAAAATTAACACACATATGTATGGACACTCTCTGAGGACACCCAAAAAAAAGTGGTGGAGATCGGGCAATAGGTGGCGCTATAACTGTCAAAAAATCTTTAAAAACCATATTTTTTATTTCTCTTCATTTCGTATTTCTTTTCTCTCAAATTTTCTTCTCCTTAAAGACACCAGTTTGACAACCCCTGGCAAAATAAATAAATAAGGCCAAAGTCAGAAAATGTCGGAAAATGGAAGATCAATCAATGATGATCAAATGGCCCTAGTTCATTTTCTGACAATTTTTCTGGTTACTAAGACAATTCAGTTTCATTCAATTCAAGAAATAAAAGCAATCCTGCCTTCTGAATATAAGAGGGTACAGTGAAAGAGAAGAGAAGAACAGTAGATCAGCAACAAAGGATATTAAACAGCTTTCATTATCTCTCTAAGCTGCAGCAAAACTCTGCAGTTGTATAGGCCTATTTGTGGATGAATACAGCAAATACACAATATTAAACTGCCTTGCATTAGGTCGACTATTTTCTTTGGTTGTACACTGCTTCATTTCTTGCAGCTCAGCATATCACTACACATACTGCGGATCCAGCCAGTACCGTTACAAAAGAATCATTGAGCAAATCTACTGGATGTCAGCATGATCCCTGAGTTACATTTGACATTCTTGAAATGTCAGACAACCAGACTAATGAGTCTTAGACAAAGGCTTTTCCAACATAGAGATCGAGTTTGACAAGCAGCCCACTGTGGCTCCAAATGTCAGTTTGTAGGTGGGGTTGAAAGTCGGGTGCACACAGTGTGAATTTTGTCACGTTTTTGCTGTTTGAGTTAAATTTCGTGGGAGATTTCTGCCGTGAGCTGGTCATATGATGGCTTTTAATGAAGAAGCACAAACTAGAACTGAGGTTGTATTTATCTAGGTACAGTATTAGCATGATATTAGCATGTTTCTTTTGTGATTCAACCATGATGTTCAGTTGAGTTTATAATAATAAATAATAATAGTCTGTTCCCAGTGTTATTATTGTTAAATAAAATTAAAACTAAAAAATAGTTTTCATTAATTGAAATAAAGCTGAAATAAAATAAAATAGCTCACAGTTAGAAGGTATGAATGTAATGATGCCAGCACAGGCTGTACAGACACAGAAACAAAACTTCAGTTATTCATCTCCCTTTCTCTATTTGTGTATGCTGTTTTCATTTTATAAATGCCAAAAGACCCTATATATGATGACACCATTCCTAAAAAGGCAGTAAAAATATTTTGTGAGAAATATTGTGCAATACTAAAAAGATAACATGTTGTATCTGAAACAAAATAATTGGCTTTTGTTTGTCTTTGTACTACAGCCAGAGCAAAAAAGAAAAGGAAAAAAAATATCTGGAATAAAATATTTATATATTTGTTACCACAGTTAATATATAATAAGTTAATACATATCGTTTTTCTTCCCAGTGTGAGAGTGTTATATTTTCAATTCAAATTTACTGCACATTTCACAACAAATACTATTCCAAAGGAGCATAACAGAGAATTGTGCCCCAGTGAACAAGCAACAATGGCAAGGCAGAAGATGCAGGCTTATATAAACAAACAATTCTGGAAAGTATGTAGCCTTGGTTTATATTTTGAAATGCATTTTGTATTTTTTTTTCTCTCAAATTTTCTTCTCCTTACAGACACCAGTTTGACAACCCCTAGCATAATAATTAAATACATAAATTAGGCCAAAGTCAGTCAAATAGCTTTTATTGCTCTGTTTTTCTCTTCATTACTTATGGTGTGATCGCACTCAGTGCTGTCTCTCACCTTAAACTGTTGCTCTGCATCTACATCGTTGCTGTAAAGTTAAAATGTGTTATGATTCATTCAATGCTTTTGGTGGCATGACAGTGGTGTTAAGGCATGAGAATGACTCAGAACATTTAACCTCTCTATTTGCTATCTGAATAGTGTCTGTGCTCTTTCCTTTCATCAGCAAACTCGATGCCTTCATATATGACGCAGCTGTGCTGAACTACATGGCCGGCAGGGATGAGGGCTGTAAACTAGTGACCATTGGCAGTGGCTACATCTTTGCTACCACTGGCTACGGCATCGCCCTGCAGAAAGGGTCGCTTTGGAAACGCCCGGTGGATCTGGCCATTCTCGCTATTATTGGAGATGGTAAGTGCCCGCATGCCTGGCACCAGTCCAGAATAGTGCTTGTTAGAATAGACAGCTTGAGAGCCGTATAAACCCACTGTTGTACAAGCACTATTGACCTTTCTGTGGAGTCCCCAACATAAAACTCTAAGGATGTAAAAGTCTTATTAAAGGATTAGTTCACTTCAGAATTAAAATTTCCTGATAATTTACTCACTCCCATGTCATCCAAGATGTTCATGTCTTTCTTTCTTCAGTCGAAAAGAAATTAAGGTTTTTAAGGAAAACATTCCAGGATTTTTCGTCATATAGTGGACTTCAGTGGGTATCAACGGGTTGAAGGTCCAAATTACAGTTTCAGTGCAGCTTCAAAGGCTCTACACAATCCCAGACGAGGAATAAGGGTCTTGTCTAGCGAAATGACCGTTCATTTTCTAAAAAAAATAAAAATGTATATACTTTTTGACCACAAATGCTCGTCTTGCACTGCTCTGCAATCCACCACGCATTACATAATACCGTTGGAAAGGTCACGCGTGACATAGGTGTAAGCACCGTGGTAGAGTGAAAAACTACATCTCATTTTCTCCTCCAACTTCTAAATTGTCCAGCATTGTTGTTTTACCTTTTTTTTTTTTTGTAAAGGTGTTTGGCTTAGTCTTTGCACGTTCACTTTGTAGACACTGGATCTGTACTTTCACCTACGTCACATGTCACCTTTCTAACGTGATTACATCATGCGTGGCGGATCGCAGAACAGTGCAAGACGAGCATTTGTGGTTAAAATGTATATCATTTTTTATATATATATAAAATGACAGATTGTTTCGCTAGATAAGACCCTTATTCCTCGTCTGGGATCGTGTAGAGCCTTTTGAAGCTGCACTGAAACTGCAATTTTGACCTTCAACCCAGTGAACCCTACTGAAGTCCACTATATGACGAAAAATTCTGGAATGTTTTCCTCAAAAACCTTAATTTCTTTCCGACTGAAGAAAGACATGAACATCTTGGGTGACATGGGGGTGAGTAAATTATCAGGAAATTTTAATTTAAAAGTGAACTAATCCTTTAAATTGATGATTATGATTTAATGGATATTTTAAAAACAATTATTTTTAATTATTACAATTGTTATAATTTAAACTTATTTATTAAACAATTACACTTAATTCTGTTAATTCTAAATTAATTTGTGGATTCAGTGTGTAACTATATTTATGATTGATTACAAGGTTCGGTGTTAGGTGCAAAAACTATGTGATTAGTTTTATCACAGTCATAGGCCAAAAAAAAAAAAAAAAGAGGTGAAAAAAAAAACAGGACATCCATACATTTTCATATATTTTTTACCACCCAGAAAACATCGGCACATTTTGTGTCAACTACTCATATTCATGTGCATGGTTTTATAACGTCTTGGAATAATATAACATCTGTGGCGCTGTCTCTACCTGTATGTTGAAACTATATATGTTCCTCATTTGTAAGTCACTTTGGATAAAAGTGTCTGCTAAATGAATAAATGTAAATGTAAATGTCTGCCCTGAAGAGTTTTTATTCAGTGTAGTAAAGCCAGAATTAGGCTAGTTGTTTTCATGCCTCAATGTTCATCTATTACATTATTTAGCCTTCTTTTAGTTTAGATTTCTTCCTTCATAGACATCTGCAGTATTTCCCTCTCTCCATACTACTGTATATGCTATGTTTCACAGTAGCCCTATATGAGGAACATGAAAAATGACAAAATTATCCTACAGGCAGCTGTACCTTGTAGAGAAAGAGAAAAAAGTCTCAGATGGTGCCAACATATGGCTGAAGCTTGAGTGTATAATTTTATTGATCCTCACTTTGACATGTTAGCGCATGGGGAGTTCTGGAACAGGAGGATATGTCTGTGGACGGCAGCAGTGTGGCCCACTGAGGTGTACATGAAATGGGAGACAGCTGATTGATGACGTGAGCCTGGGCATGTGCATCTCTCCACAGGTGAGATGGAGGAGTTGGAGGCTCAGTGGCTGACTGGGATCTGCCACAATGAGAAGAACGAGGTAATGAGCAGCCAGCTGGATGTGGACAACATGGCTGGAGTGTTCTACATGCTGGCGACCGCAATGGGTCTCAGCCTCATTACCTTTATCTGGGAGCACCTGTTCTACTGGAGACTCAGATACTGCTTCACTGGCGTCTGCTCTGGCACACCCGGCCTGCTCTTCTCCATCAGCAGGGTAAGGCTTTTATTCAATATCTTTGAAGTAAAAAAATTATATATTTAATGAAATATAATAATAATAATAATTACTGCATTATTTATTTAATTATAAATATTACTATGGCACTAATTACTGCAGTAGACCCCCTAGGGGTTGCGAACCCACTGTTAAAAACCCTGCTTTTGGTGTTCAAGGACAGCCAATATCACTCAACGTAACTTGTGACAGTGTCAGCAGTAATCCAGTTAGTATTTGAGCTCAGTCTTCACATTGACATGGCCAGTGTTTGAGAGAAAAAGTTATAAATTGTTTTTAAAAAATTGTCATAAATTTGATTTTTGACCACTCGTTCCATGGCCAGGGAGCTTAAAATGACAGTGCAGCAGTCTGTTTTGACAGCATGATTTCTAGCACTGCCAAAAGCTCAGTATGTCTTTGTTTAGTTTAGATCCCTGATGGGTTTGGGTACATGCTGTCAGTATGAGAATATGGTGCCTCTGATTAACATCTTTAAGGTAATGAAATGCTGGTGTTGGGGAACCCAAGCATAACTGATAGAATGTTTACTGGCGAAAAGAGATTCATGGAGCTGGTGAGAGGACATGATCATTTTTTAAAGGAAATATGGCTTTCAAAATAAACCCCCTAGCAATTCGTTTTTGAATTTGAAGGCATCTTTGTCACCATCTGTATCTGTGCCCTAAATAAATAGTGCTCTTTGATGGGTAGAAGTCTCTGCAGTAGAATCAGATATTGGGGTCTTATAATACAGTAAAAGAAGAACTGAAAGTCACATTATTCACAGACACCAAGGTCAGTGCATGAATATTGAGCTTTATTTACTCTTTTTTTCCATAGGGTATATGGAGTTGCATTCATGGTGTCCATATCGACATGAAGAAAAAGTCATCTGACCTGGACTTCAGTCCACAGTCCAACATGCTTAAGCTTATCAAGTCCGCCAAGCAGATGACTAATATGACCAATCTCAGTGGCTCCAGGATCAACTCTCCTAAACGTGGCGGTGAGTTCATGCATTCGGCAAGCCCCATGATCATGGATATGATGGCGGAGAAAGGGAACTTCATCTACACTGACAACCGCAGCTTTGCCCAAAAGGATATCTACGGGGACTCCAGCGACTTGCAGGCATATCTGTCCAACCGCCATAAGGACCATCTGAACAACTACATCTTCCAGGGTCAGCATCCCCTCACCCTCAATGAATCAAACCCTAATACTGTAGAGGTGGCGGTAAGCGCAGACACAGCCCAGACCAATGCGAAACCCCGAGCTCTGTGGAAGAAATCTGTGGATACTTTGCGTCAAACTCAGGTGCCTGAGACCCTAGACCCCCGTTTGTCCATGAAGAGTCAGAGGTACCTGCCAGAGGATGCTGCACACTCGGATATCTCTGACTGCTCAAGCAGGGCCACCTCCTACAAGGATCCAGATAATAACAAGCACCTGAAGCCCAAGGACAACTTAAAAAAAAGATCGATGACGTCAAAATACCCTAGGGATTGCAGCGAAGTAGAGCTGTCCTACTTAAAAAATAAGCAGGGCGGAGCGGGAAGGGAGAAAATCTACACCATAGACTCTGACCGGGAGCTGAGTTTGCACTCAGAGCCACAACACTACAGGGAAGGCAGAGGCCTTACAACCGACGATTTGGATTTTGGTGAAATTTACTCAGACCACAATGACAATTATAGGAAATGCGACCAGCCCATCATCCATCTCAACAGCAGCCCCCTGCATCAAAGTGAATCTGACCTCCTGCCTGACAACGTCTATAACAAACACTACAGCTTGAAGGAGAAGAACCTCAGTCCGCACGAAAGCAACGACCGGTTTAAACAGACTCACTGCCGGAGCTGTCTTTCCAAGGTGCCCAACTACAGCACGGGGCCGTACGCTGCTGTACGCTCGCCATATAACCGGTGCGAGGCGTGCATCCACATGGGCAACCTGTACGACATCAGCGAGGACCAGATGCTGCAGGAGGCCATGATGAGCCCTAGCATGCACCACGATGACATGTTCAGTCACTACTGGCCTCAGACGGACGGGCCACACGTACAGAGGAGGAACAGACTGAGGCTCAGCCGTCAGCACTCCTTTGACAATATCATGCTCGAGAAGCCCAAAGAGATTGACCTGAACCGGCCGGCGCGGAGCGTCAGCCTAAAGGAGAAGGACCGCTTCCTGGAGGACAGCCCTTATGCAAACATGTTTAACATCAAGGCTGACAAACTGTTCGGCAGCAGGTCCATGCTCTTTAACCGAAACCTGGAGGAAAGCAAGCGTAGTAAGTCACTTTACCCCGATCACCCCTCGGACAACCCCTTCATGCAGTCTATACGGGACGACACTCGCCTGGTCCACGGCAGGAGCTCCTCAGATATTTACAAACAGTTGGCTCCCATCAAAACCAGGAACGAGAACAATCTGAGGTCCTCCGTGAAGTCCACCACTTCATACTGTTCCAGGGATGGTCGAATACCCAATGACATGTACATTTCAGAGCATGTAATGCCTTATGTAGCCAACAAGACTAGTGCATACTCAGCTCCCCGGGTTCTCAACTCTTCTCAGTTTAGCAATAGACGAGTGTATAAGAAAATACCTAGTCTCGAGTCAGATGTTTAATGCTTTTTTGTGTAGTTGAACTATTTACTCACTTAGAATGCCACAGTCACCTACATCTATAAAGTACCCGAGATATCGCTCTTCTTATACGGGCGCTTTCCAAAGGTTTTCAGCATTTTAAGATGCCTTCTGGGCGTAAGCCAATAAAAAGTGGTCCAGCATGGAAGTTGTTCATTATCCCCCACACTTGGCCTAGTGCTAGTGTGTACTCAAAACGCTGAGTGCTAGGACAGACGTACTGCTTCGAAGTCGTGGTGGACCGAAGCAGATCCTAGGGTGGGGTTTCAGGTATTTGGCCCCACATTGCATGTGACAAGAGCGTACCAGTATCAGACAGACTGTGGCTGGAAAAGTTCCTGAACTTAAGGCAAGCAAGGGTATTTCATTCATGGCACTCAGCAATTGCATTTTTGCTTTTATTACTATAGACTTGGGATTTTTGGCATTCTAATCCCTATTTAGAATTTAGACTCTTCTCTATCTTATTTGGTAGCACAATAATCATTAGTTAACCGCCCACGTCTGCTTTATAAACAGAACTTCTATATTAATGTCAGGAATAGATTTATTTTGCATGTGTGTTTCTTTTCTCGTCTTATTTCTTTTGAAGATATACTTACATTAAGGTGATTTCGTTCGATAGCTGAGGTTGTCATCTGTGCAATGAAAACTTGACCTGTATCTAGGTTGTTCGACTGGGAATATTGTGTTGATCCTCCATTTCAAGATTGTGGGGAAGTTTTTGCAATGGAAGTTTGTCGCGCATTTATTTCGTTCAATACTTCCATCCTGTCACTGTACACTGTGAAACCGAATCAGAGCATCACCTCTCAAAGACTGTTGTTTACTGTAGTTCGGCGGAGCCTCGCTTCGCCGTCTCAATCCACTCATTTAATGTAACAAGGGGCGTGTGTGAAGCTTGAAGTCTGAACTAGAGCATTGGTTTTCTGTCGCAGTCCGTAACACGGTCAACATTCGCATTGAGGACTACCACGCAAGACCTTTGTTCTGCAGACCTATTACTAAACTTTATACTGTATGAACACACTCAATGAACTCCATGCAATGTGAATCAGAACACATAGCCAAATTGTGTATTAGATCAAATACCTCAGGATGGTTCTGTGTCGTTTTGTGTAACATTTTCACCGAAAGGCACATTCACGCATGTTTCCCTCCACTCTGCTATGGTTGTTCAAGGACTTCCATTGCAGTCGCGTTTATGTGAACAATAGAGAGGGGATCTTTCAGCCATCTTTGAAACGAGCTTTATGTTTACGATTTCAGCGGTTGTTGGAAAACAGGATGTGTGTCGACATAACCGTGTTATATGACTGCTGTAGCAGCTTCCACTCTCATATCAGACTTGCTTTCTTTGAACTTCCCCAATAATGTGACATAATTCACTGTACATTAATCTCGAATATGTCATCACTATCATAATCATGAACATATTCATCATATGAAGTGCTGCTTTAAGGAGCTAATGTGCGTATGCACATGTAAAATATCAAGGTCTTGTAATCATATATGCCATACATAGTTTTTACTCTTTGCAACTTGTTTTTCAGTTATTTTTTCACCCTTGTAATAACCCCAGTCTTTAAGGAAAATGTATTTTGATTACATGAATTATAATAATGGCATGCAACTCAATTGTAACTCTTTCTATGTTTTTGTTATGATGTTATGATCACAAATTCTTTGTAACAGGGTGCAAATATAGCATATATATGGAAAGAAAAAGATCATTCATATTGCAGAGCTGCTGTTTTGGGGAAATAAGCAAGGTATTAGCCTCTATGATTATTCACAGGGCCACATCTGCATCGATTTCATATCTTTTGTGAGGCAAGGTGAATATACTTGCTCTTCCTCGATTAGCAGGTGAAAACATCACCAGCTATGCTTTCTGTCCCTTGCCTGTCACCTATAGCCAGATTTAACCTGTAAAGAGAGAGAGAGAGAGAGAGAGAAAAAAAGTCTGCTTTTTTTCGGGTCTGCTATCCCTCCAAAGATATGACGTCTTCTTGATTTTCTCTATTATCTATGGTTTGCTGTAAGAATAGAGCTTTTTTTAATTCCTCAAAGACTTAGCAACTATTTTGAATATAAGACACTTGTAAATTGCTTGTAAATTCATACTCAAATAATTCATGAAAGTTACAATGATACAGAGTAAACAATATTTTTTGTGTGGGTTTCACAGGTCTGTACAGTAGCACTCGTTTTCTGTAGCATATGTACAAAAAAAAAAATGACATCACTCACAAGGTCTGCATTGAAACGTCACCTTTCGAGATTTCAAAGTCTCCATGCAGTTTGTTATCAGGGATTGTAGCCCTGCAGTTTTTGTAAGCTTGAACATTTCGGGGCTGGGGTGAGGGAATACGGGTTGGGGCTACAGGCATTGAGGCAGATTTTTTTCTAAATACTGTCAATCCACTTGAAGGTGAGCTTGGATCAAGCAGATCAATGTAAGGAGAACTGGCCTCTTTGGTTCATAGACATTCGTACGAATCCATCCTGCTCATGAACCAAAGCTCTGCGGCCACTCTGGCGTGTCGTTTAGGCCGCCAAACTTCTGGGATTTTTACACAAAAACATCTTGAAAACCAAAATGTACTTTTTACTTCATCATTCTGTTTTTGTCGAAGGTTATCGGAGGCGTTCAGATGTGTCGAGTGGAACGGCGCAGGTCAGGTATTGATTGCAAATGGAAAGAGATGAACTGTGTGGGATTATTTTATGTAGCAGTTTTCGGCTAGGCAAAAGCCATCTGTAGTTTATCGAAAAATCTATTATATTATATTTTTGGTTTATTTACCTTTCATAGAATAGTACACAAATGTGAATTTAAAGTAGCTCAGATGCTGATTATTTCCATAAGACGAGCTAGACTAGGCAAAGTAGTTGAGGAAGTCAACAATGGAGGATTTTGAAGTGTAAAAAAAAATTAGTACTTTCTCAATTACACCTTAAACACCATTTAAGGGTTAATCTGTTTCGTCCTTCATGTTTGTTACACTCCACTTCTTTCAGAAGAGATGTGTGTTTGTGTACGTTTATCTGTGGATCATGAAGAGAGGGAAGTTTTAGGATCAGCGGCTAATGGAAATATGCTGAATATTTACACTTTAAAAGTCTTTACAGATAACAGAGACGCCTCCATCACCACAAGTTTGTCTCTTATAAAAACCCATTAGACTAAAAGATACATACAGAACCAATTTTCTTTCCCTTTAAGGCGAATTTTATGACCGCGTAGGGCAGAATATCAAAAAGCGAAGCAGGAAAGTGAGACAGTTACTTAACACGAATATATAGATTTCTGCATTCACATGGAAGACCATTCGAAATCTATTCTTTCCCAAATTGATATTTTGCCAAGTGCAGTGTAGTAAGAACAATAGGCCCTTTTGGCTGCCAGGCAAGCTGGTGTACTGTCACTGCATCATTGGCTGTTCCCATTGAGGTAGTTTCAAGGAGAAATCACCTCAGCTCAAATTACATCTGCCAGAGCCACACAAGGCACGGTGAGAAGGGGCAGGTGGCTAAAGACAGGAGCGAGAGTCCTCATGCATGACTGTGTCGACTGCAGCTCGCTCCCTTTCGTTCTCAGGCTGCTTTATAACCCTCAGGAAGACGTTTGCAGGGGCAAAAATGGCAGCTTGGAAACAACTTGGAAATTCTCACTGTCAGTCATGCGGCTTTTTCAGCAATGGCATTTTTATCATCGCGTTACTGACATGAGGATTATCTTCGCTCACCTTGAGTTTTAAAAACAAACACAGCTCTTGATTTCTGTAATGCATTTCCTGTGATGGATATTTTAAATGTTTCATTATTTTAATAGGGAATCAAAATGAAAGACAGACAGTACTGGCCCTAAAGGTGGCAAAAAAGTATTATTTATTTATTTTTTTTAATTCTTTATTTGGTTGTTTGAGTTTGAGCACAGAGCTGCTGGAATACTTGCACTTATTAAAGGAAAAAGGAATGCTGCCTTCCCTGTAAAAATGACGATTTTGATCGTAGCGGACTCGCAGTAGAAAGAAACATTTGTTTGAAACGAATCACTTATGTTTCCTGTTTAATAATCACTCTTGTGAGCTTTGCATTCATATTTTATGTGGTTAAAAGTAGAAATTATTTTAGAACAGTGTTTTATACTGGGACGGGTGGGGATTGTCATGTGACTATAACCTATTTATCACTGAAACCATGTGACCTGCTGCCTAAATGTTCTTTTATAATGAAGCATTATCACTTGTGTGCGTACTGAAATGTCTTAAGAACTTTTTAAAGTAAGTTGGAAGTATTCGCTTACATAAAGCTGACACAAACTTGCATAAATGAAATCATTTCTGCTATTGGCAAATTGCATGAGAAAGTACTAATTCATTGGAGCGGTTTGAACATATCTCCTGTTCTCTCTAAAGTACATTTCTTTTAAAGTATTGTGTTCAGAATTGTTTTTCATTCTCTTCTTTTTTATGTGTATGTAGATCATATTAAAGGAACAGGTCTGATATGTGACTTGTGAAATGTCAATACAATGTGGTTGCAGGACGTGTGCTGGGTTACAAGATGTAAAAACCTGTATATAAGTCAAAGTTTCATTTTTCTAATAAAGGCTCTTTCTGCCACTTTATATGATCACTGTATCTGTTGCGGTATGTTTCCGAAGCCCACGCTTATGGTGAATGTTGCCGACGACACCTAGAAAGTTCATGAAGCGGGGGGGCTGGGAACTGACTGACAGCTCTGGTAATTTCAACAGTCATGATTAGTACATGCTGTAATGGCGACAAATGTGGCACTCAGGCCTCAAGTCCTCGGTCTGAACATGTGTGAAACAAGGGCCGTGACCCAGCAATATTACACGAGTCAAGAAAGCAACTTTGCTATCAGCAGAATTTAAGCATTTTGTGTGCACAGTGAAGATGCTCTTACAGATGGCACTGGGAAATGAAAGCGGGATTTATCTGTTTTGTCATTTTTCTTTAGTTGGCATCATCTATTCAAAATATTAACTGATTCAAATATTTCGAAAGCTTTCAGTGCAGTCATTAATTATTACAGTAATTATTAATTATTACAGTATAGTTATCAGTATCAAAATTACATATACATATATATATATATATATATATATATTGTACTGTGCAAAAGTCTTATGCCACCATTAGACGTTCTTTTAGCAACCCTGACAGCAACATAGTGATCCGCGTAATCCACATGTACCAGATGTGGGCCGGATCTGGGCCACACTATGTTGCTGTCTGGGAATGATATAATGACCATATATAATTATTTCTCTGTCTCTTTATTAGAATATAACCAGAAAATACAATAAATTTGTAAGCAGCATTAAAAAACAGAAAAAAAAAAGGAAAAAAAAAAAACAAAACAGCTTTTATAGGCTAAAGTGGCAAGTATTTAGTGACCTCCCCTTACACTTGAGCAATAGCAGGAAGCGGCTCTTAAATGGAAGACCAAGAAAACTTTCAAAATCTGATGAGAAGTTTTCAGTTTCATTTTTGAGAAAATGGAAGAAGTCCAGGAGGTCACAGTAAATACTGATTTTTGCTTAACCCTCTATGGGACTAATTGTGAAATCACAGTTTAAAAAAATTAATGACTTTATATTTTACATACAGAATATTTAAGGCGAAAATCATTTTCCAAAATTTGTTTTCTACATCTGACCTTTGGCCTTTTCTTTTTTTTTTTTTTTTTTTTTTCTCGTCATTTATAACTAACTGTTAGGGTAAATTATTTTTGGCAAATCTGGCAAAACCACACAAATTCAAATGCATTTTCACTATCTGAAAAGTAGTGAAAAGGTCGTAGTGTTTCAAAAACATTAAAAAGCATTTTTAACATTACATTTTATCTTGTTCTACTATATTTCATTTGGAACTCGCATGTCAAAAACTTAACATAAATTCAGATGCAACTCCGCTGCCTGGAAAATAGTGAAACCATATCTTAGTGTTTCAAAAAACGTTAAAATGATCTTTAACATTGTTTCTTTCTTTGAAGTCCAAATCAATGACTGCAGCACGAGTGAAAATCAACAAGACTCTTCTTTTTCAGTGTACCTCACACTTTCCACACGTAACTCGATTCTGACCTGTTTAGTCATCATTTTTGGAGCATTTGCTTGTCAGTGTAGTGAGGCCAATAGGCATCTTTCCTCTGGTTGTAGTATGGATCACATCTTCCAAACTGGCATATGATAATGTACCAAAATGCCTGACTTCCACAACAATCTATGAATATATTCTTCATCTCAGCCATTACCCTCACTGCTTCCTCGATCTTTAACTTCTTCATTTCTTACTACAACTTTATTTTCTGATTCACTGCTGTCACTACCATCAATACTTTCTGGAAAAGGTACAGCTTTTCCTCTCTGTCTTCTATTAAACTTACTAACATCAACTTAAAACACAGGCAAAAAGGCTATTATAGTGCCTGCCAGTAATGAACAATACTGCAGCTATACAGAAAAAAAATATCCCTAAAAGGACTTTGTCATTTATGCATAACACAGATTTTTTTGTACTTGAGTTATTGAATTAATAAAAATGTGCATTAAAAATAATGAAAAACTTCAGAAAACACATTTAAATGTAAAAATTTAATTTATATGTATTTCCTAGTCTAAATTAACTCACAATGGAGCCTTGACAGCATGTGACCTAACATGTGCTCATGTCTCCTTCACTTCCTTGTTGCCAAAAATGTCAAGCACAAGGCACATAGATTTTAATTTTATTGGCTGAAGGGGATGTCATGTCATAATACTAAAATATATATATATTTTTGGTTGAGTATTATTATTGTATTTTAAATGCTATTTTCTCTAAACGACGATACACCATAGAGGGTTAAAGAAACAATTTTGTTCAGAATTTTTTTTTTTTTTTTTTTTTGTGTACATATTTACTGTATTTTCTGTTTGTATCATAATAAAGAGACTGAAAAATAAATATGGATGGTCATTAAAACTTTGCTAAAACAACAAAGCTGGTGGTGGCCTAAGACTTTTGCACAGTACTGTATATATAATAATTTATTTATTTTTATATTATTATTATTAACGAGTTATGTATTTTATTATATATTTTTCAGAACCATGTCCACCAAACCAAAAAAAGTTATTCTTAAATCTCATTGACAAGTATTATTACTTTGTAATGATCATGATGTCCAATCACTGACCAAAAAAAAAAAAAAAAAGTGAATCATAATTCACTCATTATTACAGTAAAAGATCCTGAACCGTTTAAAGAACACAAAGTAAAGAGAGAAAATAGCTTCACTAAATATGTCAGGAATAATTTCAGGCAATTTTCCATCAATTTCCACCTTGCAGCAAAGGTTGTACTGTTCTAGAACTTGCACCTAACCTACGCAGCTCTGCCTTTGTTCTGAGATAATGTGATATTGATCATATCTGCTATGACTGGGACAAATACTCATTCAATATCTAAATAGGCTTTATGCTTTAGAGAGAAGAAGGCACCATCACTTATGTCTTTGCTATTTAATGGATCTTTAGGCTTCTGGTGTTCATGGTTGAATACACTGGAACAAAGCACAATAAATATACTGTCTAAGACTAACAATGACTCACTTTCACTGGGAAAAAGAATACAATTGAAGATGTAATCTTTTTTGGGGGGGGGGGTTCAGAGTAAGTAAATTGGTTTAGATGGAATTACTTGCAGCATTTCAGCACTAAAGAATTTATAATCATTTGCACATGGTGCTAACATTTGAACAAACACCTGTCTAAAATTACTCAGCCATGCAATAGTTTCTTATTT
Organism: Hypophthalmichthys nobilis; assembly: GCA_037950665.1. Lineage (NCBI taxonomy): Eukaryota > Metazoa > Chordata > Actinopteri > Cypriniformes > Xenocyprididae > Hypophthalmichthys > Hypophthalmichthys nobilis. The sequence continues at coordinate 27,391,222 of CM075475.1, read as the reverse complement.
TAATCTTATGACTAATCTCATTTTTTATTTATTTTATTTTTTTTTTCCCAGAAGAAAGAGAAATGAAAAAGAAATACAAAGAAAAACCCTGCAGGCGCTGAAAGGAAATACGCAATGACAGCAAATCTATGGGCCGGCATCTGTTTGCTATGAGTTACTCGCATGCAGAATGACTTCAGCTGCAGATGCGCCTTTGTTGCTCACTGAAGGGAAATGAATAAGTTTGCTCAGCTTTGCTCATTTTCAAACACTGGCTAATATAGACTCCTGATATTTCTCTTGTATCTTCTGAAGAGCTGCAATTAATCATCACAAGCATGATGTGGACTGGCAGGACTGAACTTGTAATTAATTACTTTACAAACTAGCCAACAAAACCCACTTCCAGAGCGTTTACTCTTTGTAGTTGACACAGGCTGACAAAATATAGCATTCTAAGCTAAACACTGTCCTTCTCCCTCCTTTTCTTCTGTTGTGATTCTTCTCTGTTCAGCAGAACAAATGAAACTCAATGTGCATGAATCCAAATGACAAATCAGAGATTTTCATGACGAAATGAATGCCTTCTAACTGCTTCAGCTGACCTTACGCTAATGGTGCATTCATGTCACGTCAGAAAGCTCGAAAACGAGTTGAATGCAAATGAAAGCCATTACAGTTATGAGTGGGAAAATATATATATGTGTATGTGTGTGTGTGTGTGTGTGTGTGTACACTACCAGTCAAAAGTTTGGACACACCTTCTCATTTAATGTATTTCTTTATTTTCATGACTACAGGTGCTGGTCATATAATTACAATATCATCAAAAAGTTGATTTATTTCACTAATTCCATTCAAAAAGTGAAACTTGTATATTATATTCATTCATTACACACAGACTGATATATTTCAAATGTTTATTTCTTTTAATTTTGATGATTATAACTGACAACTAAGGAAAATCCCAAATTCAGTATCTCAGAAAATTAGAATATTGTGAAAAGGTTCAATATTGAAGACACCTGGTGCCACACTCTAATCAGCTAATTAACTCAAAACACCTGCAAAGGCCTTTAAATGGTCTCTCAGTCTAGTTCTGTAGGCTACACAATCATGGGGAAGATTGCTGACTTGACAGTTGTCCAAAAGACGACCATTGACACCTTGTACAAGGAGGGCAAGACACAAAAGGTCATTGCAAAAGAGGCTGGCTGTTCACAGAGCTCTGTGTCCAAGCACATTAATAGAGAGGCGAAGGGAAGGAAAAGATGTGGTAGAAAAAAGTGTACAAGCAATAGGGATAACCGCACCCTGGAGAGGATTGTGAAACAAAACCCATTCAAAAATATGGGGAAGATTCACAAAGAGTGGACTGCAGCTGGAAGTCAGTGCTTCAAGAACCACTACGCACAGACGTATGCAAGACATGGGTTTCAGCTGTCGCATTCCTTGTGTCAAGCCACTCTTGAACAACAGACAGCGTCAGAAGCGTCTCGCCTGGGCTAAAGACAAAAAGGACTGGACTGCTGCTGAGTGGTCCAAAGTTATGTTCTCTGATGAAAGTAAATTTTGCATTTCCTTTGGAAATCAGGGTCCCAGAGTCTGGAGGAAGAGAGGAGAGGCACACAATCTACGTTGCTTGAGGTCCAGTGTAAAGTTTCCACAGTCAGTGATGGTTTGGGGTGCCATGTCATTTGCTGGTGTTGGTCCACTGTGTTTTCTGAGGTCCAAGGTCAACGCAGCCGTATACCAGGAAGTTTTAGAGCACTTCATGCTTCCTGCTGCTGACCACCTTTATGGAGATGCAGATTTCATTTTCCAACAGGACTTGGCACCTGCACACAGTGCCAAAGCTACCAGTACCTGGTTTAAGGACCATGGTATCCCTGTTCTTAATTGGCCAGCAAACTCGCCTGACTTTAACCCCATAGAAAATCTATGGGGTATTGTGAAGAGGAAGATGCGATATGCCAGACCCAACAATGCAGAAGAGCTGAAGGCCACTATCAGAGCAACTTGGGCTCTTATAACACCTGAGCAGTGCCACAGACTGATCGACTCCATGCCACTCCGCATTGCTGCAGTAATTCAGGCAAAAGGAGCCCCAACTAAGTATTGAGTGCTGTACATGCTCATACTTTTCATATTCATACTTTTCAGTTGGCCAAGATTTCTAAAAATCCTTTCTTTGTATTGGTCTTAAGTAATATTCTAATTTTCTGAGATACTGAATTTGGGATTTTCCTTTGTTGTCAGTTATAATCATCAAAATTAAAAGAAATAAACATTTGAAATATATCAGTCTGTGTGTAATGAATGAATATAATATACAAGTTTCACTTTTTGAATGGAATTAGTGAAATAAATCAACTTTTTGATGATATTGTAATTATATGACCAGCACCTGTATTTACATTGTAGATTCTCACTGAAGACATCAAAACTATGAATGAACACATATGTTGAGCACTTGTTGGCCCTTTTGCCTTCACTCTGCGGTCCATCTCATCCCAAACCATCTCGATTGGGTTTAGGTCAGGTGACTGTGGAGGCCAGGTCATCTGGCGCAGCACTCCATCACTCTCCTTGGTCAAATAGCCCTTACACAGCCTGGAGGTGTGTTTGGGGTCATTGTCCTGTTGAAAAATAAATGATGGTCCAACTAAATGCAAACCGGATGGGATGGCATGTCGCTGCAGGATGCTGTGGTAGCCATGCTGGTTCAGTGTGCCTTCAATTTTGAATGAATCTCCAACAGTGTCAACAGCAAAGCACCCCCACACCATCACACCTCCTCCTCCATGCTTCACGGTGGGAACCATGCATGTAGAGACCATCCGTTCACCTTTTCTGCGTCGCACAAAGACACGGCGGGTGGAACCAAAGATCTCAAATTTGGACTCATCAGGCCAAAGCACAGATTTCCACTGGTCTAATGTCCATTCCTTGTGTTTCTTGGCCCAAACAAATCTCTTCTGCTTGTTGCTTTTCCTTAGTAGTGTTTTTTTTGCAGCTATTTGACCATAAAAGCCTGATTCGCGCAGTCTCCTCTGAACAGTTGATGTAGAGATCAGTTGATGTCTGCTACTACAACTCTGTGTGGCATTAATCTGGGCTCTAATCTGAGGTGCTGTTAACTCGGTGACTCGGATGAACTTATCCTCAGCAGCAGAGGTGACTCTTGGTCTTCCTTTCCTGGGGCGGTCCTCGTGTGAGCCAGTTTCGTCGTAGCGCTTGATGGTTTTTGCAACTGCACTTGGGGACACATTCAAAGTTTTTGCAATTTTCCGGACTGACTGACCTTCAGTTCTTAAAGTAATGATGGACTGTTGTTTCTCTTTACTTAGCTGATTGGTTCTTGCCATAATATGAATTCTAACAGTTGTCAAATAGGGCTGTCATCTGTGTACCAACCTGACTTCTGCACAACACAACTGATGGTCCCAACCCCATTAAGATGGGCAAGAAGTTCCACAAATGAACCCTGACAAGGCACACCTGTGAGGTTAAAATCATTTCAGGTGACTACCTCATGAAGCTCATTGAGAGAAGGCCAAGGGTTTGCAGCGCTGTCAACAAAGCAAAGGGTGGCTACTTTGAGGAATCTAAAATATGAAACATATCTAGAGTTATTTCACACTTTTTTGTTTACTACATAATTCCATATGTGTTCATTCATAGTTTTGATGTCTTCAGTGAGAATCTACAATGTAAATAGTCATGAAAACAAAGAAAAAACATTAAATAAGACGGTGTGTCCAAGCTTTTGACTGGTAGTGTATATATATTTTATTTATTTTTTTATTTTTTTGGTACATTGCTAATCTTGCTTCAACCAAAGTGATTCAAACACCTGACATTGTACTGTAATTTGAATTCTCTGTAATTTGTCTTGATAAGCTTTGGGGCCCTCATTTACTCCCATAGAAATTATTTGGAGCTGTCCTTGAACAGGGCAAAGGACTCTTTTTTTATTTCCAGGAAGTTATCATAGTTAGGTAAACTTCTCACTCTATTACAAAAAGGATTCTAGAACCTTAAAAGGTTCTGTCAGGTGATTCCTATAGAATCTCTTAGGGGCTCTCATCATGGGATAATTTTATGGATTTAGTTTTAATTAACTATTTTGTTTGAATTATTTTTAATTTTAATTAAAATTTATGAATTAAGCACCGCGTAAACATACTTTATCAGTAGGAAATAAATGGAATAACCTGTTAAACATGAAAATATTATGTAATCACTGAGTCTATATAGAACCCCAGTGAATCTTAGTGGTGAATGAAAACTATACAACAAACATAATTGTTGCGTTCTCCAGTTGTAAAACAACCCTCGGTTTTCACAGACAAGGCTTAAGCTAGTCCCAGACTAAAATGCTTGTCTGAGCTGATTTAACTGAAAGCAATTTGTACTGACATATCTTAAAATATGTCAATGCCATTAATTTGTCTCAAGATGCACACCACATCTGGCACATTTATAAACGCTACTTAAATGTCCTAATTGAACTAAGGTCTAATCCTGGCTTAATCTAAGCCCTTGTGAAACTGGGCCATAGTGTTATAAATGTACGAAGCCCCGCACATGACATGCAAGAAAAAAAATTAAACTGTGCATGATTTATAAATCGAGGGAACGAAATAGGAAATCGTGCGCACGTTTTAGTAAATCGAGGGAACGAATTAGTAAATCGTGCGAATGATTTAGCCTACTATTTTTTTCCTGCATGTCATGTCCGGGGCTCCATATAAATGTATGTTACATTTGTAAAAAAACATAAACAATCTAAGCCCAGATTAAATGTAAACATAAAACTTTTCTAGATTTACACTCAAAAAAATGATTGGATTTTCTTAACTTTTTTATGTCAACAGGTTCCACGTAACTGGTGTTACAATACAGATGGGTCAGAGGCAGAGATAACAGAAAGATGACTTTATTTTTCACACACAGCAGAGTATTGGGTGAAACAGGTAAGTGCAGATGAGTGAAGTTGAATGTGGACGTGAAGATGAGAATGAATACTGTCCTTATCGGTGATTTGCAGAAGTGACGATCCGTGGAGGAATGCTGGGATAGCTGACGAGGATGAACGTAGACACTCACACACACACTGGAACAACACTGGGAAACGAGGAGACTTGGAGACGATGGAGACAGGTTTGTAGCTTCAATAGGAGTCCAAGAGGTAAGCATATAGAGATCCTAATGCGAACGAGACCGGACAGTGACTGAGAGTGTGTGTGAGTGTTTTGTAGTGGCAGTGATGAGTGGCATGATGAGGTGCAGGTGCGGGTGATCAGTACTCCGGTGATTGAGTGCGCTGTGATTGGGTGATGTTGGGACCTGACGTGTCTGTGACAACTGGGTTATGTTGCATTTAATTAACATAGTTTATTTCAGTTAACTTAAGTTTATTACATAAGGTTAATTCAATGCCATTTAGTTGAGTCAGGTTAACACTCTTAATTTTGTCCAAAACTATTAAGTTTAATTATCCTAAAATGAATATCAAACAAAAATTAAAACAAGTAATCCAGTTTAATTGATTAGTTTATTTAGTGAACACATTCAAGAACAATTTTTGCAATTTTTACAAATTCTTTACTCTGTAAAGACTTTTATTATTACGTGTTAACCAGAAGATGCTTTTGTTACATTCATGGCATGCCCAAAGGAGTTGTTTTTTATTGTTAAAACAACTTTAATTGTTGTTAGCAGGTCCTCAACCCAAGCACATGCTCTACACTTCACCACAATGGTTACTTCAAACAAAAAAAAAACAAAAAAAAACAACAAAACACTATACCAGAAACTCTTTTAAATATAAACATAAAAGAATATTAAACATTAACAAGTCTCCCAATCTTTTCATCTTGAAGAAAAAAAAAACGCATAAAATAATTTTATTTCAGCATTTACTCTAATACTCTAATTTACTCTAATTTACCTAATATAATAGTGTTAAATGAAAATGAATTTTTAAATGTCAATGTCAAAGTCACTTTATTTATAAAACACTATTTAAAGCAACAGCGGTTGACCAATGTGCACTGAACAATCTGAACAGTATCGTAAAATCAGTTTTTTGAGTGTACGATGCTGTTAATAACTGTGCAACACGTCATAACAATCTGTGAAACGGGTCCATATGGGGTCCATCATGTAAGTGGATGTAGGCTTATATCAAAAACAGAAGCACAGTTAGTTGCTTTTTTTGTAATTTCACTGGAATAGAGAGCTAGTCGTGGAGTTGAGATGTGATGTGCATGCTGCCTTGCGACACATCTGACTTTTAGGGAACTTTTAATGAACTGTAAAAGGTGTTTTTACAAGTACATTCACTATAGGGGGAATGTGTGACTGGATCAAACAAAACTGGACTACATAGGATGCATGGAAGAACTGAATTTGATATTAGGCCTACCTGTTATGCGGATCGTTGTTGTGTTGCTTAGCAACGTTCTGTTCTGTCAGGGACTACATCCTACATCCTACACTTCTAACAGAGATGTAACGCTTTAATGAATTTGCTTAATAACATTTTAATGAAAATTTGTGTTCTTAATCTTTTTAATATGCGCAAACTGTATTAAAAAAGACATTTGAGTGCCTAGTGTAGTTTATTATAGTGAGCACAAACAAAATCATCAGTCAGCAATCCTTCTACATATTTGAGAAGTGATTTTTATTCAGTATGAATGGATATATTCAGATCACCGGGTCTTGCTGGCCTGAGGTAATGTACAGATGTAATGGCTCATCTTTCTGGAGTCATAATGCAGGGGGCACAAGATTTATGTGATAACCAATAATGCTCCATGCTCTAAGATACCTTCTAGCATTATTAAAAGTCCAAAAGTTATCTAGGTTAGCAGTATGGATCCCCCAGCTGACTGCTTTGAATATGATTTTCAGCAACTGAGGCAGGCTTATTTGGGTATCTAGGGCACATTTAAATGCATGTGCTTCCAGCTCCATGTTGACTGCTTATCTGTGCAAGCTTATTCCACATGCTGCGTGTCTCACTCCATCGTCCTTTATCAGGTTGTGACCTTACATGGGAACTTCTCAGATCCCAGAGAAGAGAGAGAGAACGTTTTATATCCTTCATAATTCAATCAATTTAGCAAACTACTGTATATAGACATGGAAACAGTAATATTATCACAGTTGGCAGCAGAGTTCTTTCAATTGCTTTGGTTTTATTCCCAGATTTGAAAGGGTGCTGAGCATCACCCTGAATAGAAAACAGTGAAATCAATGAGAGTAGGGGGTGTTACAACTATCAATTGTTGTTGCTGACTTGTGAGTCTATCATATGGACCGCCGGCGCTTACAAATGTAATGGTTCATAACATGACCAAAAGATCACACTAAACATTTTCTTACATTTTATACTTTATATATATTTTATATGTAGGTATGTTTTTTTTTTTGTTTTTTTTTTTTTTTTTTGGAAGAGGACCTGGTTCAAATCACAATCTAACATAGAATCTGGGTCCCGATTCAGATCCTTCATCCTTTGAAGGATGCAGCCTTTAAATTGGGATGCAGCTATTTTCTTTAACTTGATTAGTTGACTTTTTTAAATATTTTTTTTTACATTTTCAGCCAGTGATCACCATGTATTCTCATTGTAAAAGGGTATGTACTGTAAATGAGGCTTGACATTTAAAAAAAAATGGTAAAACTTTTAACTAGTTGCTTATTAGCTTGCATATTGGCTGTTTATCAGTACTTATAATGCACATATTAATGCCTTAATCTGCATGACCATATTCTACATGCCTAAATCCTACCCCATACCTACTTAAATGCTACAACAACTACCTTACTAACTATTAATAAGCAGTAAATTAAGAGTTTATTGAGGCAAAAGTCATAGTTAATAGTGAATATGTGTTCCCCATACCAAAGTGTTACCCACTTTATTTTAAGGATCCATATGCTGTAGTTAAGTATTAACACAACGGTAGTTAAAGGATTAGTTCACTTTGAAATGAAAATTACCCCAAGCTTTACTCACCCTCAAGCCATCCTAGGTGTATATGACTTTCTTCTTTCTGATGAACACAATCAGAGGAATATTAATAAATATTCTGACGCATCCAAGCTTTATAATGGCAGTGAGCAATACCAATGAGTATGAGCTGAGACCAGACCACCTTCCGTATTCAAGTTACGAGGAAAGTGCAAAACTCTCACGCTTACGCTACGTCCTACACCTTCCCTATTCAACTTACAAAAAAAGCTTAACTGACGCGACACCAGTTCAGTTTTTTTTATTGCAAGTTAAATACGGAAGGCGCTCTGGCGGAAGCAAGATATTTTACTTCATAACTTGTTAAATATGGATTTTTTTTTTTACACAAACGCATCGCTTCGCTTCAGAAGGCCTTTATTAACCCCCCCGAGCCATGTGGAGTACATGTTTATGATGGATGGATGTGGATGGATCTTCAGCTTCATACTCGTTGGTATCACTCACTGCCATTATAAAGCTCGGATGTGTCAGGATATATATTTTAATATTTCTCCGATTGTGTTCATCTGAAAGAAGAAAGCTATACAGCTAGGATGGCTTAAAGGTGAGTAAAGCTTGGGGTAATTTTCATTTGAAAGTGAACTAATCCTTTAATGATTAACTGAACATATACTGTACTAAAAGCATTATTTATGCAGTAGTTAAGCTTTAACAATCCAGTAATAATTAAAGGGATTGTTCACCCTAAAATGAAATCTGTCATCATTTACTCACCCTGGTGGTGTTCTAATGCCGTATGCATTAGAATATGGAATATACGGCACATGTTGCATGGGATCATTCTGTGATACTATTGCATCTTTTTTAAAAAGCTTAATTCTGGTCACTATTTATTGCCATTATATTGACGAGTGCGAGCAGGACCTTTTTAAAATTACTCTTTTGTAAAATTTTCCTTTTGTGGTCCAAAAAAGAAGGAAGGCCATACAGCATTAGAGCAAAACCAGGGTGAGTCAATGATGACTTAATTTTCATTTTAGGGTGTTTCCATTTTAAGTATTTTTAAGTTAAAATTGGTTGTAAAAAATCAGTTAGTGGACTAGTTTAAGCTAATTTTTTTATAAGTAAGGCTCAGTAGATCCAAAAGGGGGCATCTGATGCCAAAAGTAGCATGACATGGTGATTTTGCCTTTACATATGTTGATGATCATGCCAATAAAATGTCATATTTGATTGTTAGCCCATCCAAAAAAAAAAAAAAGCATGTCAGGCAAAATTGAGGGCGTTCTCACACGTTTGTTGCTGAGTGGCTAATTCATGCAGAATGAACGCATTTGATCATTGTGAATAAGCCCCAGTTACTTTTTGGGTGGCGGTTGTTTGCTTGTGACGTTAAATCTTCAGTGCAATCATGTAGCTATTGGCTGTGGGGAGTTTCTGACAATTTAATATTTGAGATATTATTCTGATTACCTTCACTGACAGTTTAATACAAAAATTGCCATAGATATCTTATAAAGTGGCTCAGATTTTTGACCTAATTATGTTTCACCACCTTGAAATCATCTAAGCTACAACAGGCTCTCAGTGAGCCAAAGGAACATAGTTAGCCAACCATGCTCTGGCTTCGAGGCTGGTTTCAGGACAAGATGCAAGACAACAGTGACTCACTGCTGTAAATAACAAAGCTGTTGAATATCTCTTTTAATAGGCAAGAGAATGACTCATGTGGACTAACTTTAGTTTGAAATCTTGATCTAACAATCTCTCATCTCTTCAGCGAGGACAAAGACAGTGCTCACTGTTCAATGTCTTCCGTTATCTACATGCACTGACTTTATGTAGTCAGAGCTTTGACTGTCCTTCACAACTCAACAGGCAGTGATTTGAATTTCAGGCTAATTTAGTTAGCAGCGAGACTCTCTCTGGAGATTTCCACTCCATATCTGAACATATGGACAGTGTCTCAGTGGTGAGGCTCCATTTGGGGGAAAATCTCCAATTAGTCAGAGAGATGCTTTCATGGCAGAGCTATTTTCTCCATCTTTATATTTAGATAATGAGTACTATCATATTTGGAACATTTGGTCATCTGGAGGTAATTAAATTCATCACACTGAGCAGACAATGATGGCTCATTAACATTAATACTGTAAGTCAAAGGCTATGTGTAGAAACTAGTATCAAGTTTAGTTATCGGGATTCGCCCGGGGGTCCGTTCGTGGTAAATTTTGACAGAAGTGGATGGCGCTAATCCATACGGCCAGCTCCGTTATTGAAGGGAGCCGTGATGCATGAAATTAAGTGTTCGCGTTGACCATCCCTCATCGTCCTCTTCTTCTCTCGGCTCGACTAACTTTTGAGCTGCTCTCTGCACTGTAAGTTTAATTAGTACCAAAAACTGCTACCTTTGCTGTAAAGTCAAGAAAGAAACAGAGAAAGTCACAGCTCGGATCAATTTGTCGGCTCCTCTGGAGTTTCACTCTAAAACACGAAGTCTAGTGTTGTGAATGCTAATGTCGGCGACTAGCACACTGCTTCAAACCCGTACATTCGCCTTATCTCTGTGCAGGCACTTTACAGAACTGCAAATGACCCCCAAAAAACAAGTTTGAGAAAAGTTGCTGAAAATTCAAGGGCAGCTTAACAAGATAAAAAGGAAGCACTAAGCCATTTTAAGGTGGTTGTTTAATATATTATCTTTTAATGAATACAATGATGGGGAAAGCAGTTGAGACAGATTAAATTTGTCAGACAAACTGGCTTATATTAGGTTCTCATATTACCATATATAGGCATATGAATTCTTATGAAGAAACATTTTGCCTCCCTAAGGTGAAATGGAATTTGCTCAAATCTTGGTCCTTGCAAAAGTTGTACGCATTGTTTGAACTGTGCAGGGTGCGTTTCCCAAAAGCGTTGTTGGCCAACTAACATCGCAAGTTCCGTCGTTACTAACATAGTTCAACGATTTGGTGTTTCCCAAAACCATATTTCAAACAAACATTCGCAAACTTGTGTAGTTGGAACAACAGCTCTTAAGTTTCATGTTTTTATGAAATGTGGTCTTAATAAATCGTTATCTTGAGCAAAATAAGCAAGATGACATTAAGGACAAATGTGTTTTATTTCGAATATATACAAATGTCATTTACATATTTTAGTTTGTCAAGAGATTTTAAGCACTGTGCGCATGTGTGTACGTGAGAATTGGTCCTCAGATGTCCGTAATTTATAGCAAAAAATCTAGCATTAATTCGATCTCAAACGGATTCATTTAAAGAAGTTATTACTCCACCACCTGCATGACATCATTCACCAATGTGGCTGAACGACAGGTTTGCGACAGTATGGTTTTGGGAAACAGTCGTGACTAGCTAGCTAGTGATTTGTTCAACGATGCATCATATGGTAGTGAGAGTTACGTATTTGTACTGAAAAAGCACCCCAGATTGTTTCATTGCAGCATATCAAATAAAACATTATAACTCAACTATGCTAGTACTCATTCTCCATTGAATGCAACTAAAATTGTCATTCTATGCCAGCGGATGTATAATAGTGTGTTTTATTAGCTTATCTGCGTCAGTGAGCAACTTGATCTCATTCGCAGCCTGCCTTGCCGAACAGTATGGACTGTATTAAACTTGCACATAAATAGATAAATTGGTAATAAATCTTGAAAACATATGAATTAGCCACATGTAATATTTTGGAAGTTTTACAGTATATTTGTCTTTTTAATTTGTAGCGTTTAATTTAAAGCTGTAAAAAAAAATGCATTACGTCACGCTCCAAGGATAGAACAGAACTCTCTTGATACATCACATGGTCCAAGTTAGACACATTAGTTTGCAAATAGCTAAGTTACCAAAAACTTGCCTGTACCTCATGTTTTTGTAATCATACAAGATGGGCAGTTTTCACTGAAAGCACGTGAATCATTGTGATACCTCTTTTTGTTGCTTGTTTTTCCCTGCCAAAATAATTAAAACTGAAACAAATAATTGATGAAATACAGCTTTTAGCTCAAAGTGAATCATGTTATTTTGCATTAAAACATCCTCCATTGCTTTTAATCTTAAGTCACAACAGGAGCCATTTAATACTGAATGTGGAGGCCAGCCATTTCAGTGGGAGCTTCAGTTTGACCATATTTCATCATTGTTCTCTCTAAGATATTTAAATAGATGATTCATAGCTCCTTCAGTGACTCAGGGTATAAATTTTTCAGTAGTTCTAAATATAATTTATGAGGAAATATTGGTCTGTTCAGAATGTGACAAAAATAGAAGTTTTTTTTCTTTCAGTGTATCGCACAGATTTAGTTGTCAGTAAGTAGACAGTGAGCGTCTGTGCATGTCAAACACCTCGGATCATTTTTATCTGATGCTTTTACCCAAAGCAACTCTAGAAAGCCCAATTTCAAGGATAGCAAATCTACCAAAAGCAAGTCTCATGCTGTGTCTCAATTTCAGGATTATAAAAGACAAACGCTACATGACTTTCACTGAACATCCAACCCACCTTACAGCAGAATACACAAGCCACGGTAAGGTAATACTTTAATCTTGACAAAAGTTTTTAAGCAGAAAAAGGGGATTTCAGTTAATCTGGGTAAGGGCTTATTATGTCTTTGGGGTTTTCTGCTGTTTGGTGGTTTTGACAAAAGCCGTAGTGACACCTTTCTCTGACAATTTAACTTATGTTCTCTGACAATTCAGAAAAAAAGGACTCAGTTACCAAAGAAATATGACAAAGTATTGTGACACTATACTTAGACTAAGCATTAAAATGAAAAGTTTTCATGCCCAAACGGAATGTTGAAACAGCATTACACTTCTGTACCCGTGAAAAGTGCAATAGTTGAAAACTTCACTTATGCTACATAACTACACAAATAATGTGATTCTTCATACTTTGATGGGACTTTTATTTCTCATTTTAAAGTTGTTGAAAATGGAACATTTAAGATTCCAGAATTGCTGAAATTGGGTCATTAAAAACCAAAGCAAATTTTTTCAATATGCTCCACTGGTTCTTTTTTCCATTCCTTTTCATTTATTTCCCTTTTCATCCTTTTTGCACAGTCTCCCCTCTTTCTATTTATTATTCATATTAGTATGCAGAATAACATTCAGAGTAAGTATATTTCTGTGTTGCACTAATGAACCGCAATCTTGTCAGCGGCAACATAACTAAACCAATATATTTCCCTTTAAAGTTTTGGTTTTGCTGAGACAAAAGCAGTCACTGCAAATCAGAGAAACAGTTCAGCTGAACGTTATACAACATGTCAGTTTATTTGCTTATAGTACATGAATAATTCATCAGCTGCACAGCTCTATGATTATGATGGAAGTATAAATATTCATATGCATTTAATATTGAATAATGGAATTGTATTTATTTGTTTGGTTGATTGATTTATAAACATTGCCAACTTTTTAATTGATTAATTCTTATTTATGCCCATTAAAAAGCAGGTGATGAAACTAATGCAAACATACAATGTCTTTATGTGACAATTTTTGAAAAGCATTTAAATATTATACACTGGCTTTTATCTGACCTTATATGGTGGACTTTGGGAAGTATTGAAAGATGACCCACAGTTTGATGCCATTCCACTCTCCATTAGGCTACTGTGCATTGCCCTTGAAATAAATATGGCTTTACAACATCTGGGCTGTTGTTATTATGCAAGTATAAACTGGCACCATCTGTTTTCATTGACGTTAATTACCATTCCATTTTTTCCAGACTCAATTTAGAAGCAGGAATGCGTGGTTCAACCGTCCACTGTTCCCTTTAAAAATGAGAGCCAACTGTGAAAGTGTTCTTCTTTTAAATGAGCAAATATGACCAGTCAAATACCAAAAAGCTTCATTTATTGCCATTTGAAGTAAAATTAGGTGTAATACTTGGTAAATGAAACCATGTGGTGGTTTTTACAGGTCTATTGATACTAGACTAATAATATTATTGTTAATAATAATAATAATAATTGTTGTAAAGACAAATGAATTGTATTTATCATAAATGTTAATTCCCCCTAAGGGAATGTACTGCTGATGTACAGTATGTACACTGGATAATCCCAAAGAGACTGAAGGAATTGCACAGGAAAGCTACTCTTAGAGCACATAACAGATGGACAGAGCTCTGACTGCTGACCCAGACATGAACACACATAACTAAATGTGAATGCACACAAAAAAAGAATTACATAATGCATTCACGCACTCTGAAGCACAAACATACACAGTGTAATTATGATTTAAGAGTGACAGCAATGAACTATGGCTCCATCCTGCAGTAACGCCATCAGAGGCTGAAATCATCATTCACTTGTATCACCGCTCTAATTGACACTTGATGCAAATATACTATCCAAACTGTCAGCAACATCATCCCAAAATAGCCAGAACTGGAGATATATTGAAAGATTTAAGTCAAAATGCCTGTCAACCAGTCCAAGACAAATGCTTAGCTGTACTGAAAGTGGTAAGGGGCAATAGTCAGCTGAATGTTGATTGGATCATCTCGTTAAAAGCAGGTCCATCACTCATGCCTCAGTCTAAGGGACAGGAAGATTATTTTAGCAGAGGAATAAAGCAAAACAATTCAGGATAAAAGGACTCAGTTCCTGAACAGCATCTATTACTGAGGCCAGCCTCACTAAGCAGAGAAACATGGAGATGTCCCCTATAGCCAGCAGGACCATGGGTACGAATATAATGTTAACAATCCATTAGTCTGGCAGGAATACACAGTTTTTACAGAATATGTCCAGATCCAGATTTGTGTGCAATAAAGTGGGGTTGCAGCACACACATGCTATGTAAGACCTTCGTTCATTTTCGGAACACAAATTAAGATATTTTTGATGAAATCCGATGACAGTGAGGCCTGCATTGACAGCAACACAACTAACACTTTCAGTGCCCAGAAAGCTACTAAAGACATATTTAAAACAGTTCATGTGACTACAATGGTTCAACCTTAATGTTATAAAGCGACGAGAATACTTTTTGTGCACCAAAAAACAAAATAAGGACTTTATTCAACAATATCTAGTGATGGGCGGTTTCAAAACTCTGCTTCATGAAGCTTCGAAGCTTTACGAATCTTTTGTTTCGAATCAGTGGTTCGGAGCACCAAAGTCACATGATTTCAGTAAACGAAGCTTCGTTACGTCATTATGTCATAAGTGTTTCCAAATTTCAAATTTCACCACTGGGGGGCGTGACTTTGTCAGTTTGATACGCGCTCTGAACCACTGATTCGAAACAAAAGATTCGTAAAGCTTCGAAGCTTCATGAAGCAGTGTTTTGAAATCGCCCATCACTAGATATTGTTGAATAGAGTCGTTATTTTGTTTTGTTTTTTGGCGCACAAAAAGTATTCTCATCACTTCATAACATTAAGGTTGAACCACCGTAGTCACATGAACTGTTTTAAATACGTCTTTAGTAGCTTTCTGGGCATTTGAAAGTGTTAATTGTCTTGCTGTCAATGGAGGCCTCACTGAACCATCAGATTTTATCTCATAAACATACTTTATCAGTAGAAAAAAACTGAATAATCCGTTAAACATTAAAGTATTATGCAGTCAGTTAAGTCCCCTTATATAGAACCTTTTTTGGCATAAAGGTTTAACATTGAGTTCTATATTAGAACCTTTTTTAGAGTCACTTTGCCCCTGAATGATCCACTCTTTCTCAAATAAATAACAAAATCTTCATATTAAGCATGTTGTAGATATGTTGCATCTAACTGTAAATTGGCTGCTCACGTTGCAGTGCATTTTGGGTACTTGTTTTCTCACGCTCAGGCAGGAGTGTAGCACCATTAATTTTGTGAGCTATACATTTCTAAGCATGTACTTATGTCTTGAAATAAAAAGTTCTGTTTTTAATGAGCCAATATAAAAGTATCAAAATATAATTAGTTTTTATAGTCATAGCAGTTTTTATCACATAAATAATGAGGATCAGGATGACAACTCAAATGAACCGAATCATTTTAAATCAGTACATTTACTCTGAATACAACCAATAAACACCATTAGTATGGCAACAATGATAAATAGGATATTTTAACTGAATGTTTACTGCAAAAAAAAATATGTAAATGTGCACAGGACTTCTGTGAATGAATCTGATTCTTTCATATTAACCATCTGAACGAACCAAACAAAGTAAATCCAAACCAACATTCAGATTAAACATAATAACAGAAATATTAGTAGTAGTACTCTAGTATGCTATTCTGAATGTAGCAATTTGAAACTGAACAAACTGATTAATATGAGGAGAAAAAGTAGCTTATTACTGGAAAATCCACACTATTTATACACTATAGCTGAACTACTGAAAGCATTGTTACCTTTAGTCAGTTAATTGAGACATGCAGAGTTAAAATTGTAATAACTATGCTGACACACACAAAACTTAAAGGAACAGAGTTCATTTTCTTAAAGCCACAGTGATTTTTCAGTGTGTCCTTCAGCGATTCCTTCTCACATTGCTCTGCAGGTCTGAAAGTGTTATTGCAAAGCTTAGACAAGAAATAAAAATATGCGTCAGGTCAAAACTCCTGCAAGAAACATTAAACTGACTCATGAGGAGAGTCAGTGTGGAGGGAGCAGCACATGCCCCAAAACATGCAAAATGATTCTTCAGCGAGAGTGAAATGTGTGTTGACAGCAAATCAAGCCAGGAGAGAGGGGTAGAGAAAAAAGAGAAGAGGGAGGAATATGAATAACCTGTAGTGGAACTGGGGAGGAAACAGCACAGAGAATTATAATGTGGTCTGCTCTTGCTGTTGTTTTGTGATCAGTGTGAACCCAGCCTTATTTGTCCCCCCAGCATGATGCCGTCCACGTGTCTGCATCGCAGGGGGGCAACAAACAAGCAAAGGAAAATCAACAGATTCATATAGCAATAGTGTTCCACACATACCAAACAGGATGATTGCTTTTTTCTAGAGACTAATTATGACATAAGCTTCATGTAACTACGCATGCTGTGGTCCAAAATACAGCTTTACTCCACACGTCCTCAGATTTAAACACTGTCAGAGCCACACTGGCAGCTTTATGTTATGTGTGATGGGTCATATAACTTTATAAAGTGCTCTTATTATCACCAAACTAGTGTTTTATCACAGGGGAAAATGAAACCAATGCATCTACTGAATATGAGTGCACTGTTTAGAGACTTGCCTAGTATTCTATCTTCTATTAAGGACAAACTCTAATTATTTTTTTATGCCATGCTAACTAAGGCCCCGTTTACACTAGTGCGTTTTTGTTTTAAAACGCATACGTTTTGCAACGGTTACGTCTGTCGTTTACACTACGCCGGAATTTTCGAACCTCGAAAACGGAGACTTTTGAAAATGCTGCAGAGCCCGTTTTAGTTTGAAAACTCCTGGGTTGCATTTCAGTGTAAACGTACCAAAACGGAGACTTTTGAAAACGATGGCATGGCTGCCCACATAAGCTCTGCATATCCTTGACGACCGTGTAAACAATAACATGGAGACTGAACTGCAATATTTGCTGGCTTTGTTGTCATTTTTAGCAGCCATTGTGCAGTTAAACTCTGTTTTTTTTTTATACTGCAGCTACCAACTTGCGCAAGAGGCAACCGTTTACTCTTGTACACGCATGCCCAGTGTGCATGAACGGTCATGTGACATGTGTTTTCGGTCATGTAGTGCAAGGGCTCTGATGTAGTGTAGACGGAGATCGTTTCTGAAACGCGTGGAAACGCCAGTATAGACGAGGATCGTTTTCATTTTAAAAGGCTTTTTAAAACGAAAACGCACTGTGTAAATGGGGCCAAAGGGTACGTTTACACGACAACAATAATGTTAAAACTGAGAATTTTTTCCTTTGAGTTTTCTGCGTACAGACGTCACCATTGTCAAAATGATCCCCATTCGAATCCGTGAAAATGACTAAAAACGCTGTATTCTGCTGGCAGGCCATTAGATGGCGATGAAACACTATAGACTGAACATGTAATGTGCATGTGCATGACGTCATCATTTTCACAGATTCGCGTTTTTGTTGTTTGCATGGAGACTATTTTCAAAAACTTGCACTTTGAAACCCGTTTTCAAAAGTTTGCATTTTCAGGCCACCAAAATGCTGTTGTCGTGTAAATAAACAGCCAAAATGCATAAAAAGTTTTCCATTTTTAGTTAAAAACAGAGTCGTGTAAACGGCCCCTGAGATGAAGGCATCATGCATGTCTAAACCCCAGTAATGGGTAGGTTTAGGGGTGGGGTTATGGGTAGGTCATTCGTACAAATTCATACGAATTTGGCAACTCTTAAAATATGTACGAATTAGCAAAAAGCGTTTGAATTTGTACAAGTAAGCTCGTACAAATTTGTACGAATTAGCCACCTCGTAGAATACGTACAAATTTCTTTGAGATCGGGTTGATTAATTCACCCTGTAAGTGAAATTGTTCAGTACTAGATAAAATGATAAAACAAGTGGCATATCAGCAGCAGTTGATAGTGCTTTAAGTAAGCAATAAGGTACTAGAGGCTGTGCTGTATTGTGAATAAATCCGTGACTCATAGGCGCCGATTTATGTTTCTGCCGGTGGGTGCCCAGTGGCCCACATCCACTCCCCCACCCCACCCTACCCCCATTACATCCATATTATATTATAGATAAATCCGCACTTAGTTGACATATTCCCTAATGGTCTCGTGGTAGAGTTTTTGTTCATAGAGTCAGAGGTTCAGCCGTGCTTTAATTATCAGTGGTTCGAATCTGCCCTCATATAGTTTTTTTCCTCATTAAGTTCAAAGAAGTTCATTAATGTTTGTTTATCAAGAGCAGGGACTTCCTATCTTCTTATTGCTTCGTCAACTGGATGTTTCATTGGCAGTATATCCGTGCAGCGAGATGACAGTTTCGACCCAAAAGCACATTCTTTTCACAAGTGTTGTCGCGAGTCATGCTCTCGCTGATATCTGATGCAAGGAGAGTTTGAGTTTGAGCGTGTGCATGTTTTATCTGATTGAGAGCAGAGACATTTGTGCTCGCGCATCACTTGGATAAGCTCTCGACGTTTGCCATTAAAATATCGCCATAGAAACGGCCTTAAATAAACTATAAAAAAGGGTGAAGATAGTGTCTGAAAGCTCCAATCCATTTTTTATTGGTTAAAATCAATTGAGAATATCTCGTATTTTTCCGTGGGTGCTCGACCACAAGATCGGCGCCTATGCCGTGACTTATTCACGATACAGCACTAGTTTCGAGTACCTTATTGCTTTTATAAAATGGTTACCACACAATACAAATATTAAAGCCAAAAATATGTATCAATGCAATTTTCATGAATTAAATTTTCACCAAAAGCCTTCCGCCCGAAAAATAGTCCCTGACATTGAACAGCAACAGAAGTTACATTATTACACCATTAGATGACGGCAAAGACTGTCTTATGAGTGTGTCAGTCAGTAGCGTAGACTTTTACATTGAAAAGACTGAATTGTTGTGAACACGGAACAAGACACAACTGATAAATGCTTTGACTAGCGCTGTCAGTCATGGGAAAACCCCTTAACTGTTAAAAGGACAGGATAATACATATTTTTTATTATGAACATAGAACTGACCTGAAGGAAAATGCTAAATCTGAATGCAGGTAATAAACTCACTCACTCAATCTCTTTCTCACAATACTCCTCTACATAATACAGTAAGCTTCAATGAACAATATCAATTGAGAACAAACAGTTTACTTTGCTAAGAGTGGTTGCTAAGGGTGTTGTGTAGTGATACACAGAAGCGGTCATAGCCGTGTTTTATCGTGAATAAAACACAGCTATTGACCAATCAGAATCAAGGACAGGAACTAGCCATTTTATAAATAAACCTATGCTGGGGCAGGGCTTAGTGGTTAAAGTTCTGGAATCCTTAAAGATCACAACTTCAAACCCCTGAAGTTGCTACTACCGTTTTGTCTTTGAGCAAAGCATTTAACCTCTGTGTGCTCCTCCAAGATTGTCCCTGTAGTATGTGCTGTAAATTACTTTGAATAAGAAAGCATCTCCTAAATGAATAATGTAATGTAATGGTGCTGCCGCATGGGATGTCTGTGGCAGAACTGCAGGCGGACTCGTGTATCTGCTAACTTGTTTAAATTAAGCCTCTAGGTCACATCCAATGTAATGTATACAGATGATGGACTTTAGAAAAAAAGTGAGGAGGATTAATGAATTTATGTTTGGTTAGACAATAGCTTTTTATTGTGTTTGTGTGTGGCTTGTTTTGTTGCCAACATAATTGTTGGAAAGCTTTGATTGTTTTTTATGTTTGTTTGTTTTTGTGACAACAACAACAAAATTGGCTTTTTGGAAAAATTGACCTTTCCATGCTACTTCCTGTTCAGAGTAGATAAATTGACCAATCAGAGGACACTGAATGCCCAAATGCAGTTTGTGTCTTAAAATAGGGCCACATCAATATCATTTTTAGGGCAAATGTCATGTGGCACGGAGGTGATGAATGGAATATTTTCTCAGATCCATATCACTCATTTGATGCTTTTCTCTCCATCACTCCCCACAAACAAATTGATCATGTCCGGGATGACAGATGAGAGAAGGTCATTAGGGCACATTTTACCCACAGTGCTGTGCAATATCTTACACTGACTCTGGACTGCATTCAGCAAGCTCAGCCACACATAATTATTCGGGCAAAAGCTTTATTGATCGATTCGATAATTACAGAGCTGACCTGAAGTGAATGCACCCAAACACAAGAGCTTAAACTCAACACTTATTAGTACTTATTAAGTGTGCAACTTATTTTAAACAACAAGGCAGCTTTAAAAATCATGTTTAAGAGATAGTCTCTTAAAGTAATGTTAACCACAGATCTTATTTTACTCATAAAACTGTGATGTGTTTGTGTAAAAAAAATATATCCATATTTAACAAGTTATGAAGTAAAATATCTAGCTTACGCCAGACCGCCTTCCATATTCGACTTATGAAAAAAACAGAACTGGTGTTGCATCAGTTACACTTTTTCTGTATGTTGAATAGGGAAGGCGTAGGACGTAGCGTAAGCTTTTTGAACTGCGAGAGTTTTACACTTTCTTCGTAAGTAGAGTACGGAAGGCGGTCTGGCGGAAGCTAGATATTTTACTTCATAACTTGTCATGATGGATGGATGTGGATGGAAGCACTTTCTTCAACTCATACTTGTGACCCCTGTTCACTGCCATTAGAGAACTCGGATGCGTCAGGATATTTATTAATATATATCCGATTGTGTTCATCAGAAAGAAGAAAGTCATATACATCTAGGAAGGCTTGAGGGTGAGTAAAGCTTGGGCTAATTTTCACTAATCCTTTAAGTTTGAAGGAAAGAAAATAAATAACATACAAAACCAATTGCTAGAGAAAACACACATTCAATGTTGAAGAAAATTCTTCATAAATTGAAGAATTATCTGCCTATCGATCAACTGACCGATCTTCCTGTCTGTGAGGCAAATAAACCTTCAAACTTCAAGGATTTTTTAAACATTTTTATATATTTTTTAAATTTCAGTTACTGTACAGTGTATTACTTTCTTTGAATTTCAATTCATTTTTATTCTACTTCCTTAAATTCAAATTTTAATTGCTATTCTGCATCCTGTTGCAGCCTTATTTCAAATTCAGGAACTCAACTGGAATTTAAAATTCATACTCAATACAGGTTATTTCCCCATGTGACAACTAGCCCCGGGGTCCCCTACTCCTAATTGAATTGCAGATGTTTAAGAGTTTTTCAGCACTGTAAAACCACAGCACAATGTACAGCAACTGCAGGTGTAAGGCTCCTCAAATTGCGGTAAGTTAGAGCTGGTTGCACTAATCCAGCAGCATGCTTGACTCTCCTATCTCCTGCGCATTCCTCTATGGAGAACTGAGAATGTGAGGACACAGAGCCTATCACACCCTATAAAAGGGATGGGGGATAAGTTGCACAGCCGGGGCGAAATGTTGGCTTTTCTGCCTAAGGCCTTATCAGCCACTTACAGCTGCGGGCCCAGAAAACCTGATTTCTGCGTGTTCCACCCTGGAGGACAGACAGATTCAAAGCAGCAGAACCTCCTCAATAAAACAGTGAGTGCTTGCAGTTTTAACTCAACTTAAATGCCGTGACCCCTTAATTACACGCCACATTTTCCTTTTGTGGTGTCTTTTAAAAAAAAATCCAACCATTTCATTGGTGTGACAATATTTGCAGACAGAAAAGTTCAGATTGAGACTATATGCTCCTGTCCTAAAAATGCAAGTAAAGTACTACTAAAAATTATTAGATATTTTAAATCATTAGCGGAGGTCCTAGCAAATGTCTATATGCTTCAAACAGCTAATTCCTGATACAAAAGTGAAGCTGCTTCAGCAAATATGGATTATGCCTTTAGAGAGAGAGATTTTAAATCTATACAGTTGCATTGCCCTTATCAATGACTCTCAGGTCGTTCAATACTTTGCTGTCTGTTGTGTCCATGAGTGAATTATATTGTGACTACTATTTTGAAGTATTGTGTAATGATTTAGTGTGTGTGGAGATTGGAGAAGTGATGTGTAAACAAGATGGATGAAGTTCGCTACTCCTGTCTCATGTGCTTTATTGCAGCATACTAACTCCTGACAGATACCACACTGCTCATTTCTCTTTTCAAGTTGATTTTAGTTTTTCTTTTGATCAAGATTTTGCTCTTGATCTTAAAAAAAAAAAGTAGAAAAAAAAAGATTTGTAAGCATGTAACGTGTTGGCTGTGGTATTAATCGCATGGAACAGGAAATTCAGTAACAAAAGTCTTTACTTGAAAACACGCAGGAGAATACAGGAATCAAACTGATAGAACACAACCACATCGTACATATAGAAGACTGAACAAAGAACCAGGAGAAATAAGGGCTTAAATGCACAGAGTGAGGTAATTAACTGAAACAGAAACAGGTGCGTAACTAATGAGCAAAGGGAACACAGGCAAACAGGAACAGAACAGAACTAAACAAGAACACAATGAAACAAACACTACATTAGTACCCCCTCATGGAAGGCGTGTCTTCACACCACAGATAATAGTTCAACCTGCAGCCATTAGCCAAAAAAGCTTAACGGCTAATGCTAACGCTGTGGCTGCAAGTACGCAGGAACCAGAGGCGGTCTTTTTTTTTAATGGATGTCAATGGAGAAGAGGCTTCACAATACTGAATAAACCACTTTTGAGGAAACAGCTTAGCATTAATGAATCGACTGCCTGTCTGCTAATCTTCAACGTGTTTTATGCTAAACAATACGTTTGTTGAGGACGATATGTAGATTTTACTATGATAAAAAGGTTATTTTATAGGATAAGGCAGAGAAAGGAATGTCGTGACAGGAAGGACTCATTTACGGCATTACCATAGTATTTAATAGTAATATTTAGTGATATTGTATTTTGTCTATAGAAAGTAGAAAATACCAATGTTTTCTTTATTTGGCTTTCAGGTTTTACCAGTTATGATAAGACTTGAATTGTAATGACTATTATAACTGCTTGTATGCATGACACTGATATTATGCATTTTAATGAATACACAGAAAATGAATAATTATTGTGTTATATTGTATGTTGTTTAATGAAAATAAAAAAAATAAGTATTCTTTCTATCGCTGCCAGGTTAGTCTTGTTTTGTAATGATTTAATTATGAATTAAATATGTATTAAATTAGAATGAAGTTTTTAGTGTACTCTTAAATGTGGTTTAATGCGCCCGCAGTGAACTGTGCAGCTAATAGAGATATTTACGCTCTTTTTTCCACTCAGTGCATATGTGGTATAAGATGAAAAAATAAAATTATAAAATCAATAAATAGAGCCAAATCACAGAACCTGCAAAGACGATTTTAATATCAGTGTCAAGTAACAGTAAGGTACATCAAGATGGCAATCAATTTACAGTCAATTTACTCAACAGTATAACCAAGGGCTTAGACACAAAAATAAATTAAAAAGGAAGTAAAAAGAAATCAATGAAAATAAATAAATAAATAGAAAATATCTGCACAGGCTCAAAAAATAGCAATAAATACAGTATTATCACAAGGTTATTAGGAAAATATTGTTATAAATTGCATTAAAAAAAAATCCAGCAAAATCTCATCTTTTTATTTGTAGTTTTTGACAGGGTGTTTAGATATTGTACCAGTTAGTTCCATCATGAAGAGATGAAGCTTAGTGACGTCACAGTGACACGCATTCTAAATATTCACGACTTCAGCTGCAGTCCTGTATAAACACTGGAATTCTCTCTCAAGCTCAGTGTGTGTGTATCTAACTGCGGGACGGAAAAGGCAAGACTCAATACCGACGGTCGAGAGAAGTTTCTTCGTGAAGCTTCGCTCGGCGAGTCTGTGCCCAGATTTTACGCGTTTGCTGCTTTCGTTGTGCAGCGGAGCAGCATCCGGTCTCCAGCACGGACTGACACCCGGTTTACGCATGCTCTCTCTGGGGCGAAGAGCTCGAGCACGCTTGGATTGGGTGTAACGGCGCTGATGACCCCCAGGGAGACACGTGAAGCCGGTACTATTACTGGTGGGCGGGTGCAGCAGGGGCCAAGAGGGCCCTGACCCCGAGTGGTCGAGTGCGGTCGGGTTGGGGTGTGATAGTGATTAACAAAAGTGGGGCGGCATGGTTCTCCCTAATCAAATGACCTTTTTTTTTTAGCTGTTGATCACTGTTAACACCTGCTATAAACATATTAATACACCATATAAAGATGTGATAATCAAACACAGGCACAAATTTATAAATTGCGCACAACATGTCCTCTGCATTATTTAATTTTCCTTTAGTATACATAAAATTGTTTTAACCAACAATTAGCGTTTGCTTTTTACTACAAGGGAGGGCAGTTCCTAAATGAGATTGACTTAAATTGATTTAACTCAAATTAATGAGTATTGACTGACTTAACTCAAATTAATAAGTTGGCAGAATGTTTTTTGATTAATATATATATATATAATTTAAGTATATATATATATATATATATATATATATATATAAAAAAATCTTGGGTTAGGTTGACTGCATGAATTAAACGTAATTGTGTTGACTTTTTCGTGGATTTTTGCTGAACCAACGTAACAAAACCAGTTATTTGCACTTTTTCGAGTTGGGTTTTTTACAGTGTATAACTTTTTCAGTTTTTCAGTGAATTCACACTGAAAATTCCAACAAGACGTACATTTGTTACTCGAACTGTGTACTTAAAAATACATAAAAAAGTGCGTAATGCTGAACTTCATGCACTCACAGGTTTTCTTATGTAGTGATAGGGAAGGGACTAACAGACTCTGATGATAACAAACTAACCTTCTAAAATTCATACACTATACAACAGTGCATAATATACTGTAAGTGCACAGTGTATATTACACAACTTCTAAGACTGTTCATTCATTTAGATCTAGGACTGTCATAACAGAACATGCAATACATACAAATATGCAATACAATGTTAGATCGTTTGACTATATATCTAGTTTATCCACCTCTAGATTACACAGATGTGTCCACAGTCAATACAAATGCGCCTGAGTTACTCAATACTAGCAAAAGATATTATTTGGTAATTCACCGCCTGAATACATTATGGGAAAAATTGTGTTTCTGAAAGGCAATTGAGCAGCTATGGACGACTTATTACTTCAATTTATGCTTTTAAATCACATTACAAGACCTGTAAAACAATTTACCTCTCAGCTCACAGCACAGCACACACAACAGCCAGGCAGTTCTTCAGCATGACCTAGAGGAGAATGTGTGCAAATAGTTAGACAGGTGGTGCATGCTGGCGTGAGGAGTGTTAACCGCTGCCCCTCTGAGACCTTCAATCATCTGCACCATCAGCCCTGAATGAGTCATTTTCTGTGTGTCCATCATTTCATTACTGCAGGAAGAGAGCCACCTGTATTCCAGCACCTCCACTCAACACTACACCCATTCTCAGACAGATGGTGGGTGACATGTGATCGGGAAAGAGACGGCTCTCGGAAATAAAGCAGTTCTGACTGCAGCGAGAAGCCGCACGTTGTTCTGCTTCCTCATGAATGGCTCAGGATTGAGCTTGAAGTTTGCTTGTTCCTCTATAGACCTGGTTACATGATTTATTGCTTAAGTGCTTAAAATGTGCAGCACGCTATCATTGCAGTACTGAGGCCACATTTCATTAGCTTCCCCTTGAATTTGGAGAGGCGCTGGAGCTCTAATCTTGTATCCTGACTTGGAAAAGATAATTATAACAGAACTCTGCCTTAAAAAGGTTTTGTTGCATGCTATGCTGGGTAAAATATGGTCGGTAGATAACTGTCCACAACGGATAGCTAAAAATGAGCAATTAGACAGTAACACTGTTGGAATAGATCATTGTGCTTCAGCCCAGTATTTATAAATCTGATTTGCATTCTCTCTCTCTCCTCTGCTCAGTTACAGTTAACTTAATCAGCCTGTAATGTTGCACAATTAATCATATTAGAACATGTATGATGAATGCAAAAGAATAACTCTATAATGTCCAATCTGCGTCATATTTATGGATGTTATATCAAAACGACGTATACTGTGATGTTGTTGTGCCTGCCTGATAGCATTATTAGATCAAGCTTGTATTTGTCAGCATGGGACAACTGACATTTCAATTTAACCCTATAAAGTTCACCCTTAGAATGCATAGGCAAGCCAAAAAATACATGTAAACACAAAAAAAATGATGGGGGAAAACAAATTTGAGGTGTTGACTTGGCCTCCAAATTCCCCAGATCTCAATCCAGTCAAGCATCTGTGGGACAAGCAAGTCCCACCTCGCAAATTACAGGACTTAAAGGATCTGCTGCTAACATCTTGGTGCAGATACCACAGCACACCTTCAGGTGTCTAGTGGAGTCCATGCCTCGACGGGTCAGGGCTGTTTTGGCAGCAAAAGGGGGACCAACACAATATTAGGAAGGTGGTCATAATGTTAAGCCTGATCAGTGTATTTTTTCTACTATGTACAACTATTTGTGATTCAAATAAGGCAATTTTTTTCTTTTTTCTTTTTACAGTGATCAGAACATAGTCACACAAATCTTGTTTAAAATGGATCCAAACAGACATTTGCTCAGAAGTGAAGGAAAAGATGACCTCTGACTGCCATTTAAAGGAAACTGCACGCCTGGTGTAGTGATTTGGATGACAATCTAATTTGCATATCAAACTTTGCAATAAATATTTATGCTCTCATAATTCATTCAGGCTGATACTGTTTTTTTAAAAGTCCAGATTTTGCAAAGCTCTTTCATTATTTAGTCATTAATATTAATTAATATTCACAAGAAACATTACCCTATTGAAGTGTTGTTACGGTGAATAACTTGGAGGGTCACCTTTTCTGAACCTTCC
This sequence comes from Hypophthalmichthys nobilis, assembly GCA_037950665.1. Classification (NCBI taxonomy): domain Eukaryota; kingdom Metazoa; phylum Chordata; class Actinopteri; order Cypriniformes; family Xenocyprididae; genus Hypophthalmichthys; species Hypophthalmichthys nobilis. Next base: position 27,363,766 of record CM075475.1, on the reverse strand, counting down.
TCCTCAGCTGTCTCTCCCTTTTAAGACAGGTAATGGTTTACATCTGATCTGACAAATGAGCTTTTGCAGCCTTTCTCTCATTAGCATTTCAAAAGGTGTGGATGCCTCTCCGATCTGTGATAAAGGCTGGAGAGATTACAGAAGGGTTTTGGAGAAACTTTGTGCTGCCAACTGGTTCCATGAAGAAATCACTTCTGACAACAGCACTGCTCTTTGAAGAGAGTTTCCAGGGATTAAGGCTGTAGGAACTCTCCCTCTCCACAACCTGGTTTAATGCGGGTCAGCACACAAGAGTCCCTGTATCATGTTTTTGAGTAGCATTTGAGTAAACCTATGCTGCTTGACTGAAGCTTCAATAAATGAAAGGTTGAATGACCTTCAAAATTCCCCGCGATAAAATTGAAGAAGGAATTATAGTTATTTTCTCAATTATTATGAACATAATTCTTTACAAGCTTATACTTTTCTGGCCAACATTTGACCTTTGTATTGCAGTGGTTGTAATGTTACTGTTTTTTTACAGATCAGTGGCATTCCTCATTAAATGAAATGAATGAATAAATGTGGTTGTCATATACAGTAACTGTGTCTCCTAGACCAAATCATATTTATTCTCATATTTTCAAACAAGATCCGTCAATGGATGGCTCAGATAAACTAAGATTTGAGTGTTTAATTTTCTGACTTGGATAACAAAAATAAAATAAAACAATAAATAAAATAAAAATAATAATGATAACAATAATACAATTTAATTGAGAATTTTTATTGCATTTAATTGAGAATTTTAAATTGAATTTTATTTTAAATATTTCCCCCCTCCCTCATTTTATATCCTAATTTTCTTGATTGAGCTCTAATTTAACTATTTATGTATTTATTTATTTATTATAATTCTGGCCTATATCTCAATTTTTATTTTTATTTATTTATTTACTAGCAATTCTGAGGGAGGAAGAAGTCAGAATTGTGAGATAATATTATAATAGATAAATAATAATAGATAATTTTTTTCATTTTTTCATAGACCCCCTGGCACCCTAAGTATGATAAAAAGACAAAAATAAAATATTAACATTTATTTATTATTTAGCATTTTTACATTATTTTTTCTGAACTTTTCCACTGACCCCCTGATGCTTCTAAGGGGTCCTTAACCCCAGTTTGAAAACTTTAGTAAACTTCTTAATTATGGATTAATCATTTAGACTGGATCTTGGATCTTTTTTGTAACTTCTATAGTCACTTGAAAGTTTGCCCCATTAAATAATCACATTAAAGCAGTGGTGTTAGCAAAACTGATTGAGTTGTTTATGTGAATGGCCCTCTATCTGTACACTTTTGATTGTTACAATCAGTGTTTTAGGTAACACATTACAAGTAACGAGAGTTACGAAATCAGATTACTTTTTCAAGTAACTAGTAATGCATTACTTTTAAAATTTAAAGCAAAATATCTGAGTTACTTTTTCAAATAAGTAATGCAAGTTACTTAGTTTTCCCATTTATTGACTCACACCTCTCCTGTCCCCATGGTGAGATAACTCGTGAAGTATAGAGGTGTTGTGTGTGCTGTGTAAACATGATGGTTATTGTAGTTCTAAATATAAGCCTGCATTTACTCATCTCACTTTCACAAAAAAACATATCAAAACAGTGAAACGCAAACTCTGAAATGCAAATATTAATCAAACCTGCAATAATAAAATATGTTAAATAACACAAATATACTTTATGCATGTTATCTCACTTTATTAACCAATGTTTTTGCTGCTGATCATTGATGATCCAATTCAGCCATATGAATAAGCAAAAATGGCTTTATTAAACATCACATTTGTTTCAAATCTTTTTTTTTTTTTTTTTGTATTGCTTAAGAGTGTTAAACCTTCCTCATCCTATTGTTCTGCAATCCAGAATGGCAGCACAGCTAAAAGGTTTGTTTGAGTTGCGCCCTCTACTGTACAGGTGTGAATTTGCATTTCCTTCTGTCTGAGGCTTAATCATTTCACTTTTGGTGTGAAAGGGCCTTTACATTCACCAAAAATATAACCTTTTTTTTTATTATTATTATTAAAGCAAGCCCAGGTGAGAAAAAGTATTAAGAAAAAGAATTAAGTACTCACCCTTCATGTCGCTCCACGCTCGTAAGACCTTCGTTCATCTTTGGAACACAAATTAAGATATTTTTGATGAAATCCGAGGGTATCTGAATCACACAGGCAGCAACGTCATTGCACCTTTTGAGGTCCAGAAAAGTAGTAAAAACATGGTTAAAATAAACAACGTGACAAAAGTGGTTCAACCGTAATGTCATGAAGCGACAAGAATACTTTTTGTACTCAAAAACAAAACAAAAACAACAACTTTATTCAACAATTTGAACCGTTGTCATACATAGTGAACTCAGTGCAGGCTTCTGTGTTTACGTCCGAATGCCGGCTCATTATTGGCCGAAGCTGAACACGTGAGCACCACAACTCATGCATGTGATGCTGACGCAAGGGCCAGACAATAATGAGTTATTCGCCGTTCTGATGTAAACAAGGAAGTGCTGCACTGAGTTCATTACGTATGACAGCGATTCAAACTGTTGAATAAAGTCATTATTTTTGTTTTATTTTTGTGCACAAAAAGTATTCTCATCGCTTCATAACGTTGTATATTTTAACCATGTTTTTACTACTTTTCTGGACCTCAAAAGGTGCAATGTCGTTGCTGCCTATGTGTGGTTCAGATACCCTCGGATTTCATCAAAAATATCTTAATTTGTGTTCCGAAGATGACCGAAGGTCTTACATGTGTTTAAGGACATGAGGGTGAGTAATTAATGACAGAAGTTTAATTTTTGGGTGAACTAACCCTTTAACTATAAACATTCCAGTCATGCATTCTAATCATACCGGGTTGATTGAATTCTTCAGGAACACTTTACAGTGATCACTCTATGGTCAACACACAGGTTTCTTCTCTTCTGACTTCACTGTGTGTGGCAGACTACTGCCACCATGCTAAACTTACACATCTGACACCCTTACTAAAAGCAAAAATAATCTTATCACCAAGAATTACAGACAGCAATCGTGCTGACAGCTATCTCTGAGAACTGAAGTTAACTATTCAGTATTGGTTATGCTTATCCTTAACAGACAGATGCTCTCTCCTCTTTTGCCCACAGGCTCAGTTCCTGCTGGACACTGATAAATTGCAGTCACAGCTATTGCAATTTGCCTGGAAAGACAAGAGCTGACGCCGACTGAATCGCTCCCCGACGAGTAATCTGCACTTGGTGGGCAGTTGAAAAGAATATGATAACCCTGACATCACCTCAATTTTGAAATGCTTGTCCGCTCCCTCCTGCCTGCTCCCACGTCTTGACAGAGGTTGCTAAGGTTATAATTGATCCACAAGTCTGTGGATCTTTCGATAGT